>CM053402.1:140980400-141200019 GCA_028644305.1 Xerus rutilus
ATCAAGCCAGATGCTGACAGTCACCAGTAGACATGCCTCCTGTCAATCAGCAGGTTTTCCTGACTTATCCAGGAAGGACTCTGGTCTTCTCTTCCTGCCCCCAAGCCCTCCCCTTCCTGATCGGGCTTTCTTGAAATTCTCTGTGCATAGAAGCTCCAGCGCCATTTCTCCCGGACATGCTCTGATGGATGGGGGGATTCGGCCCGAGAGCGTGTATTCCAAGAAAGTCTTGTTGAGTGGCCTAATTCATCTCCTCCCTGGTCGTCTAATCTTTACAGCAGGTTTGGTCTCTTCAGACCTCTTTCACTTTGGCTTGCAGATAGCTGCCTTTTCACTGTGTATTCACATGGCCTTTGCTCTGCACACATCTCTGGTGTCTCTCCCTCTTCTTAAAAGGATGCCAGTAGCTGGGTATGGTGACACAGGTGTGCAATTCCAGCAACTCAGGAGGATGAGGCAGGGGGATTGCAAGTGTAAGGCCAGCCTTGGTAGCTTATCAAGATAAAAAGTATGAAGGGGGGGTGTAGCACAGTGGAGAATGCTTACCTAGCATAGGCGAGGCTTTGGGGTCATTTCCCAGCATTGCCAAAAATGAACAAATATATAAACAAAAAAAATCTGGAGTTTATTTTACCTTACAGAATTCCTCAGTTCAGGCCAGCCACAATTCAAGGTCTCAATAATCACATGTGACTAGCGGCTACCATGACACAGTACAGGCTTCAACAATTCAATGGTCAACAACACACTGTATTAGGTGCAGGTCCATCCTATTCTTTGCTAGTCTCTTTATGAAACAATTGCATGTATTTATTTTAGGTCTTTTAGAGTGTTTTAAACAACTTGTCTGCAAAATTCCAGATCAGCTGCCTTAAGCAAAAGTGACACTGATTACTGAAATAACAAGAAGCTGGAAGGTAGGGTAGCTGGGGAATAGATTAATTCAGAGACTTCCTGATGGCATCAAAGCCCCAAGTTCTTCTCATCTTTCTTTAGCCTCAGGTGATTCTCTCAGAGCTAAAGGTTGGCTGCCACACTTCCTAGGATCACATCCAGCCTGAAGAAAGGAATTACTTCTTCCTTAAGCCCCTTTCTAAGAAATAGGAAAAATTTCCTGGAAAATAGACCCTTTGTACAAAAGCAGGAGAAAGATGTGAAACATACAAAAACCAAACAGAAGAATGTCAGACATGGATTTAAATATATCAAAAGAACCCATTAAATATTAATGGACTAAACAATCCCATTAGAAGTTAAATATTGTCATAGTTGTCCTGGTTTGTATAGTAAAGTATAGTTGGTATTTACCCACCTCTGATGGCTGAAAAAATGAAAAGTAACATGGTTTTACTTTTTTTTTTAAGACAAGCACTCTTTCTGAGCTATATTCACATTTTTTTTTTTTTGTTTTTGAGACTGGGTCTCACTTAGTTGCCCAGGCTGGCTTCAAATTTGCAAACCTCTTACCTCAGCTTCCTGAATAGCTAGGATAACAGAGCCATAGAATTCCAGTTCTAATGATATGTTCAAATTTCTCAAGGACAATTTGGAGAAATTATGCCCATAAATTGGTATTGCTGTGAAGTTTTTTAGTGTCTTTTTCATTCTGGGAAAGAAAGTACTAAAAAGCCAGGGTACTGAACATATCATTAATGGGGAAACTGACTTCACCAAGAAAATCAAAAAAACTGAGGCAGAAAAACAGACTGTGACCCAGGTACCAACTTCTCTGTGAATGAATGATAGTGTCCAGGAATTTGAAGTGACAGAGCCTATGAGTAGAAAGTAGTGACAGTTCTTGTAATCCTGTATGGCTAGTGTAAGTTATCTACTAGTTATTATATTAAGCTTTCAGATAAACAGAAATAAAGCATATTTCCTGCCTATAAAGAAGAGTTTGATATCATAGGGTTGACAGCTTTATAAGAAAATGAGTGCAATACAATGACACAGGTATCATAATTAAAGTAAGCTCAAAGATCAAAGAAGAGAAAAGGATAAATCTACCATATGGAGATGGAGTGATGAAGCACCAATAAATAACCAGTTGGGTGGCTCATACCTGTCTCTGGAGGCTGAAGGAGAAGGATCAAAAATTTGAGGCCAAACTCAACAACTCAGGAGACCCTCAGAAACTTAGCAAGATTCTGTCTCAAAGAATAAAAAGGACTAGGAATTAGCTCAAGGGTAATGTGCCCCTGGGTTCAATCCCCAGGATCCTCTTCCAAAAAGCATGATATATATATATATATACATATATATATCTCACAAAGAAGCCCTGATAGAAGAAAAATTCTGAAACATCCTAAATTTAATTACAAAGGTAAGAGGGTGGAGGTAGGAAAGAGATAGGAAAATTAATCAGTTAAAAGGTGCTGGCACAACTAAAAAAAGACTGTTTCAGATTCCTGAATATATGTTAAAATTCTATTTAACTGGCTGGCTGACCTCCAGGTGCTATATCCCCCTGTTTACATATAAACTTTCCAAACTACTAACCCCAACAAATCCAGAAGCAGCAAGTCTTCTTATGGACTGCCTTCCTATCCAAAACCCTTCCCACCTCAATTTTTCCTACCCTCAATTAAACAATTTTGCTTTCTCTCTTGAAATTTTCATTATAAAAATGCTCTGGGCTATTTTAGGTCTGGTAGACATTTTCCAACTGCTATCTAACCTTATTGCAGAACTTATCCCAGGACTTGATCTCTTGCTAGCTTCCATGGGGCTAAATAAATCCCTTTTTTAATTTATTAATTTATTCTTATGATGCTAGAGATTGAACCCAGGGCTTTGCACAAGGGAAGTGAGCACTCTACCACGAAGGTACATCCCCAGACCTTTTTGTTTTATTTCTTGATTGATGGATTTTTCTCTGGAGATAGGGTCTCACTCAGTTATCCAGGCTGGCCTTGAACTTGCAATCCTCCTGCTTCAGCCTCTCTGTCATCACACAAGGGTCCAAGTAAGTCTCCAAAAGCACAGGGGACCATTCCTTGGACCTTCCATGCTCTTAATCATGTTGCATAAAGAAATTTAAAGACACATCAGATACACAAGTAACAGCAAGAGATTTAATATGAAGGAGCAATACATAGCCTAGGATGAAGCAGAGGTGATATGAGAAAGTGAGTCATCCCAGCTTGGTCTGTGGTTTTAACTTTGATAGAGTTGCTAGGGACCTGGACCAGAGGTGGAATCAAGGCAGGGTTATGCAGTTTCACAACAGTTTTCCCCACGCTTGCTCATTGTATTCTCATGTTGGAATCATGCTACCTCATTATATTGCATGTCTCATTAGCATCCCAGATCTCCACCCAGTGCATGCATCTTACTGTTACCATGAGGGGCATTTTTCAGTCACCAAAGTCTCCCTAAAGGAGCATTTCCTCCAGATGGCTCATATTGATTTTGTTTTTTTGTCTTTTGTTTTATTTTTCATCCAATCAGCAAGGACACAGGTACAAGGAAATGGCATGGGTTGCTCACCAGCTGCTTATTTTGCATTCCAACCATTCGTGAGCGATTTTCTTTTGTGATTCAGTGTCTTCTCTATATCCTCAAATTCCTACTTATCCTGAGTAGTGAGGATTACAGGTGCGTGCCACCACACTTAGCTTAATAAATCCTTTGACTTCAGAGAAACCTCCAGGAAAGCTAACACACTGTCTTAAGAATTTGAGTCTAAGAGCTTTTAGATGGAAAGACAGCATAAGAAGTTTGTTTATGTTGGGATCAATCCATTGTGGTATTTTATTTGTAGAAACACAGGTAGCAGGAGTCCAGGTGCTGAGGAAGAAGTACCGACCATCAATACTGACCGTGGCTATTCAGCCAAGTGTGAAATATGATAGAAGCTAGAGTTAAGTAGTAACCTCTAATCACATATATGACAAAGAGTTGACACAAGTGATCTAATAAGTGGCAGAAGATCCCAGCAGTTCAGTGGGGCTGGCCGGGGAGATGTAGGCATTAGCAAATACTTGAAAATCCAGGCAGTTTTTGTCTGGAAAGAGTAAAATAGGGAAAGCAACAAATGAAAACATAGGGCCCTGGTCCCAGCTAAGAACTGGCCTACTTAGTGCATGGTTGGAAAAAGAACTTCCGATTAGAAAGCAAAGTTAAAGACTCTTTCTTAAAAAAGTCTTTGCCCAAGCTGGACATGGTGGTGCATACCCGTAATTCAAGTGAGGCTAAGGTAGGAAGATCAAGAGTTCAAGGCCAATCTCAGCGATTTAGCAAGGTCCTAAGCAACTTAGCAAGTCTCTGCCCAAAAACAAAAATTAAAAATCGCTGGGGAGGGAGAGAAAAGAAGTCTTTGCCCAGAATGTACATTATACAGGCACAACACAATAGCTGAAGCTTCAATTATCAAGTATTCTTGGCATGTATATTGGCAATATTTCATAGTGAGTTATATTTTATTCATGAAATTATTATTATCAACAAAAACTCCACTTGAACTATGTAATTATTTGTTCAAATAAGAACCTGTTGGAAAGTAGAATTTGGTCCTATTAACAAGTACCCCAGGACAGGAAATGCACCATGGCAGTGTTTCTGGCACACCCATAACCTCCATGTGCTCCAACTCAGCTTCCCACTCCAGTCATCAGACCCTGAATACTATCAGCAGTCAGACTGCTCTACCCCTAAAAATCCTCTCTCTAAAACAGCTCCCATCCTTGCAGTTTGCATAGTTCATAATTATGCTTCACCTTCAAGGCCGATACGTTCCTTCTTGCCTTTACTTTCCCCCTATCCTGCTTAGTTTTTGTGTCCCATCAAGTAATCACACTTGCCCAGATCCTGAAATCCCTCAACTCTTTTTTTCCCTCAGACTAACCTTAATCCTGAATAAACAGAGCCATCTGCCTTCTTTGTGTCTATACCAGGCCCACTGAGCTGCTGGAGGGCAACCCCACAGCTCATCAGCAACCTCAGATGGGTCTGAAGATGGCCTGGAAACCTCCCTCTAGTCTGGCTTCCACTGCACTCAGGCTGGTTTTACCAGTGCCACGTTGACCTTGACAATGACAACATTTTAACTGCAATGGTCACTTTTTGATTCTGGTATTGCCTCCAAACAGTACTAAAAATATTTACCTGCATTTTTACCCTCTGTCATTGGCTTTTATGGTATCCTGAGCTACTTCACCCTTGGGATATTGCCTAAAACTTACTTCTCATTCTGTAAACTCCTTCTCCATGTCATCTTAATCAAGGAGATTCTGCTACCACTGATGGAATGAGAGGACATATTTGTCCAGGAAAATATTTAGCCAGGGAAAGACTTCTGAGTCATCTCCCCTGACAAGTTTCACAGACACCTCTGATTTAAAGTGCCCAAAGGCAGCTCTTTATCTCCCACTGTCCCTCAACTGCCCCTTTACCAGGTTTCTATCTCCATGAATGGCAGTTACTCAAAAGAGAAAAATTTGAGACCACCTGCTGTAAACTCCTCCCACCCCACCCCATCTACCAACTGGCAACCATCCCTGCCTACTTCCATCTAGAGACAGCAGCCAGGACCAGGAAGATCATCCCCCTGGTCCCTGCAGACCTGCTTATACCAGAGGTGAGGTATTGGTAACTTGCAGGGACACTACAAGATTATAGGGTAAAAACTGTGATACCTCAGATTGGCACTGCTAGAGAGGAAGACACATGAACAACATGAAAAAACAAGGGAAGAAAATGTCCCAAACAAACCAAGATGCTACAATAATAGAATCCATTGATGGCACAGTAGATGAAATGTCAGAGAGGGAGTTCATAACTTACATAATTAAAATGATATGTGAAGCACAGATTAATATAAGAGAGGAATTACAGGCAACAACTGATCACTCCAACAAAGAGATAAAGACTCTGAAAAACAACCAAGCAGAAATCCTTGAAATGAAGGAAACAATAAACCAAATAAAAAATTCAATAGAAAGCATTACCAACAGACTAGAGAACATGAAAGATAGAACTTCAGACAATGAAGACAAAATATATAATCTTGAAAATAAAGTTGACCACACAATGAAGATGGTAAAAAAAACATGAAAAGAACATACAAGAATTGTGGCATACCATCAAAAGATCAAGCCTAAGATTTATCAGGATAGAAGAAGACACAGAGTTTCAAACCAAAGGAATGCTCAATCTCTTCAATGAAATAATACCAGAAAATTTCCCAAACATGAAGAATGAATTGGAAAATCAAATACAAGAGGCTTACAGGACACCAAATGTGCAAAACTACAACAGACCCACACCAAGGCACATTATAATGAAAATGCCTAACATACAATAAGGATAGAATTTTAAAAGCTGCAAGAGACAAAGTTCAGATTACATATAGGGGGAAACCAATTTGGGTCTCAGTAGATTTGTCAACCCAGACTCTCAAGGCCAGGAGATCTTGGAACAAGATATACCAGGCTCTGAAAGAAAATGAGTGCCAACCAAGAATCTTATATCCAGGAAAAATTAAGCTTCAGATTTGATGATGAAATGAAAACCTTCCATGATAAACAAAAGTTAAAAGAACTTACAAAAAAAAAAAGTGGAGTTAGCTATGATTGTTCCTTCCCCCACACTCACCACATTCTATCATTCACTAATCCTGTAGGTTCTACTTCTGAAACATTTATTGGAATCCTTCACTTTTCTCTAGCACTATGATCACCACCCTAACCCCAACTACCACCATTTTCTCTTGCAATCCTTTCCTATATCCTCTCTGCTTCCTTCCAAGTACAGAAAGGATTTTTTTTTCACTTTTCTTTTAAAGCAAATCTGTTGCTAATCATGTCCTTAAAACTCCTTTGTGGCTTATCATGCTCTAAAACCCTCAGGACCCTATTTGAATAGTCTCGTTGAAATACCCAATACCCTAGCTACATTGCTTTTCTCAGTTTCTACACTTGGGATACACAACGTTGCTCCTAGCTCTTCCATTCACTGTATTCTTCCTTTTAGCCTCTGTGCATACTGATTTCAATTCTTGAAATAGTCTCTTTGCTCCCACGTATTGCTTTAACAAGTATTGTTTTGAAAGATATCATTTCAAAATTACTTCTTTCAAGAAGTGTGCCCCCACCCACACTTCCTAGACAGGTTCCTCTATCACAAAACTTTATTCTGTCTTTATAATTAGAGTTCCTCTTCTTTCCTAAATCAGTCCCATTCATATACTCATATGATTATTTATTCTACCTGATGAAAACAAAACAGATCATCAGTAACCTCTCTGGACTTGTTCCTACCAATAGTTACCATCCTACACCTCTATGCTCCTTTTATAGAAGTAGTCCTCAACTGGGGAACATTTTGCTCCCCAGGAGACATTTGGCAATGTCTGGAGAGATTTCTGGTTGTCACAAATGGAGAAGAGATGCTACTGACATCTAGTGGGTAGAAGCCCTGGTTTGTTTGTTCATTTGTTTGTGTTTGTACTAGGGATTGAACACAGGGGGCAGTCTTCCCCAGTCCTACTCTTCATCTCTTTTTATTTTTTATTTTATTTCAAGACAGGATCTTGCTAAGTTGCTGAGGCTGTCCGAGAACTTTCAATCCTCCTACCTCCGCCTACGGAGTTGCTGGAATTACAGGCATGCACCACAATGCTGGACTGAAGCCCTGGTCAAGTCTTGCTAAGCATCTCATAATGCACAACAGGATCCATAAAAAAGAATTATCGGTTCCAAAATGTCCATAGACCTGAGGTTGACAAATCTTGTTTCATGGTAAAACTCTGAGTTTTCTTGATTCCACATCTCTGATTCCTTCTCACCTTTCCCATTCCAACTAGACCCTCATCCCTACCACTTCCCTAAATCCTTGAATAGGGCAACCCAACATCTAGTGATCGCACACAGTTCTCATAATTCATTTATCAGCAGCATTGGACACACAGGCTATAGTCATCTAATGTTCTAACCTTTTCATGACTACTATATGTGTCCTTCCCAATTTTAGCTGATGTGTACTCTTCTAGTTTTGCAAGCAGTTACCCTTGCTTCCTCTCATACTTCACTTCCAATATATCGGTAAATCTTGTTGACTTTCCCTTCAAAATATATATGGAATTCATTCACCTCTCACGACTTCCGCGGCTGCTCTTCTGGGGCATGCCATGCTTATCCTTCACCCAGTGTCTAGGTTCTAGATTTTTGCAACAGCCTCCTTTAGGATCTCTTTGCTTCCACCTTGGCTCTCATGTCAAGGGAGTGAGCCTGTGAAAGCAAATTAGATGTCGCTCCTGCTCAAAGTTCTCCATAGAGCTAGGTGTGCTGACACACATCTGTAATTCCAGCTACTTAGGAGGCTGGGCAATTTAGTGAGACCTTTTCAAAATAAAAAGGGTTTGGGGTGTAGCTCAGTGGTAGAACACTGGTCTAGGATGCACAAGGCCCCAGGTTCAATCCTCGGGCACCAGAGGTGGGGTGGGGTTGGGGGGTGGGTCAGTTCTGCAGAGGCTTCCTTTCATATTCAGAGTAAGAGCCAGTCATTACAAACGGCCCTTAAGGCCCAGTCCAATCTTACTGCCCACATTCACTTTCCCTTCTCTAGTCTTACTCTAAGTTGCCACTATCCTGCATTTAGACACTGCCTAAGTGGGGATTTGCTCTTGGTATTCTCTGCTGGAACATTCTCTTCCAAACACCCTTATGGCTTGCTGCCTTTCCCCACTCCCCTCAACTGTCAGCTTTTATTCCAAAGTACCTTGTTAACAAGAAATTCTCTGGCAAGCCTACTTAAAATTGTAGCTCTCTTGTGCCCTGACCCTGTTCCCCTGCTTTGTTTTATGCATTTCTTTTGACTATACTGTCTCCTCCTCTGACTACAGACACCCTGAGGGCAGGAATTTTAATTTGGTCCACACTGCCACAGACACACATAGTAGGCCATCAATAAATTTTTTCTTTCTTCCTTTTTTATTACCTGGTACTAGGTATTGAACCCAGTGACACTTTACCACTGAACTACATGCTTAATGAGATAGAAAAGTGTAGGTGGTTGAGAGGAGGGAAACGGACAAAAAGAAGTCAATAAGAGGACAGCAAAGCAGGAGAAATCTTAACATGCTTCTGCTATGTCGTAAAAGAGTTTCCATTTCTCAGAAAGCCCTAGAACAGTTGAAATATCAGGGACCAATCAATAAAGCACACAGCCCTAGCAACAGTGGGGAGTCAATCAGGAGGAGACTATTAACTTCCCCTTAGGCAATTTTAAAAGCACTCTGGTCTCTCCCTCTTGCTCTGCTCCAGGAGTTCTGAGCCTTTCCTCACCACCCCCACCTTTTTTTTTTTTTTTTTTTTTTTTTAGTACCAGGGATTGAATCCAGGGGTGCTTAACCACTGAGCCACATCCCCCTCCTTTTTTTCATCTTGGGACAGGATCCTCTAAGTTGCTTAGGGCCTCATTAAATTGCTGAGGCAGGTTTTGAACTTGCTTCGCCTCAGCCTCTCCGGCTGCTGGGATTACAGGTATTTGCCACTGTGCTGGGCTCGTATTCATTTAATAAAAAGTGCTGCTTGCTTGCTTACCTTGGTGTTAGTGGTGTTCATTTTTCAACTTCGTGGAACTCGAACCCGGTCCCAGCTCTTGCTGGTAATATTAACCCTTTTTTTTATTTTATTTTGTGGCAGCATCTCATTTAAGTTGCTGAAGGCCTTGCCAAGAATAAATTTTTTAAAAAATGAATCTACGAGTGAAGCAATGTGTGGTGCTCTCCAACAATACACATTATAACACTTGCCAGAACATAATTTTTATTACTCTATCAACTCCTACATGAATTATGTGCGGTACTGGATATTGCACCCAGGGCCTCATGCATGCCAGCCGAGCCTTTACCACTGAGCTACATCCCTAGCTCTCTTCTTTTAATTTTATTTGGAGACAGGCTCTCAGTAAGTTGCCCTTTGAATTTGAGATCCTCTTGGCTCCACCTTCCAACTAGCTTGATGTGCCATCACACTTCATTTTAATTATATAAAGTCTTAACGGATAAAATATACATATACACTTATGACATTAAATACTTGCTTGAACAAATTCCCTTTCTTGGGCTATCTTTCTGGTTCCATCTATTTGCTAGACCTAATGAAGCAAGCTTATCTTCTTCCAGGCTTCACCTACTAAGTTCAGTGTCATTATCTTTCCAAATTTATTTACCTCGAGCCTCACTTTCATTACCGATTTGCATTTGTAATGTCATCAACTTACTACATGACTTTTAACTGCATCCATCCATTGTCTATACTTCAAAATCAATAGGTAGAAATTCAATTAGTTATTTTCCTCACCAGCTACTCATATGAGTTCGCGAGAAATGATGAATATATCCTTATTTGTTGCCCATATTTCTCATAATCCAGTTAATCCCCATATCACATTGATTTTATCTGATTTTTGTCTCACATAGATCCCTTCTTTTCCACGTTCTCAGATCTTTAGTTAAGGGTATGTGTGGCCCAATTGAGCATGGTGGTACATGCCTTTACATGCCAGAAAGTCAGAAGAAGGCTGAGGCACGAAGCCTGCAAGTTTAAGTCCAGCTTCAGCAATTTAGCAGGCTCTCAGCAACTTAGTGAGACCCTGTCTCAAAATTAAAAATTAAGCCGGGCGCGGTGGCTCAAGCCTGTAATCCCAGCACTTAGGGAGGCTGAGACAGGAGAATCGCCAGTTCAAAGCCAGCCTCAGCAATGGCAAGGTGCTAAGCAACTCAGTGAGACTCTGTCTCTACATAAAACACAAAATAGGGCTGGGGATATGGCTCAGTGGTCGAGTACCCCTGAGTTCAATCCCCAGTACCAAAAAAAAAAAAAAAATTAAAAATTAAAAGGGCTGGGGATGTGGCTCAGTGTTTAACCCTCAGCACCAAAAAGAAAAAAGAACAGAAAAGAAAAAGAAAAAAGAAAAGAAAAAGAAAAAAAAGAGTATGTGTGGTGTCAATATAAAATAACAACTTTGCTTTAAAAAAAAAAAAGAAAAAATACAGCAATAAAAGGTAGTGAAAAAGGAAAAGAGGATACATGAATTTTATAGCCAAAACAGAGATATTACAGTTTTCTTTCCTTTTTCTTTTCTTTTTTTTTTTTTGGACTAGCAACTGTACCCAGGGGCATTCTGCCTTTCAGGGACAATCCCAACTCTTTTTAAATTTTGAGACAGGGTCTTGATAAATTGCTGAGGCTGGCCTCCAAATTGGGATCCTCCTTCCTTTGCCTCTCGTAGCTGGAATGACAGGCATGTACCACCATGTCAGTCTCTTTTATAGCATTCTTAGTTTTAGGTTTGGTTGAGGCCAGTGTCCTGCTAGGCTCAATGTTATACATTCCAAAAAGTTTATTCACTTATCACAGAATGTTAGGTCAGGTACAAAGGTTTAAAGTAAATGATTATTTTTATAAAGGGCTTAATACAGTCCTGGATGATTTTGACTCTAGACAAGCAACATTCTATCTTTCTGCAATCATCATGTTCTACTCAGCCAAAGTCCAATAGTCCGCAGGCTCTTTAATCCATTTCATACAATAGTCCCAGATAAGGAACATCTATAAAAACTTGAATATAGTATATAATGTATAATATTAGAATCATGTTTTATGATTATATTATTATGCATTATATGCTATATTATAGTTGCATAATTATTCTTTATATATACAGTATAATACAATTATATGAAATAATTCTATAAGCATAATATAATTAATAATTATTAATATAATACATAGAAACTTCAGATTGTAACCTATTTTAATACACCTGTGTCAATTGCACTGAAATATTCACAGAACTGAAAACATAAGACTTAACATGCCTTCTACATAAAATGTCAGCTTCACAGTGGGTTCATACAAAACCTTCCTCACTGGTTCATCTGCTTTCAGCTATTCTAATTCATTCTAACTCATTCATTATTCCCAACTTTGTGTTTCCCAACAGCTTCAGGAGCTTTGAGGAAAATACTCAAGTTTTTTAATATCTCAATGTATTAACCTTCTCAACTAGAGTAGAGAAGAATTTTATAGGAAATACTTACTATATTAACCATCTAATACTCCAAGCTCCTAGGAGTCACTTCTTGTGACATGCATTTGAGTGATAGTATCCCTGAAGCAAGTCTGTCCAAGACATAGCAGCTTTATTAGTCCTTAGAGTCCAACAGGTGATCCCGGATTTGGGAGTGATATGGACATATTGTGAAAGAAATGGTAAGTTTACACAAGGAACCTAATGACAGGGAAGTGAAAACAGATTATACAACATTCAAGGAACTAAAAAAACATGTATATAAATTTTAGGCATAGTAATATAACTTCACACCCTTCCCAAAGGGTGGGTGTGAAATAAGAAAAGAAATAATAGATACATAATAATTAGAGTGCATATACTTTTTTTTTTCTGTCTGAAACAGCAATGCTGGTGGTGGATGATGAACCTGTGTCTTTGTGGGACTGTGTCCTATTTCTAAGATACTATCTTGGTTGTGACTTGTGGTGCTGAGGATGGAACCAACAGTCTTGTGCATGGTAGGTAAGTATTCTACCATTGAGTTACATTTACTAACTTTTGGCATTATTTCCTGGGCTTTAGGACTTCTATTGAGAAAGTTGTTGCCTGTGCGTATATGCTAGAATGTTGACCCTGTATTTTCATCCAGGAGTTGCACAGTTTCTGATCTAATTCCTAGGTCTCTGATCCATTTTGAGTTGATTTTTGTGCAGGGTGAGAGAGAAGGGTCTAGTTTCATTCTTCTGCCTATGCATAACCAGTTGTCCCAGCACCATTTGTTAAAAAGTCTGTCTTTTCTTCAGTGTATGTTTTTGGTACTTTTGTCAGAAATCAGTGATTGTGTCTGTGTGGGTTTGTCTGTGTCTTCATGTCTTCTACTTTGTACCACAGGTCTGTGTCTGTTTTTATGCCAGTACCATTCAGTTTTTGTTGTTGTTGTTGTTGCTGTTGTTGTTTTACTGTAGCTCTGTGGTATAGTATGAAGTCAGCTACTATAATGCCTCTAGCATTGCTTTTTTGGCATAGAATTGCTTTAGATATTATGGGTCTTTTATTCTTCCAAATAAATTTTAGGACTGTTTTTTCTAGTTCTGTGAAGAGTGTCATGGGTATTTTGATGGGAATTATATTGAATCTGTATATTGCTTTTGTTCATGTGGCCATTTTAACAATATTAATTCTGCCTGTCCATCCATGAACATGAGAAGTCTTTCCATCTGAGGGCTCTTCAATTTCTTTCTTCGGTGTTCTATAGTTTTCATTGTGGAGGTCTTTCAACTCCTTGGGTAGATTTATTCCTAGTTTTTTTTTTTTTTCTTCCTGAGGCTACTGTGAATAGAATGGAATTGTTTTCCTGATTTCTTTCTCAGCAGATTTATTGTTGGTATATAGGAAAGCTGCTGATTTTTGTATATTGATTTTCTAACCTGCTACTTTGCCAAATTTGTATATTAGCTCTTGCAGTCTTTTGATGGAGTTCTTTGGATCTTCTGGGTGTAGGATCATATCATCTACAAACAGTGATAATTTGACTTCTACCTTTCCTATTTTTATCCCTTTTATTTCCTTCTCTTACCTAATTGCTCTGGCTAGTATTTCTAGCACTATACTAAATAGGAGTGGTGAGAGTGACTGTCCTTGTTTGTCCCAGATTTTAAAGAAAATGCTTTCAATTTTTCCCCATTTACTGCATTTGGTTTTGGATTTTTATATATAGTCTTTATGATGTTGAGATAGGTATTGAATTTTGTCAAAGACCTTCACTGCAACTATTGAGATGACTAAGTAATTTTTTTTTTTTTTTTTTTGGTGGTGCTAGGGATTGAACCCAGGGCCTTGTGCATGTGCACACTACCAACTGAGCTATGTCTTCAGCCCCATGACTAAGTGATTTTTGGCCTTAATTTTATTTATGTGATGAATTACATTTATTGATTTGCATTTATTAAACCATCCTTGCACTTTTGGAATAAAACCAACTTGGCCATGGTATATAGTCTTCTTAATATGTTGCCAACCATGATTTGACAATATTTTATTAAGTATTTTTGCATCTCAGTTCATCAGGAATATTAGTCTATAGTTCTAGTCCTTGATGAGGAATCTTATCTTTTAAATTTCAAAGTTGGCAAATAAAAACCAAAAAGGAGGGAAAATACCACACTCTGAACATACTCTGAAGGTACTGCAATAATCTTAATACATTTCTCTTTGAAATGAGAGTAAGGAGACAAATTTAGAGGTCAAAAATAGAATTCTTGCCAGGTGTGGTGAGGAGGAAGGCATGTAATCCCAGGGACTTGGGAGGCTGAGGCAAGAGGATCACAAATTCATGGCTAGCCTCAGTAATTTAAAAACAAAGGACTGGGGATGGGGATGTAGCTCAGTGGTATAAAGACCTTGAGTTCAATCCCCTAAATAAATAAACAAACAAACAAACAATTCTTTATTCTAGTCAATAAGTATTTATTTGGGGAAGTAAAAGCAGCAGCCAGAAGCATTAGAGGAAGAGGAAAAATGGAAACAAATGGACTCCTTTTCACCTAATGTGAGCCTCAGGACTAAGATTAAAAGGCTGCAGGTGTAGTGTCACATGCTTGTAATTCCAGCAATTGGGGAGGTTGAGGTAGGAGAATCAGCAAGGCAAATTCCAGGCTAACCTGGGCAATTTAGGGAGCACCTGTCTCAAATTAAAAAAAAGGGGGGGGGCTGGGGATATTGCTCAGCGGCAAAGCCCCCTGGGTTCAATTGCCACTACACTCCCCCCTCTCCAAAAGGCCATGCTACTATTTTGCAATACAAATCTAATGAAGAACTCTAAAATAGGCTTGCGTAGACAGCCTATTTTGTGTATTTACTTTAAGGTAAATGTGTTATTTAAAAAAGAAAAACAAAATGTGTTCAGTTTTGCTTTTCCTGTTTTTAATGAATTAAGATATTTTCCCTCCCCGTTTAAGCATTATCATTCCTCTCCTCTAGGGGCTTGGGGCAAACTAACATTGACAGATTTGCAAGAAACAAACCATCTTTACTTGTGCAGATTTCAGGCAATTTTGTAAGGTGGCATAAGCAAACTCAAATGGATGTCAGTTTCACTTCTTTTTGGCTCTGATCTGGGCACTTTGCAGTCAGTCACCTAATCTGTAGACCTCGACTTTATTTTTCAAACCTACTAAAACAAAGAGCATGAGAGACTGCCAAGATCCGTTCTAACTTTTCCACTCCTAGAACTGTCCCTGGAATTTCTTTTACTTGTATACCGCATCGGTGCGTTGTCACTTTGGTCTACATTCCAGCGTCAGGACAGGGCTGCATGAGCAACAGGAGTTTGGTCCGGAGGCCGTGGAGTGGCCCCACTCTTAGGGACGCAGGCAGATCACTAGGTCGCCTGCCTGGATTTGGGGATTCGAGGCGCGACCCCTTCTAGTTCAAGTTCCAGTATTGGAGCGCCAGCGGGAGCCCCGCCCGGAGCCCCACCCTCCTCCAGTATCAGCCTGAGGCTCCAATTTCTCTTCCGAGGTTGGGCGGGCCGGGGCGGGGCTTAGGTCACGTGACAGTGCAGTGTCCGCCCCGCCCGCCTGCTTCCTGCACTGGACCCTCCCGGGAGCGTCTCTCCCTTCGCACGTGGTCTTGCCGCAGCCGCCGCGCTCTCCCGGTCCCGGCGCTGCAGCCATGGCTCCTGGCCAGCTCGGTGAGGCCCTCGCGGAGCCGCGCCATCTGCGAGCTTGCTCCGCAGCCCGGTGCCCCACCATGGCGGTGTCCAGGCAGGCACCGCGGGCCTGGCAGGGCCGCGGAAGGTTCTATGGGCTGCGATCCGCGCCCAGTCCCCGCCTGCGGCGGCCCGGCGTCTCCAGCCCCAGGAGGCTTCGGGGCAGGGCCTGCGTGTGGTAGGCCCAGAAGCTAGCTGGCCTGTCACGCGAGAGTTTCCTCCCCCAGGCCTTGGAGAACGCAGTGTAAGGTACTGCGAGTAATGTGAAAAAATGCCTTCTCTTTCAGCCTTGTTTAGTGTCTCTGACAAAACTGGCCTTGTGGAATTTGCCAGAAACCTAACGTCTCTTGGTTTGAATCTGGTCGCTTCCGGAGGGACTGCAAAAGCTCTCAGGGATGCTGGCCTGGCAGTCAGGTAAGGCACAATTAGTTTTTACGGTAAGTCCAGGCAGAAAGTGATCCATCCAGAAATTAATGTAATCCAGTATGATGAGTAAAGCACCTTATACTACTCCTCTCAGTAACGCTGCAACTTTGGTACATTCCTTACCCACTTTATGAAAGAAGAAAATGAGCCTCAGCTTTAGTAACTTGACATCTGTAGTTGAGTAAGGTGTATGATTGGAACCCAGGAGGTCCTGATTTTAGAACCCAGATTAATTCAGGTGGGTGATCTATTATGCAGGACGAACTCAAAAGTTATAATTCCCGGGCCTGGGGTTGTAGCTCAGTGGTAGAGCACTTGCATAGCATGCGTTGAGGCACTGGGTTCGATCCTCAGCACCACATATAAATAATGAATGAAATAAAGATCCATCAGCCACTAAAAAAAAAAGTTATAATTCCCTCTGGTCACATGATTAACTGTTTAATAAAGCTGTTTACATCTTGAAGATACATATCTTCTTCCCCTTGGCTCCTCCCCTAACAGTATGAAGGAGAAAGAACAAGTCATTCATTGGCTCAGGCAGTGGAAAGGAGTTTAGGGGAGATAAAGCAGGAGGCCATTCCTGATCTCAAGGAGTTTGCATTATGGCTGGAGAGGAGGTAGCTCCACTGAAAGGCAGAAAATGAAAAGAATGGATATAATAAACTGTAGTGAGAATGTAGGGGAAGGCCATGCCCACCCCGGAGAGAAATTTTAGAAAAGGGATAAAAACTGCCTTTGTTGCTGTGTGGAAAATTTATTTCTGACCCTCCAGATCCATGTAGAGATTGATTATCCACCTTTTTCTTCATGTAATTCTGTGATGCATGAGCAGTACCCAGCCTACCTAGATTTACAAGTTGAAATGCCAGGAATGCTTTGCTTTATTAAATAAATGCTTTCTCTCAAGCCCCCCCCTCCCTTTTCCGGTACTGGGAATTGAACCCAAGGGTGTTCTACCACTGAGCTACTTTCCCAGCTCCCCATTACCCTCCATCCCACCACACACACTTAAAAAATTTTTTTACTTTGAGACAGTCTCATTAAATTTCCCAGACTGACCTCAAACTTGGAATCCTCCTGCCTCAGCTTCCCAAGTAGCTGTGATTACAGATGTGTACCCCGGCACACTGCTGTTTCTCAAATTCTTTTTACATCTTTGATGTAGTGAAATTGGCTTCTAATTCTCAACATGTTAATGTATTCCTTCCAGTGTTTTTGTAAGCATTTCCTCTCTCATGGGAACTCAGAATCACAGAAAGCTGGCAGGTCAATTCTTCTGAACAGCAGCAGGATGAGAATCCGGAGTTGATATTTATTTTTTCCATTGGGCTAAGTAGGAGTCTACTGTTACAGTGGGAGCTTTCTTCAAATTAAAGTTCTCAGCTGTGCCCTCACCTTTTTCTCTTTCAAACTTTGTATTATGGAAACATTCCACGCATAATGAGTATAATGTGTAAAGTATAATGACCCCTTCTGTGTGTGCTATCCAGTTTAAATACTTAGCAACTTTCCAGTGTTATTTCTCTCTCTACTCAAGGAGTGGGTACTCCTTGCTTACCCTCATTATGATGATGGCTTTTATTTTTTTTAATTGGGAAGGTAGATGTGTTTCTATCCTATTAAAAGGTTCTCCATGAATGGTTTACCTAGAGCCCAGCACAATAAACTTCATCGAATGGAGTAAGACAAGTGAGAGGGTATTTTTTGTTTTTGTTTTTGTTTTCGTACCAGGGATTGAACTCAGGGACACTTAGCCACCCAGTGACATCCTCAGCCCTTTTTATTTTTTATTTTGAGCTCCAGGGTCTCACTTGGTTGCTTAGGGCCTCGCTAAATTGCTAAGGCTGTCTTTGAACTTGCAGTCCTCCTGCCTCTGCCTCCAAGCCACTGAGATTATAGGGATGTGCCACCATGCCCTACCTAAGGGGTGTTATTAACTCATAGTCCTCTCAGGAACATTTTTGGTATGGGTAATATTGTCCCCATTGGACAATTAAGAAAACTGAGGTACAAAGAAACCTCTAGGGGGTTGAGTATGTAACTCAGTGGGAGAGTGCTTACCTAGCATGCAAAGAGGCCGAGATTGAGATTTTATCGCAGGAAGGTAGCCATTGCCTGTGTGGTGAGATTTCAGAGTACACTATAGTACATAGAGAAGTGTTTCTGAAGACTACGTGCGTTACAGACAAATTCTAAGTACAAAGGAATAACAGACTTTTTAACCCCACATGTTTAATTCTAGGAATAAATCTGCTGTTTCTATTTTAAATGATCATCTTTAGTTGAAGGAACTGAATTTTATTTACTAAATTTATTCCTAGGTAGCATACCCAGGAAATCTGTACCCTATTTTCAGAATTTGCCATTTTAAAATGTTTATTATTTTCTTCCTATAAATGCCATATATGTTGATTGTAGAAAATTTGAAAGTGTGGAAATGTATAAAGAAGACAGTAAAAATGGCTTATAATTCTCAACATGTTAATGTCTTCCTTCCAGTGTTTTTATAAGCATTTACTTTATTTCATAGCTCACACAGAAGATAGATACAGTTTTGTTTCTTGCTTTTATATTGTGGGCATTTTCCCACATTATTACAGTTTGTAAATTCTGCCATGTCTATGGGTATAGCTTTCTGGAGGTCAGCTTGACTGATGGGGTTAATATTTTAAAATCGCTCTTCATATGGCCATTACTCATATGTTTTTGATCTATGTTAGTTTTTTTCTATGTGGTTTTAACATTTACATAGTCATAGCTAGCAATCTTTTGTTAAATCCCTGCAGAATATTCCTCACTTATTTAATTTTGGTATTTAATGACATTTTGTATGATACCCACATTGCTCCCCTCCCCTTATTTTTATGGTACTGGGGGGTTGAACCCAGGGGCACACTATTACTGAGCTTCATCTCCAGTTCTATTTTTTTTTATTGTTTTTTTTTTTGAGTCAGGGTAGGTATCATTATATTGCTTAGGGCCTCGCTAAGTTGCTGAGGCTGGCCTTGAATTTGCCATCCTTCTGCATCAGCCTCTAGAGTAGCTGAGATTATAGGTGTGTGTTGCCAAGCCAGGCCCTACATCACTTTTCAGAATAGGCTGCTTTCCCCACTTATTTGATATACCACTTCTGTGCTTTTTTAATCATAAAAATCAATTCTTATTTCTATTTGGTCAGTTTCTGAGATGAGGGTATTTTTAATGCTTTTTATTAGGTACTACCAAATTGCTTCTCAAGTTGAATTTATTTCTTGATATTTAATTAGTATGGTTTGTGATTCAATTTCTGACTTCCTGAAAAAATCTAAAATTAGTGCTTTAGTAGTTATTGATTTTCTCCAAATATACATTAGTTAGAAAATATAACAACATTTGTTTGGAAAGTAAATAGAATTTTATGTAAGAAATCAAATGTAGCTGGGCATGGTGGCGCACTCCTATAATCCCAGCAACTCCAGAGGCTGAGGCAGGAGAATCACAAATTTAAAGCCAGCCTCAGCAATTTAGCAAAGCCCTAAGCAGCTTGGTGAGACACTATCTCAAAAATTAAAAAAAAAAAAAAAAAGTGGGGGAGAGGGGCTGGTGATGTAGCTCAGTGGTTAAACATTCTTGGAATCAGTCTCCAGTACCAAAAAATAAGAAATCAAATATAGTGAGAGGAGGCTGGAATAATTTTTTTTTTTTGTACAATTCAGACTGTAAGAAAATCTCTTGAAATGAGAGCTGTAGACTTGATGGGAGATGTTTGAATTAGTGACAGTTCAGAAATAGGCCTAATATTCTGTGTATCTGTTTCAGAGATGTCTCTGAGCTAACTGGATTTCCTGAAATGTTAGGTGGGCGTGTGAAAACCTTGCATCCTGCAGTCCATGCTGGTAAGTGATATTTTCAGTTTAAAACAATCAGTGGTTTACAAGAATATTTTAGAACTTTATAGAATAAAAGAGAAAGAAGGCAAGTCATAAGCTCAAAAAAAAATAACTACTTGTAAGATTATATTGGCTGTCAAATTTCATAATGCATTAGAACCTGTTTAAAATCTGCATTGTCTTATTACTTGATGAATTCAGATTGTTTACTTCTGCTTGCTCACTTTCGTCTTAATAACTACTAATTTAGAGTGTTAAATATCCTATTGGAGTTACTGAAAATATTTAGATTTATAGCATAAAGTACAGACTTCTAAAACAGTTCAGACTTAGAATAAAGCATCACAAGATACCTGATCTTTTGTTTATGAAAGTTCTTTATTCCTTTGTCTGACACGGTTAATTGCAAATAAATCAAAATGGCAATAAATAGTATATTGCTACCTTACCAGTTGCAGTAACATTGGGCAAACAAAGACTTTTCATGAGAAAAGCTGTTGACATAGGGAATACCTGGACTGTGATGGATTTGACACAATTAGTGTAAAAGTTTTACAGTGTACAATTCGTTACTCAAGAAAAGTGTATTAGTTACTGATCTAAGAGATTTTTAAATATACTCCCTATTCTTAATTTTTTGCTCAATAACTCTTAAACTGCATTTTGTATTCATATAATTAAAAGCATTAGAGGATTTAACTTGATTGATGGGACTACATTAAAAGAAGTACCTTATTGTTTTCTGAACTTAATCTTTCTTTAACTTTGTTAAATTAGGAATCCTGGCTCGTAGTACCCCAGAAGATAATGCTGACATGGCCAGACTTGATTTTAATCTTATAAGGTAAAAATCCAAAGTTGAACTTTTAACACATCAAAGAACAAAGACAAAGAATATGCCAAACCTGATGCTCTCTACCCCCTCTTTTTCCCCCTCACTATAAGCCCTTAAAGAGTCTCTTTTGTGTGTATAAGCATTTTGGTTTTGCAAATTCACATTTCCAAAATATATAACTTAAACTAAAACATTTGCTTTTTTCAAAATTTTTAAAATATTTTCTTGCTGGGCATCAAACTCAGGGCCTCACACATGCTAAGCTCTACCACTGAACCAGACCTCAGCCCCTGACCTTTATTTTAGGACATTATGATCTATATTTTGTTATGTATAACCAACTTAGTTATTAGCATTAAAGTTTGATCGTTTCTTTTAAATGTCTATAGTATCTTTATTGAAGTATAATTTATTATACAATTCACCAATTTAATATTATACAGTTCATTGGTCTTCATATTTATAGAATTTGTGCAGCTGTCACTACATTCAATATTAGATCATATTCATTATCTGCACCCCCCCCCCAAAAAAAAAAGGCCTATACACTTTAGAATTCAGACGTCATTGCCCCCAACACCCTCTGGCCTTGGCAACCACTGATCTATGTTATCTGTGTTCTGTCTGTGGATTTGCCTATACTGAATACTTTTTAAATAGAATCCTGTAACATGTGATCTGTGGCCATTGACTTCTTTCATAGAGCCATGTTTCTCTCCTTGTGTGAATTGCTTTTTTTTTTTAATATAACATTTATTTTATTTTTTCATTTAATTCCATAGTATTTCCGTCTTTCTTTCCCCTCCTCTCTTCCCCTAGTTCCTCTACTGATAGCCCTTTAATTTTCCTGAGATACCCTCACCTTTCTTTTTGTTCTTTACCTTCCACATATGAGAGAAAGCAACCCTTGACTAAACCCTTGACTTTCCAGATTTCAGCCCCTGTATATTTCTTTACAGGGCTTTTAATTTAGGTATAACTTAGGTCTTTGATTCATTTTAAATTAATTTTCATATATAGGTGTGAGGTAGGGGTTCAACTTTGCTCTTTTGCACAAGACCGTCCAATTGTCCTGCATTGCTTGTTGAATAGACTTTTTAACTGACATTAAATAGATTTGAACCCCTACATCTGTACATCACATACCAGCACAACTTCACTACTGTGTCTTATGTTTTGAAATCAGCAACTGAGCCTTCCAACTTTGTTTTTTTTATTGAAGATTGTTTGGGGCTGGGTGCAGTGGCCTGTGCTTGTAATCTCAGAGATTGAGGATGCTGGGGTTAGAAGATCGCAAGTTACAAGTCAGCCTAGGCAATATAGCCAGTCTCTGCCTCAAAAAATAAATAAATAAAAGCAGGGCTAGAGATATAGCTCAGAGTGCCCTCAGGTTCAATCCCCAGTTCTAGGAAGGAAGGAAGGAAAGAAGGGAGGGAGGGAGGGAGGTTGTCCATTCAGGAAAGGGGAGGGGGAGGGAAAAAAAAGATTGTCCATTCAGAGACCCTTGCATTTCCACGTAGTTTTTAGGAACACTTGTCCATTTCTTCAGAAAAGGTAGTTGTAATGAGATTGTGTTAAATCAGTAGATGATTTTAGAAATTTTGCCATTTTAGCAGTATTAAGTCTTCTAACCCATGAACATGGGATGTCTTGGCTTTCAGTTTTCTTCACTTTGTTCCAACATTATTTTGTACTTTATACAAGTCTTGCATTTTTGTTAAATTTATTCTGGTTTTTTTTTTTTAGGGAGTGGGTACTGGGGATTGAACTCAGGGCCACTCAACCACTGAGCCACACCCCCAGCCCTATTTTGTATTTTATGTAGAGACAGGGTCTGAGTTGCTTAGCACCTTGCTTTTGCTGAGGCTGGCTTTGAACTTGCGATCCTCCTGCCACAGCCTCCTGAACCTCTGGGATTTCAGTTGTGTGCCATGTACCCATCATAAGTTGATTCTTAAATATTATATTCTCTTTGATGCTATTGTAAGTAGATTTGTTTTCTTAGTTTCTGATTGGTCCTTGCTAATATGTACAATTGCTTTTTGTATATTAATTGTATATCCTGCAACCTTCATGAATTTTTTTATTGGTGCTAGTAGGTTTTCTTTTGCGTTCCTTGGGATTTTCTATATATATAAAAATCATGTCACCTATTTGTGGAGATAACTTCACTTTTTTTCTAATCCTGATGATGCCTTTATTTCCTGAAATCTCCAGCACACCAGCACAATGTTGAATATTAGTGGCAAGAATTTTTTTTTTTTGTACTGGGATTAAGTTCAGGAGCACTTTGCCACTGAGCCACATCCCTTTTTCTTTTATTTATTTAATTATTTAACTTATTGTTTTGGTATCAGGGATTGAACCCAGGGGTGCTTCATCCCTAGCCCTTTTTTAGTATTATATTAGAGTTGAGTTGCTGAGTGCCTCACTAAGTTGCTGAGACTGGCTTTTAACTTGCGATCCTCCTTCCTCAGCCATCTGAGCTGCTAGGATCACAGGCGTGTGCCATCATGCCTGGCTTGTCAGATATTTTTTTGTGTATCTGTTGAGATGATCAGATATTTCTGTCTTTTATTCTGTTAACATCACATTAACTTTTTTTTTTTTTTTTTTTTTTTTGATACTAAAACTAATTCCAGAGTACTGGGACTAAACTCAACTTGCCATGTAATTCTTTTCTGGATTCAGGTTTTTGGGATTTTTTTTGAGGATTTTTGTGTCAACATACATAAGAAATAGTGGCCTATA
The DNA here is from genome assembly GCA_028644305.1 of Xerus rutilus. Taxonomy (NCBI): domain Eukaryota; kingdom Metazoa; phylum Chordata; class Mammalia; order Rodentia; family Sciuridae; genus Xerus; species Xerus rutilus. The sequence goes on from CM053402.1 coordinate 141,004,012, forward strand.
GTTTTATTGTGATATATTTGTCTGGTTTTGGTATCAGGGAATAGATTTTATAGACCGAACTGGGGTTTTTTATTCATTTTCACCACTTAGACTCGCTTGGCTGAGGAGCCTGCCCACAGGAAATTGCAGTCCTGGGAGTAGAAGTCTACTTCATTGGTCATTAATTTTTAAATTAGTTCTGTATTTTAAATTGTTCTTTTGGCCTTCCTGTTAACATCATCTTTATCACCTTTCTGAAGGCAATACAAATAAATATTTTACCTTTAGAATGTTCCATTGTTTTCCATCACTGTGCACAGTTCATTGGTAGAAGAATCTAAATTTGAACATCCTAGATAAAGGATTTTCTATTTGGTATTTTTGTATTTTCCGTTGTAATTGTAATTATTATAGTGGTATTGTAATTTGTTATTTTCCATTTTTGTTGAAGTGTTTTAAGTTTCTGATGGCCTGAAGAGGTTCCCACAGCAGGGACACTGCAGTGTGGCTTGGAGGGACCAGTGTGTAACCAGATCAGAGCTCAGCTGACTAGATCATCTGCACTCCAAAGCTCCAGGACAAGCAGAACTTTTAGCGCAACTTTTTCGAATTCTGAATGTCAGGCTCACAGTTTATATTTTGGATCTTTCTGGTTTTTGATCATGCTTCTAATACTGACTTTTTCGTAGGTAGCTATAAACGACATAAATTGAGTCTTTAATGACACTCACTTCCTCCTCTTTCTAGAGTTGTTGCCTGTAATCTGTATCCCTTTGTGAAGACAGTGGCTTCTCCAGAGGTAACTGTTGAGCAGGCTGTTGAGCAAATTGATATTGGTAAGTTAGAAAAACCATTTTGAGGACTGACTGAGGAGCAGATTATTTGAATTCTAATGAGATTTTCTTTTAATTTTCATTATTAATGAAACAAAGATAATTACTTCTCCAAGGCTATGTTCTGGAATAGTTATAATTCATCTGTTTTATTAGCTGTTTGTGGTTTGGAGATTTATCCAGGGATTTTTTTTCTTATTTTCCTTTCTAAGTCAAGAATTAAAGAAAACTTTGTGTATGATGACTATATTTGAAAGTTTCATGAGCTGATGTGGAAATGCTAAAGTGATTTTTCGTCCTTGAAAGGTGGAGTGACTTTACTGAGAGCTGCAGCCAAAAACCATGCCCGAGTGACAGTTGTGTGTGAACCAGAGGACTATGTGGCCGTGTCCACAGAGATGCAGAGCTCCGATAGTAAGGACACCTCCTTGGAGACAAGACGCCAGTTGGCCTTGAAGGTGGGGATGCTCTCCTATAGTACTCCAAAGTGGCATCTGGGTCAGGCATGGTGGTGCAACCCTGTGATCGCAGGGACTCAGGAGGCTGAGGCAGGAGGATCAATCACAAGTTCTAGGCTAGCCTCAATAATTCAGTGAATCCCTAAGCAACTTAATGAGACCCTGTCTCAAAATAAAAAATAAATGGCTAACTCAGTGGTTAAGATTCCTTGACTTCAATCTTCGATACCAAAAAAAAAATTGATGTGTTATCTTGTGCAGTGTTTGCCAAACCAAATGATATTCAGTTCTGGCATCTATCGCCTAACAAGCCTTTGTTTAGAACTGATATCTTTTTGTTAAAAATGGAATATTCTATTAAAAAGATGGAAAGACAATAGGAAGGGATCATTTGTTGAAATTTCAATGTTTGTGTCTTGCATATGTGGACATAAACAGGACAAGGTATCTAGTTTGCTGTGTACCTAAAACTATCCTATCCCTGCTGCTAGTGTCTCACAAAGCTTACACCTTTCGTAGGCATTCACTCACACAGCACAATATGATGAAGCAATTTCAGACTACTTCAGGAAGCAGTACAGTAAAGGAATATCTCAGATGCCCTTGAGATATGGAATGAACCCTCATCAGACTCCTGCCCAGCTCTACACACTGAAGCCCCGGCTTCCCATCACAGGTAAAGCCTAGTGTTGTGTGACCGTGGTGTGTCTGGATACTTGCATGTCTTTCTTTGCATTATGTCTGCTGTGAATCACATTTAGAAGATAAGATAAATTATGTAAATTGAGACACCACTTGTGAAGTGTTGAGGAAATCTGGGGTGGTGAAAAGGTCGAGTTGGAGATGCAGATAGGATTGTCCTTAGTGTGTGGGTATTTGTGAAGATGTGGGACAGGATGGGATGCCTGGATTTCACAAGGGATGATCAAGACCAACCTTGGGTTTCTTCTCCGCTTGGTGTTAAGCAGTTGAGGGATTAGCAGAGGAAAACCTGCACATTTCCATGAGTTGGAATGCTTCAGAACAGAAGGACTGTTTGGGTAGTGATTCAAGAAGCAGTTGCCTTGGAGTGAGAGCTTTAGAAACCCATTTAAAATGAGGTCAGGAAATAACGATGATAGATAATTCTTCAAACGAATTAGGATTTCCATTGGTTTCTAGAGTGAAAAGAGGATTTTCAGTGTTTGTCCCTGAGGTGGGCTGTTGGAACATGTCCTGCTTGAGTAGGGAGATGGGGAGCCGGCAGAGGAGAGAATTACAGGTGTGGCAGCCTTGGAGACAAGCACTGATGGAGCAAAGGCAGCCTTGCTCACAGTACAAGGGTGTGCCCAGAGCCCACAGGCTGGCACTTTGCTGGCGGGAAGAAGCAGGCCTTCCTGTCAGCTTCCTTTGTTGGTGCCATCAGCTTGGGGAGAGATGGCAGGGAGCAGGACAACTTAAAATGCTAACTTAAAATGCTCTTCTCCTTACCCTTCACATTCTTTCAAGATCTCTCTTTATTCTACCTCAGGTACATTTTGTGTCTAACAATACTCATGTTCCCAGTCACCCCATAAAATCTCCCAGACATGATTGTCTTAACTAATCTCTGCTTTTTTTCTTGGCCTTCTTGTTTTCTCAACAGAGCATCTTTTAAAAATGTGCAGCAGATGATGTCACACCTGCATGAAACCCTTCTCTTCAGCACCTGCCCACATCCACTTTCTCTGTAGCCCCCTCACCCCTGCTAAAAAGTACTTCAAAACGTCTCCCCAACCCCCTCCCCCACAAGAAATACATATATATTTATAACATAATAAATATACATTTATATATTATAAATACATATTTATACATTCATGTGTATGTATGTTTATATATTATGTATTTATATATAAATGTGTAATAAATATTACTCTTGGGGCTTAGGGGAGAGACAGAAGAAACAAACTGGACAATAATGAACTGTAAAAGTAAAATATTTCACAAGATATACAATTCACAGTAAAGTGAGACACCCTGCACATAGCTCCCATCTCCGTTGCTTCATAGACAGCTCAGCTATGTCATGAGTGGGAGAATTCTGAAACATCTCAAGAATTGAGTACCAGTTACCCTTCAAATATCAAATGTTTGAAGACACTAATAAGGTCAGGCAGAAAGTTCTGCAGAGAAATTCTGAATCTATTAAATAGCTAAGCAAATATAAATTGTCTCATTTCTAGTCTTAAGAAACTAGTCATTACAATCACACACACGGTTCCATCTTTACTCTTGCTTCAGTTTCATTTCCAGACACACAAACAAGCATACATCTTGTAGTTAAATCACTGTCAAAAACATTCAAACTATATGATAAAGGAAAATGCCCCCTCCGTTGTAAAAATAAGCATATGTTTGGGAGAAACTCAATGAGTCTCTTACAGTAAATCATTTATATGCCCAGGGCCACCTCTGCCATATTTATCATAAAACTTCAGAGAAAAAATAATGTTCATAGCCCAACACACCAAAATACAGAGCAATAAATCAAGACTTTAGTATGAATGAAAATGCTTTTGATAATGGAAAGTTACAGGAACTGAAAGTACATGGAGATATTTTTTGCCTCAACCTAAATGAGGAATGTAAATTGCAAGGAGGAAATATCTGAAATAAAATACAGGTGGCACACACCTGTAATGTCAGCTGCTCAGGAGGCTGAGGCAGGAAGATGGCAACTTCAAGACCAGCCTCGGCAACTTGCCAAGACTCAGTCTCGAAATTAAAAGTGTTGAGGCTGTAATTTAGTGGTGGAGGACCCTTGGGTTTAATTTTCAATACCACACTCAGCGATGGGCATTTAAGATTCATCCATGTCTTCTCATGACCTAATAGTTTTTCTGCTTTTATTGCTTGCTTTGTTTACCTCCCCCATAAGCTTAATGAAGACAGTGATATGGGGGAGGGGTGGGAAGGGCTCCTTCTTTCACTGATATATCTCAAGTGCCTGAGCAGCCACTAATGTTGTGGTAGGCAATTGACAAACATTTTGCAAGGTGTTTACTTTTTTAAAAAGTCTCTACTATTCAGGATAACGTGAGGGAAATGAAATCATGCAACTTTGTTTTTAGTTAGTGCTGCTTTACTGTTTGCTTTTATGCACATCTTATGTTGATTCATGAGAGAGATTAGCTCATACCAAAGGTAAGAAAATAGTTGACACCAGACTCTGAAGTTGCAGGCTTCTCGTGACTGTGATCTAGCTTTAGGCCGTCCACTGCATCTGCTGCAAAAGAAGAGACCACCACCATGCATTTCTTCCCCCTCCTTTCCTCCCACCCACACCTCTTGCTTTAGCTTGTAATACAGTTTTTTCAGTTGACAAATTGTAAAATTGTTAATATGTACTCTCTATAATTACAGTTATTTCAGTTTCTGAATTTTGTATGGATCCCTGATTGATTTCCAGTCTTACCCTGATTCCTCCTGTAACTGAAGCTCTGTTATTGATTGATTTCTAGTCTGGCTAGATCTGGTCCTCCAGCAGTGTGTGTGCCCAGCACAGGTGCAGTTTTAAAATATGAGCTCAGGCTCAGCTGCTTTGTTGTTCTTTGTCAAGTTCCTGTATATTAGTGTCTTTGCCTCTTAAATGTACCTGAAACGTTTTTGTAGATTTGATAAGATTTATTTTTTAAGGTCTGTAAAGTGTGTTTTTGTATACAGTTCTCAACGGAGCGCCTGGATTTATAAACCTGTGCGATGCTTTGAATGCGTGGCAGCTGGTGAAGGAACTCAGGGAGGCTTTAGACGTTCCAGCTGCGGCCTCTTTCAAACACGTCAGCCCAGCAGGTAAAGTGCTGTGTTCCTGAATGCTTGAGCTGCTCACAATGTGTTTCTTTTAAAATTCTTTTGTATACTTGACAAGCTCTAATATGATGAATATAGGTGTTCTGTGAGGCTTTTGGTGAGTCTGTTGATAATACTATCAATATAATATCATAAAATATGATAACATATAATTATTTGACTGTATTCTGAGATAGGAAAATCAGGCCTATTTTGCCATGTAAATATGATGTTATCAAGGAAAATAATTATTTTTCCATGTTTAAAAATCCTCCCCCGCCCCCCGAGTACTGGGGATTGAACCCAAGGGCACTCTACCACTGAGCTACATCCTCAACCGTTTTTCTTACATTGTATTTTGACACACAGTCTTGCTAAGATGCTGAGGCTGGCTTGGAACTTGCAGTCCTCCTACATCAGCCTCCCGAATTGCTGAAATTACAGGCCTACACTACTATGACTTTAATTGCGGGGGGAGGAGGGAAGAAGTATTTTTTAACTGATATTGCTTAGAATTGCTAGCTATGATTTTGATAAAGACAAATATACATTTATTTCTATTTTTCTTAAATTCTCCACAGATAATTGAACCCCTTATTAAATCGATTCATTTGGCAAAATATGGTTATCTGCACATTATCTGTACATGACTGTAAAAAATTTACCTGCCACTTTTTTCTGTGACCTGGTTCCTTTCCTGTGAACCACACAAATGTTCACTAAAACATGCTTTAGATTCTCACTGCATAATATGATAACCACTAGCCACTGGTAATGATTTAAATTTTTTAAAAATGTATTTATTCTAATTAGGTATACATGACAGCAGAATGCATTTTAAGTCATTGTACACAAATGGAACACAACTTTTCATTCCACTGGTTGTACACAATATAGAGTTACACCATATGTGTAGTCATACATGAACCTAGGGTATTTTTGTCCATCTCTTTCTACCATCTTTCCTGCCCCCATGTCCCATCCCCTGCTTTTCATCCTTTTTGATTAAAGTTTCTCCATTCTCCCCATGCTCCCTCCCACATTATGGATCAGCATCCACTTACCAGAGAGAACATTCGGCCTTTGATTTTTTGAGTTTGGCTTCGCTTAGCATGTTCTCCAACTCCACCCATTTACCTGCAAATGCCATAATTTTATTCTCTTAATGCTGAGTAATATTCCATTGTGTATATATAGCACAGTTTCTTTACCCATTCATCTACTGAAGGACATTTAGGTTGGTTACACATTTTAGCTATTGTGAATTTAGCTGCTATAAACATTGAAGTAGCTGCGTCACTATAGTATGCTGTTTTTAAGTCTTTTGAGTATAGACCAAGGAATGGGATAGCTGGGTTAATTGGTAGTTTCATTCCAAGTTTTCTGAGGAATTTCCATACTGCTTTCCAGATTAGTTGCACCAATTTGGAGTCCCACCAGCAATGTATGAGTGTGCCTTTTCCTCCACATCCTGGCCAAGACTTGTTGTTTGTATTCTTGATGGCTGCCATTCTGACTGGTATAAGATGAAATCTTAGAGTGGTTTTGATTTGCATATCTCTAATGGCTATAGATGTTGAATATTTTTCATATATTTGTTGATTGATTGTATATCTTCTGAGAAGTTTCTCTTCAGCTCCTTAGCCCATTTATTGATTGGGTTCTTTATTTGTTTTGTTAAGTTTTTTGAGTTCTGTATATATCCTGGAGATCAGTGCTATATCTGATGTTCGTGTGGCAAAAATTTGCTCCCAGAATATAGGCTCTGTTCACCTCATTGATTTTGTTTCTTTTGCTAAGAAGCAGCTTTTTAGTTTGAACCCATCCCATTTATTGATTCTTGCTTTTATTTCTTGTGCTCTAGGAGTCTTGTTAAGGAAGTTGGGGCCTAATCTGACAGGATGAAGATTTGGGCCTATTTTTTCTATTAGGGTAGAGTCTCTGGTCTAATTCCTAGATCCTTGATCTACTTCGAGTTGAGTTTTGTGCTTGGTGAGAGATACGGGTTTAGTTTCATTTTGCTGCATATGGATTTCCAGTTTTCCCAGCACCATTTGTTGAAGAGGCTATCTTTTTCTCCAGTGTATGTTTTTGGCACCTTTATCTAGTATGAGTTAACTGTATTTGTGTGGGTTTGTCTCTGTCTTCTATTCTATGCCATTGATCTACATGTCTATTTTTGTGCCAATACTATGCTGTTTTTGTTATTATAGCTTTGTAATATAGTTTAATGTCTAGTATTGTGATGCCTCCTGCTTTGCTTTCCTTGCTAAGGATTGTTTTGTCTATTCTAGGTCTCTTATTTTTCCAAATCAATTTCATGATTGCTTTTTCTATTTCTATGTTGGGATTCTAATTGGAATTGCATTGAATCTGTATAGCGCTTTGTGTAGTATGGCCATTTTGATGATATTGGATATTGATTCTGCCTATCCAAGAGCATGGGAGATATTTCCATCTTCTAAGGTCTTCTTCAATTTCTTTCTTTTGTGTTCTGTAGTTTTCATTCTAAAGTTCTTCCACCTCTTTTGTTAAATTGATTCCCAAGTATTTCATTTTTTTTTTTTTTGAGGATACTGTGAGTTGGGTTGTTTTTCTAATGTCTCTTTCAGAGGATTCATCACTGATGTATAGAAATGCATTTGATTTATTATGGATATTGATTTTATATCTTGCTACTTTGCTAAATTCATTTGTTAATTCTAGAAGTTTAATGGTAGAATTTTTTGGATCCTTTAAGGCAATGACATGCCAATCATGTGATTGGCAAATGATAGTTTAATTTCTTCTTTTCCTATTCATATCCCTTTAATTTCTTCTCTCTGTCTAACTGCTCTGGCTAGAGTTTCAAGGACTATGTTGAATAGAAGTAGTGAAAGAAAGGACATCCTTGTATTCTCATTTTTAGAGGAAATTCTTCCAATTTTTCCCCATTGAGGACGATTTTGGCTTTTGGTTTTGCATAGATAGCTTTTACAATGTTGAAGTATGTTCCTACTATCTCTAGTTTTTCTAGTGTTTTGAACATGAAAGGATGCTGTATTTTGTCAAATGCTTTCTCAGAGTCTATAGAGATAATCATGATTCTTGACTTTGAGTCTATTGATGTGATGGATTATGTTTATTGATTTCCGTATGTTGAACCTTGCATACCTGGGATGAAACCGACTTGATCGTGGTGCACTATCTTTTCAATATGTTTTTGTATTCGATTTGCCAGAATTTTATTGAGAAATTTTGAGTCAGTGTTCATCAGGGATATTGGTCTGAAGTTTTCTTTCTTTGATATGTCTTTGTCTGGTTTTTGAATCAGAGTGATACTTGCCTCATAGAATGAGTTTGGAAGGGTCCCCTCCTTTTCTATTTCATGGAATAATTTGAGGAGTATTGGTATTAATTCTTCTTTAAGGGTCTTGTAGAACTCAATGAGAATCTGTCTGGTCCTGGGCTCTTCTTGGTTGGTAAGCCTTTGATTGCATCTTCTATTTCCTTGCTTGAAATTTATGTGTTTAAGTTGTGTATGTCCTCCTGATTCAGTTTGGGCAGATCATATGCCTCTAGAAATTTGGTGTCTTTGGGATTATCTATTTCACTGGAGTATAGATTTTCAAAGTAATTTCTAATTATCTTCTGCATTACAATAGTGTATGTCATGATATTTCCTTTTTTGTCTCTAATTTTAATAATTTGAGTTTTCTCTCTCCTTTTTGTTAGGTTGGCTAAGGGTTTATCAATTTTTTATTTTTTCAAAGAACAGTTTTTTGTTTTGTCAATTTTTTGAATTGTTTCTTTTGTTTCAATTTCATTGATTTCAGCCCTGATTTTAATTATTTCCTGTCTTCTACTTCTTTTGGTGTTGATTTGTTCTTTTTCTAGAGCTTTGAGATGTAATGTCAGGTTGTTTATTTGTTGATATTTTCTTCTTTTAATGAATGAGCTCAATGCAATGAACTTTCCTCTTAGCACTGCCTTCATAGTGTCCCAGAGATTTTGATATCTTATATCAGAGTTCCTCCTTTACCTCTAAAAATTTTTTTATCTCCTCCCTGATGTCTTCTGTTATCCAGGCATCATTCAGTAGCTTATTATTGAGTCTCCAGGTGATGGAGTAGCTTCTGTTTTTTATTTTATCATTGATTCCTAATTTAATTCCATTATTCCATTATGGTCTGATAGAATACAGGTTAGTATCTCTATTTTTTTGTATTTGCTAAGAGTTGCTTTATGGCATAACATATGGTTTATTTTAGAGAAGGATCCATGTGCCACTGTGTATTTGTTGATGGAAGAAATGTTCTGTATATGTTTGTTAATTCTCAGTTATTGATTGTATTATTGAGTTTTATGGTTTCTTTGTTTAGGTTTGTTTAGGAGATCTGTCCAGTGGTGAGAGAGGTGTGTTAAAGTCACCCAGTATTATTGTGTTGTGGTCTGTTTGATTCTCACAATTGAGAAGGGTTTGTTTGATATAGGGGATGCTCTATTGTTTGGCACTTATATATTTATAATTGTTATGTCTTGTTGACGTATGGTCCCTTAAGCCTATGAAATGACCTTCTTTAGCCCTTCTGACTATCTTTGGTTTGAAGTCCGCTTTATCTGATATGAGGATGGAAACCCCTGCTTGTTTATGTAGTTCATTTGAGTGGTATATTTTTTCCCCTCCTTTCACTTTTAGTCTGAGGGTGTCTTTTTCTATGAGATGTGTCTCTTGAAGGCAGCATATTGTTGGGTCTTTTTTTTAAATCCAATCTGCCAATCTATGTCTTTTGATTGATGAATTTAGAGCACTAATGTTCAGCATTATTATTGAAATATGATTTGTGTTCCCAGTCATTTTGGTTTACTTTTGGCTTTTAACTTGACTTGGTTTCTCCTTTGATTGGCTTTTCCTTTAGATAGTTCCTGCTTGTGCTGATTTTCATTGTTGTTTTTCATTTCCTCTTCATGAAATATTTTGCCAAGAATGTTCTCTAGTGCAGGCTTTCTCATTGTAAATTCTTTTAACTTTTGTTTATCATGGAAGGTTTTTATTTCATCATCAAATCTGAAGCTTAATTTTGCTGGATATAAGATTCTTGATTGGCCCCTCTTTTCTTTTAGAGCTTAATATATGTTCCTCCACATCTACCCACTTTGAGGGTCTGGGTTGAGAAATCTGCCCTATATGTAATCTGAACCTTCTCTCTAGCAGCTTTTAAAATTCTATCCTTACTGTGTATGCTAGACATTTTCATTATAATGTGCCTTGATGTGGGTCTGTTGTACATTTGGTGTCCTGTAAGCCTCTTGTATTTGATTTTATAATTCATTCTATATGTTTGGGAAATTTTCTGATATTATTTCATTGAAGAGATTGTGTATTCCTTTGGTTTGTATCTCTGTGCCTTCCTCTATCCTGAGAATCCTTAGATTTTTTTTTTCATGTTATCCCACAATTCTTATATGTTCTGTTTATATTTTTTTACCATCTTCATTGTGTGGTCAACTTTATTTTCAAGATTATATATTTTGTCTTCATTTTCTGAGCTTCTGTCTTCCAAGTTATCTAGTCTGTTGGTGATGCTTTCTATTGAATTTTTTATTTCATTTATTGTTTTCTTCATTTCAAGGATTTCTGCTTGGTTGTTTTTCAGAGTCTCTATCTCTTTGTTGGAGTGATCAATTGTTGCCTGTAATTGCTCTCCTGTATTATTCTGTGCTTCACAGATCATTTTAATTATGCAAGTTCTGAACTCCTGATATTTCATCTACTGTGCTGTCAATGGATTCTATTATTGTAGCATGTTGGTTTGTTTGGGGCATTTTCTTCTCTTGTTTTTTCATGTTGTTCATGTGTCTTCCTTTGTAGCGGTGCCAATCTGAAGTGATAATCTTGTAGTGTCCCTGCAAGTTACCAACACCTCACCTCTGGTGTAAACAGGCTTGCAGGGACCTCAGGGATAGTCTTCCTGGTCCTGCCTGTTGTCTCTAGTCAGAAGTAGACAGGAACAGCTGCTGGTTGGTAGATGGGGGGCGCAGTGCAGTTAGTCTCCTTCTCCTTGCATTGGGCCAGAGTCAGACTACTGTAACTTTTTATAACCATTGTATGACATACCTTTTTGCTTCTTAATTCAAGTCCTAACTCCAATACACACACACACATATATTATATATTCTGTGTATATACATATATGTTGTGGAATTTATATTTATACACACACATCACCAGCTTTGTTAAAGCAATATGAGCAGGGAAGAAATAAATCGTGTGGTATATCAAGCAAAACAGAGTCAGTAAGGAAGTAACCCAGCTTCGTACACACCGGGTGCTATCAAATTTCAGTGGCTCTTTTTGCAGAGGCCAGAGAGGAGATTTAGCCCCCAACCCCACCCTCCTGCTACCTTGGTTCCCCAAATAACTCTATTTTTGATCTTTAGTTCTCTGGTTAAATAGAGTTTTGTTTGACATAGGTGGTAGAAAATGTGCTATGTAGACTAGATGTTTAAAACAGTCTTGATTTAGGGGTCGACTACTAGTAACTTGAGGCTTTTAAATGTATTGATTATTTTGTGGTTTTCTCTACTAGGAGCTGCAGTTGGAATTCCACTCAGTGAAGACGAGGCCAAAGTCTGCATGGTGTATGACATGTATAAAGCCCTTACACCCATGTCAACAGCATATGCAAGAGCAAGAGGTGAGACTAATGAAGTTTTTGTCTTTTGGGGAGAAAAAGCTATATTTTACCCTAAACAGAATAAAATAGTAATATCCTTTGTTTCAGCATGAAATTTCAAATTATATTTGTTTATATTAATATTTGAGAATGAGTATGAGTGCCTTGGAACAAGTTTTTTTATAAAATTGTTAGATTTTAGTGTAATAAATGGAATTTTGTACATATAATTTGACTCATTGAATGCATTTTGGTTATTATCTGATAAAACTATGTTTACTTTATACAATTGCTGTTTTACATATTTTAGAAATATCACATTCTTGAGTTTATTAACATGTAGATTTTATTATAATTTTGTTGAAGATTATTGAGAAACTTATTGTATTTTACCATCTATAGCAGACGCAGCAAACCATAGCTTTTGGTCAGAATCCAGCCTGTTACACATATTTATACATAAGTTTAATTAGATCCAGGCCACATGCTTTTTGTGTATTTTTAGTGACTAATTTTGAACTCCAACTGCAGATCTGAGTAGTTGCAATAGAGACCACATGAATGCAAAGCTTAAAGAATGTTTACTCTCTGGCTCTTTACCGAAAAAATTGCTAAATGCCATTCTAGAAGGTAAAATTGATGAATGCTTGCTGTTTGCTTCAGTTAAATGACATTGATAGGTGTAAGATTTAACTCAGGACAAACAGGTTTTTATATGATCACATAGGCATTTTTAAATATCATGTTCTATGTGAGTTTACTTTATGATGAATACCTTATTTTAATTTTTATTTGCAGGGGCTGATAGGATGTCTTCTTTTGGTGATTTTGTTGCCTTATCTGATGTTTGTGATGTCCCAACTGCGAAAATTATCTCCAGAGAAGTAAGTAGATATTCATGTATTTTTGATCTGTGTGTAATTGAGTAAAGCATTGTTCGTTCATAGTGTTTTTTTAAAGCTATAACCTATAGTATGTACCCACTATAAATTAGTGAAATTTATCATGTAGAATGTTCATATTTTATGTAGAGCCTGATGCTTATAGGGCTTATTTTGAGATGTGGTAAACTGATGTTTCAAATGGATATTTGACTCTTTCCATAGTTTTTCTGTATATCTGTAATTTTTTTTAAGTTCTTCAGTGAACATTAATGCCAAAGTTGTTTCTGAAGAGCAGGGCCATCTTGGTTGATGATGAAATAATGAATCTTATTGTAAACCTTTATAGATCTGAAAGAGATCAAATGGGAGAAACATATAAATTGCTTTGAATTTCTAACAAGCATTCCAGAAAGATGGATTTGCCATTGGTGTTGGGGAGACAGAAAAGGAAAGGGGAAAAAAAAGTTACGTCTGTGGTTGAATCTGGTCTGTTTATCTTTCTGCGGAGGAGCAGGCTTCCCCTAATGTTCTTGAATCAGGTCCTGACAGTGCCTAGGCTAGAATCTGTTCCTCCTATTGTAGAACACCATTCTGTGAAGAAAATAGGAAGAGTTAGGTTTTCTTCCTGAAGTACGTATGTGGGAGCAAACCGCCATATATTCTTAGTTAAAACAGAAGAAAACTAACAAGAACAAAAAAAAATCGCAGTAAAAGCAAGGAGATAGGGTCAGTTGTAGAAAATAATTCCAGGTATTATAACAAAGTTTTTTAAAATTTTAGTGTCAGCATCATCTTTTGGTAGAAATCTGAAAATGCTATAATGTTTAAGACAAATAATTTTTGCTAGATTTTTTATTCATTCTTTTGTTTTTAAAATATAGAAACTAACATTTAATACATTTATAGGTGTCTGATGGTATTGTTGCCCCAGGATATGAAGAAGAAGCCTTGAAAATACTTTGTAAAAAGAAAAATGGAAACTACTGTGTTCTCCAGGTTAGTGAAATTCATTTAAAACATTTGCTCTTATTTTGTATCTCTGTTTCCCCATATTTAATCTTTCCTTTATGCACACCCTCTTCTAATTTATCCCTCTTCACTGCAGCATCTTTATCCTTAATCCACAGTTACTTACTGTATCAATTTTGGGGTTTAGGGTAAAGATATAATTCCTTTCTGTTCATATTTAATTTTTTTTTAAAAGAATTTGACATAGTTTTCTGTTCAAAGGGTGTGTTGTTTGATGAGAAAATCTCATTATCTTCTATTTCCTTTTTTAGAAGTAACTTTCTTGTCTTTCTTGAAATAGTATACATGTATTTATCAAATAATAGTACTCGTGTTTCTTTTTGTTTTCCTACTGAGACACCTGCTTCTGTGTTGGGAGTTTGTCCCATTCTGTACATCTTAACTTACTAGCCAGTCACCAATCACCTCTGCACACACCCCTGCAGTGAAAAACTAGAAAAGTCCTAGAAGTTGAAATAGGACTGAATCACAGGCTGTATATATTGATGATTCTGATATATCCTACCCCTCTTAGAGGTTGTACAACCAGTTTATATATTTATTTATTTTTATTGAACTCGGGGGTGCTTACCAGTGAACCATATCCCCAGCACTTTTTATTTTTTATGTTGAGATAGAGTCTCACTATGCTGCTTAAAGCTTTACTTAAGTTGCTGAGACTGGCTTTCAACTTTCAATCCTCCTGCCTTGGCCTTTAGAGCTGCTGGGATTACAGGTGTGTGCTAATAACACTCAGCAGTGTAGCCAGTTTAATGTGCTAATTGGGCATGTGTAAGGGTGCCTGTTTTCTCAGCACATTGCCAACAATGTATTTCTAAACATTTTCATCTTCACAGATAGATGAAGGTAGCATCTTATTCTCATTATGTTTGAGGTGACCATCTTCACATTTAAGAGTGTTTTTACTTTCTTTTAATGAACTATTCATTTTCTTTATCTGTTTTTCTACTAGGTTCTTGAGGTCTTTCCTTACTGAATTTTATGAATTCTTCTGCATTAGTGCCATCAGCTCATGAAAGTAAAAACTCATAATACAATTTTCCATAAGGTCTTATCAGAAAATCTGTAGAATCCTAACTTTATACACTGGAAGTTGTTAAGTGTACCGTTGTTTCTTAGTATCCTTGGGGGACTGGTTTCAGGAATCAGATCCCAAAGTTCAGGATGCTCAGCTCCTTTTATAAAGAGTTCAAATTTGAGAGAGAAAGATCACAGTAAATGACAAATTCCCTTCCAAACATCAAAGGCACAGACAGCCAATTTTGTTTTCTCCAACTTAAGTTCTAATTTCAATGTTAGCTAGGTATTTTGTAATAGATTTTTGGAAAGAAAAGAAAAATAGAATGTAATATTTTTGCTACAGTAATGTAATCGAAAACACATGCTTACAGGAATAATTGGTTTTATTATTTTTAAAATGAATTTATTTTTATTTTTTAAATTATTTTTTAGTTGTAGATGGACGCAATATCTTTATTGATTTTTATGTGGTGCTGAGGATCGAATCCAGTGACTCACGCATGCGAGGCAAGCGCTCTACCGCTGTGCTACAGTCCTAGCCCGACTTTATTATTTTTTATTCTCCAGATTTAAAAATTATTTTTTTTGTAGTTGTATATGGACAGCATGCCTTTATTTTATTTATTTTTATGTGGTCCTAGGGATTGAACCCAGTGCCTCACACATGCTAGGAAATGCTCTGCCACAAAGCTATAGCTCCAGCCCCAGATTTTTTTTTTATGGGTGCTGTATAGTTATACAAAATAGTAATTTCATTAACATTTGTATGTGCATACAGTATAACTATAATTTGGTTAGTTTTGTTCCCTAGTACATCCCCTTTCCCTTCCTCCTCTCCCCTCTTCCCTCCTGGTGCCCTTTCTGTATTCTACTGGTCTCCCTTTCATTTTGGAATAATTGATTTTCAGAATGTTGTATATAAGTTGTAACTTAATATCTAAACATTTTGGAGCAAAATATTGATGCCTGGCCATAGTATTATATTCATATTAAAATAATCTCACATGTTTGCATTAGAAAAATGGATACAACTTTACTTAGGATGAAATCTTTTATACACAAATTAAATGAAAAAAATTTGAAAAATGTGGCTTTAATACTTTTAACTTTTTAAATTTGTGTCTTAGATGGACGAATCTTACAAACCAGATGAGAATGAAGTTCGAACTCTCTTTGGTCTTCGTTTAAGTCAGAAGAGAAATAATGGTGTTATCGACAGGTCATTATTTAGTAATGTTGTTACCGAGAATAAAGAGGTAAGTTTGAAAATACCTCAGCTGAATGCTAGTAACTTTAGTAGATCTGTTTTCACCATTTATAAATGAACATTAAAAAGGCCATATCTGGGACAGTGTGTGCAAATGGCCTTAGTCTTTGTACTGTGGTGCATATTTAGGTTGCTTCTGTTCTCAGTGCTGTGATCAGTGTCATTGTGTAGACAGTTTTTATACTTGTACGACTCATCTTTTTGTAGGAGGAATGTATTAGGATAATGGTGATTTTATGAGGGGCTTGTATATATTATCTCATTTAATCTCAGGGCACACTAGGCACAATGTCTGTTATCTCTTGTAAAGATCACATAATGTGACATAGGGTTCAGTTTAAGAATGTACTCAAGTGAGCATGCACAGTGACACACATCTGTAATCCTAGCAACTTGGGAGAATGAGGCAGGAGGATCACAAGTTCAAAGCCAGCCTCATCAACTTAGTGAGACCATGTCTCAAAATAAAAAATAGAAAGGACTAGGGATGTAACTCAGTGGAATTGCTTCTGAGTTGAATCCCCAGCCCCCACCCTCAGCAAAAATAAAAATAAAAAAATTGTCCAAGGGTACACATTAGGACAATGGATGAACTGTTTTTCGTGATGGGAATTGAACCCAAAACTACATCCCCCAGACTCTGAAAATCTTTATTGGGCCTTGATTTGGGAAAGATTTTCTGTGTCTAAAATTGTACTGGTTTTTTCCAGTGATTGCTTGCTTTATTTATGTATTTATTTTTGTGTTACTAAGGATTGAACCTAGGGACACTTTACCACTGAGCTAGATTCCCAGGCCTTTTTATATTATTATTATTATTTTTTTTTTTTTACTTTGAGCCAAGGTCTTGCTAAGTTGCTGAGACTAACCTACAACTTGAGGTCTTTCTGCCTCAGACTCCCAAGTTACTGGGATTATAAGCATGTACCACCATGCCTGGCTTTTCCAGTGCTTTAAAGGTGTCGCTGCTTTGTTTTCTAGTTTAGTTTGGTAGGAAAATATGGAGTGATATTCTGAGGGTCTGGATGGTAGCATTTTGCTCCGTAGGGTTAATTTAATACTTGTGGCAGGCAGGAAAAAGGTGTCAGGAGTTGAGCTGATTGGAATTTGGGTTTCAGCATTTGTGAGGACTGCTCTGTTGATGGGTCAGCTCTGCTCTATAAAAACCATAGACATCTGCTAGTCTCCTCTAGTGTTCTCTGGACTCCATGTTTGTCCCTTAGTTCTGTAAAGCTGGCAGCATCTGTGCCCAACTTATTTACCTCTTCGTTCAGTGCATGCAACTTAGAAAGTGCCTTGAGGGGGAAGCATAGGTGTCAGGCTCATTTCTTCCTGCTCCAGTCTCTGAGATCTTTGCCTGTCAGTATTTTCTGTATGTGAGCTCTGGGTCCATTTTTCTGTCATTCCTGGAAGAGGGCTGGTCTCTTTACAAGCTGTTCACTGAGGCAGAAGTAGAGGATGGAGTAGGGGCTGCTTTTGTTACCAGCTGTGACTCCTGAGGTCACACTTAGAATTACTGAAAATAAACTTTAAGGTGTTTATTAGGATAATTGTCTGTTAAGCATGTGGTAAGTATTTCTCTCATTGTTTATTGATTTAATATATACTTTTTTCTTTTTTTTTTTTAATTAGTGTTGCCTTGATACAAAGAAACATGTAGACATTGTACATAGGGTTATCTTTGAGCCTTTGGAAGTTTATTCTTTGTCAGGGCTATGAGTTTCTGCAATTTCCACATAGAAATAGTATTTTGTATTAGTATTACAGGCTCATGTTTTTTATTTTTATTTTATTTTATTTTGGTAATGAGGATTAAACTCAGGGGTAGTAGACCACTGAGCCACATCCCCAACCCTATTTTGTGTTCTATTTAGAGACAGAGGCTCACTAAGTTGCTTAGCACCTTGCTGTTGCCGAGGCTGGCTTTGAACTTGTGATTCTCCTGTCTCAGCCTCCCAAAGTGCTGGGATTACAGGTGTGCATGACTGCACTCGGCTTGTTTTTTTATTTTAAACCACTTTATTGACCTGGTTGGTTAATTTTTTCAAGAAATTTATTCAAGAAATAATTTCAAGAAATTTATTTATTTCACAGTGCTGGGATGGAACCCAAGTCATCACACATGCTAGGCAAGTGCTTTACCGCTAACTTAAATCCCAATCCAATATATTTTTTAAAACATTGAGTATTGACCTAGATTCCATGGTCCTTATGTTGGCAATTGTTCCTATCTGTTGAGAGTCTAATTTTTTCAAGATTTTGTAATAGGTCCAGAGGTGTTGGACTGATTAATAATAATTCAGCAATTTTTGATAGATTTTATATCTATTTTTTACAAGGGTGGAGGGTATGATCTTAATCTTTCAGCCAATGTTTTTTCCTCCAGGTTTCCTAAGCATTTGTAGAAATTTGGAAACTTAAGGATGAGAGTGATAGTTTTATTCTCCTTTATATTCTGCATCCTCTCTCCCCTTTATTTTGCAGCAAATTTTTGTTAACATTTCTGCCTCAAAATCATTAGTTTGTACTATTAGATCTGGAACAGGTGCAGTCCTGAGAGAGCTGGACAGGTGGAGAGAGTGTGTATTAATATTGCACGTTTGAATTATTTCCTCTTCTCCCATTTTTCTTGAAGTGCTTCAATTTGTTGGATTCCCTCACTCCCACCACAGACATTTCTTATGTTCCTGACCCTAACTCAAAAAACCAGGGCTGAGCCAGGCACGGTGGCGCATGCCTCTAATCTCAGCACTTAGGGAGGCTGAGACAGGAGAATCGCGAGTTCAAAAGCCAGCCTCAGCAATGGCGAGGCGCTAAGCAACTCAGTGAGACCCTGCCTCTACATGAAACACAAAATAGGGCTGGGTATGTGGCTTAGTGGTCGAGTATCCCTGAGTTCAATCCCCAGTACCAAAAAAACAAACAAACAAACAAAAAAACAGGGTTATATTTGAAGGTAGATGTCTAGGAGGCTGACTGTCATTATTAATCTTTTTTGGAACCTAAAGAATCCAATTTGTAGTTTGTGACTCAAACAGCAGATAGAGATAAGAAAGGGTATATAACATTAGAAATCTTAGGCTAATAAATGTTTTAGAAATTCTAAAAATGTTTTTAATCAAATTTTCAATTTTGAGATTTAAAAATAAAATTGTAGATCCACATGCTGTTGTAAGAGTTCCTGTGTCCCCTTCGTCCTCTTTGCCCTAGTGATAACTTCTTAAAGAACTATATGCAGTACACAACTACAGCCATTACGTTGCCATCGACACAGAACATTGCCATCACCACAAGGGTCCTCCTGCTGCTCTGTAGCCAGACTCACTTCCCTGCTGCCTCCACCCCTCCTTAACCTTGGGCAGCCATTAATCTTTCCTCCCTTTGTATAATATCCATTCATTGTACATTCATGTACTGGGTTTCATGCAAACATAAATTTTCATTTTGTTGGTTAATTGCTTTGTGGCATGATAGTTGTAGGTTTAGTTTTTAAAAATGGGCCAAGCGTTTCCCAGCGTGATTATATCTTTTCACCTTTCTGCCCACAACAGATGAATGATTCAGTTTCTACCAACTTTTGTTGTCACTTTTAAAAAGACATTCTGATGAGTGTGTAGTAATACCACTGATTTTAAATTTAACATACATCTCCTAATAATTCATGGTGTTAAACATTTTTTTATGTGCTCATTTGCCATCTGTATACCTTTTTGGTGAAATATCTTTTATATCCTTTGCCCATTTTCTAATCAAATTACTTGTTCTTTTTTTTTTTGTTATTGAGCTTTGAGAATTTTTTTGATGTGTTACGGTTCTTAACCAGTTATATAGTTTGCAGATACTTTCAGTTTTTAGTTTGTCTTTTCATGCTCTTAATGATGGGTCTTTCACAAAAGAGAAACCTATGACTTTGACAAGGTCAAACTTGACATTTTTTAGTTAGCTAACATTTCAGTAAGCTGCAACCAGTAGCCTGTGTCCACTTAGCCTACCAGTGTGGGTCACTGTCCTTTTTTCAGTTCTGTTCATTCTGTATATTAAAGATGGTGGCATTTTTGACTATTGTATACATTGTTGTGTTAGGGCTGATAGTTCTGCTTACAATATTCTCAGCAAAACAGAACAGTCATACTTGACTTTCCCTGAACAGCTTTGGCTGTTGCACCACAAAGGTCTGTGATAGCTGTGAAAATTACTTTCAACCTTACTGTTCAACATAAGTTTTACCACGTCTCCAGATGGTTAAAGGTACTCTTGTCAAGAAGATATCATTTGTCAGTTTGGGAATGCAGTATTTCATATCTTGCATGATGTACATGAGCTTAATCCAATGTTGCCACAAAATGGCATTAGTTTGTCTGTGACACCTTGGGCTTGTGCCAAATTCCACTGTGATTATGTTAAATAGTTGATCCTTTTAGTAAAACATGGTAGTGTGTAGCCTGAACATTTCATTTCACTCTGTCATGTGAGTGTCATAACTGCATAAAAGTTCTGTTACTTTAACTTGCATGTAAGAAGCTTAAGTTTAAAAAGCCTGATGCCACTTTCCACTCCGTGTTTGTCTCAGGTGCCGGAATCTGCCCTCAGAGACCTCATCGTGGCCACCGTTGCTGTCAAGTACACTCAGTCTAACTCCGTGTGCTATGCCAAGAATGGGCAGGTAACCAGGCCATCAGATTCACCTCAGGGGAACTGTCGTTTTACAAAATGATATTCAAATATCCATCTGCCTGTGGTACTGGACAGCTTGATAGGAAACATTTGCCAGTTTTTTTTCTTCTTCTGGTTTTGTCAGTATTTACTCAGCACCTTGGTGTAGACTGTTAAAACTAATGATGATTAAGGAGGAATTTGGGAACCAAGTACTAAAATTAGGTGTAGTACTTCTTGCCTACAGTGTGTCAGCACCGTTTGGATTAATGAGCTGTTGTAAATCTGGTTCCTTCAACTTCCCTTCCCCCACTGGTAATACGTCCAGTGGAGAGGAAGGAAAGAATGGTGTGGGCCCTCTGCAGGCTCTATTTTTGCATCTTGCAGGGTATTTTCACATATTCCTATGTTCTCCTTTTGTTTGTTTTTGCAGTACTGGGGACCAAACCCAGGGCCTTGCATGTGCAGGGCAAACACTGTGCCACACACCTGCATCCTCAGCCTGTTATAGTGTCTTCTCAAAATCTGTTGGATAGAAAGACTATTAGAAAAGAGTTAATCCATGCTTTTAAAATCAGGTCTGTTGAGGTATGGTCTGTACACAGTAAAACTCTTCCTTATAAAATGTCATACCAGTTTTCCCAAGTTAACCGTGTGTGACCACTGCAGCAGTCAAGATGCAGGCATTCAGCAGTTACATTTAGGGGCTTGATGAGGGTGTTAAGCATGCCAAGATTACCGTTCTGTTTTTCACTCTCAGTACAGAACAGGCTTTATGTACTCGATGTTGCCCAGTTACAGCTAATGTAAGTCTTTTGAGCGTGTGTGAGGTAGGCCATCTGAGCCATGATTTTCAGTAGGGTAGGTATACTTAGTGGCTTTCTTTTTTTTATTTTTGGTATGGGGCTTAAACCCAGGAGTACTTAACACTTTATACCCTCAGTTCCTTTTTAATTTTTATTTCTGAGACAGAGTCTCACCAAGTTGCTGAGGCTGCCTTGAAACTTGGAATCCTTCTGCTTCCCCAGTTCCTGAGGTTACAGGCTTTAGTGCATTTTTGAGATGCACTAGCCTTTAGTGCATTTTTGACTTAAGATCTTTTCAGCTTCCCATGGATTTATTGAGAGATAAGTTGAAGGGTGTCTGCATTAAAACATTTATTTATTATTATTATTACTATTTTTTTTTTTTTTGCAAGAGCAAAAAGTTTTATTTAAAGGATAGAAAAGAGTGAAGAGAAAGAGACTTCTCTGCAGAGGAGGGGGGCCACGTTGGTGCCTGAGGGAGTGGGATGTCCTGCCCCTTTCATAGATTTTAGATTTCCTTTGTTCTCATGCCCTCTCCTCCCATCCTGCCTAAATAACCCAAAAGGGAGAGTGATCAAGGGCCTGAATGAAGCTACCCAGGGGCTACTAATTAGCAACTCCTTGCAGTGATGAACAATTCCCTGGAGGCAAGTAACCTTGACAACAGGGTAGAGGATGGGAAAGTACTCTGGAGGCATTATTTCCTTCTGAATCAGCCCCCATCTTCCTGACCCAATCATTCATTATCAAAACTGACTGTCCTTTTGCCCCCATTCCCCACCATATTCCCCCTTCTCATTAGGGAACTCTTAACTACTACAAGGGGAATGGACCATGACCACTCTGGCCGCTTCCAGCTGAGAAGGGGAAACATGGGCAAAGCAGTTTGGGTTTCCCTTTGTTTTGGGGTTAGTTGAGGGGTCCTTGGCAAAGTCTGGTTTGGAAGCAACAGGTTGTAAAATCATCTGGGAGGTGGGTATTTCTATGAGAGAAACAAAAATACATGAGTACTGGAATGAGATTAATACAAAATAAATGTTGCAGCATCTGTAACATGTCAGTGGATATCATGATGGTGATAGAAACCAGTACTCTTTCACCTGGAGGTGCAAGAGCTAAGAAGTTGTTCTCATAATAAGGCCAGTGAAGATATGACCTCTATTTGGGAATGTAAATCTTTAGTGATAATAGTAACATTGTCGGAGTTATCAAGAATGTAATCCTAACAGTTTTTATAATATCATAGATGCCCTTATAAGACGTAGATAAGGTATATAATGCCATCTGATTTTTGTAAAATACCTTGCTATTGGCATAACCTCTGTGGTTAGTACTAAAGATTCCTTTATTTCTGTTACTTAGGGCTAGATAATAATACTAGCAAACACAGATCAAGCCTACCTGTGTAGGAGAACATTTCTTATCGTTGAAATAAACTTCCTGGTGTCTAAACCACAGAATGCAAGATTGAGCTGGTTTGTCATTAAGGTCTCTCCTAACTCGAGGGTGAGCTTGATTTTGCTGTAGCTTCAGCTATACGGGGAGTCCTTAGAGTGTCTTCAGCTTGCCTCTTGACATTTGTTAAATTATTTGGCCCATAAATTGGGGGAAGGGTAGGAGCAAAAGAATATTACTTAGCATGTGGCATGAAAGATCCTTTAGTGATTGCCAATTTCTAGTAACAATTTTGGAAAGTATGGCTATTGATACTTGGCTCATATTCTGATAAAATCCAGTAAGGCCATGCAGAATGATTGCTTCACTGCTGACATCCTTTGAGAAGAAAGGATTGTTTCAGGTGGTGCTCATTGTCATGTCTGTCTTCCCAGGTTATTGGCATTGGAGCAGGACAGCAGTCTCGGATACACTGTATGCGCCTTGCAGGGGATAAAGCGAACTATTGGTGGCTTAGACACCACCCACAAGTGCTCTCAATGAAGTTTAAAACAGGTGTGAAGAGAGCAGAAATCTCCAATGCCATCGATCAGTATGTGACTGGCACTATTGGCGAGGTAAAAGGCTTGTTGTTAGGTTCTGATCAGACTGTTTATCCTGTTATGTGTAATAGACTTTAATTTTATCACTACAGAGAGAAGGCATTTTTCTTGAAATTTTATATTGTCTACAATTGAAACTTCTTACTACTTTGCACCTCACCCCACCTGTTTTATTTCCCCACCTAGTCCCTTTCATTTTTTATTTTGAGACGGGGTCTCACTAAGACCCTGTTGCTGAGGCTGACCTCCAACTTTTGATTCTCCTGTCTTAGCTTCCAGAGGTGCTGGGATTGCAGGCATGCTGTTCCTGGCTCACTTTATTGTTTTTTATCCCTTTCTGAAACCCCAGACCTTTTTTTTTTTTTTTAAGTTATAACCACTGGCTTAGCTTTGTATGATTGTACTTCTGTGGATTACAAGCTTTCCATGACCAGGATTGTTTTTCACCCATCTCGAGGCGTCTTAACAGTGCTGAGAGCATGAGGCTTGCTGCATGATAGGTGTGTATCCAGCAGTAAATACAAATTATCTGATAGCAGGTAACTCGTGGCTTTCTTCTTGTCCCAGCACCTTTCTAACAAGCAGCATTAACAGCTCCATATAGTTTTGTTGTCTTCCGTGTTTTTAAATGCCTTCTGTTTTGAAGAAGGCGTGTGGGAGGTTTTAAATTGCCAACATCAGGTAGCCTGCCAGAGGAAAATATTTTAGCCTAGTTTCTGGACACAGCAAGTGCTTAACAAAATACTGGATAGAAAGTGGATCTGGTAATCAAAAACCAGGTGTTCTTTTGAATGGGTGAATTGACTATGCTAAATTGTCCATTCAGGACCAGGAAGCAACTTAAGTGTCATTGAAGAGTGAGGCTGCACACTGCGCCTTGTGAATACAAGTACTTAAAACACTCTTCTTTTTCACTTTGATACTTAGAGTTTTTGGTTAGCTATTACCCAGCAAACACCTACTAAGAGTCCTGGAAGAATCTTTATGTATGAGTAAGAATAAAAATATGTTAAAGTCAAAATGGAAGCACCCTTTAAAATTTGAATAACTGTCTTGTCTGTGCTGCTATAACATAATTACCACAGACTGGCTACTGTATATAATGGAAACTTCTCACAGTTCTGGGGGTTGAGAAGTCCATGGTTAAATTGCTGACAAGTTTGTGGTCTTATGAGGGCTAATCTCTGCTTCAATGATGACATCTTTTGGTGCATCCCTGGTGGTTGTGGGACAGATATTGTATCCTCATATACGAAAGAGGTAGACTTGCCCCCTGAAGCCCTTTCATAAGATGCTAATTCATGACAACCTTCATGGCCTAATGGTCCCACTTCTTAGTACCACTGCTTTGGGGATTAAGTTTCATCATAAATTTGGGGGGTTATATGAACATTTAAGTGATGTGAATCGTGTTTTAATTTGTCTGTACCTGACTTTATACCTGAGTCTAAAATGGTTGTACAAATGTTGTTCTAGACTGTTATCAGTTTCTGAATTGGATATGGGGGATTACTTTGAAAACCCTTTGTATATCAGTTTATTTGCTTTGGTACAGGTATATAAAGTAGTGGGTTGAACTTAGAGATTCAAGAGCAAACATTTGGAATAAACTGATGTGGAAAGTAAAAATGATATAGTCTGTATTTGGTCAACTTAGAATCACTTTTCTTTCTTAAAGAAAATGTTTTAAAAAACATCAAAGAACTTTTTAAAATACTATCTAGATGTGTTATGAAAATGCCCAGTGCTTTCTGGCCTTGTTGCTGTGCTTTCCTCAGTGAACTAAAGATGTTGGATTAACTTTTCCCCACCCCTGCCAGGGTGAAGATTTGCTGAAGTGGCAGGCACTGTTCGAGGAAGTCCCTGAGTTATTGACTGAGGCAGAGAAGAAGGAGTGGGTGGACAAACTAAGTGAGGTTTCAGTCAGCTCTGATGCCTTCTTTCCTTTCAGGGATAATGTGGACAGAGCTAAAAGGGTAAGTAGGAATTGTGTGCATTTGCATAGAATTTAGCATCATGTAGAAATGATTTCCAAAGTCCTGCTTCTGATTTTTAAGTTTCTTGGAGTTACATATCAAAGCTGTGGAGATGTGATAAAAATCAGTACTATCTAGAGGATCATTTGACTTCTCCATTTGATGTGTGGATAATTCAAATGCTGTTATTTTGCCTGTATGGATGAGTAGTTATTGGCTTGTGCTTTGTGGAGGGGGATTTTGGCCTTTGTGTAAACTGGTTTTGAAAATCAATACCAATTTTTCCTTCAGAGTGGCGTGGCATACATTGCAGCCCCTTCCGGTTCTGCTGCTGACAAGGTTGTGATTGAGGCTTGCAATGAACTGGGAATCATCTTGGCTCATACGGATCTTCGGCTCTTCCACCACTGATGGGTCACACATCACTTAGTGGTTTGCTTGTGTGTAAGAGAGTAATCGTGTGAAACTTTGAAAATACCTTTTCAAAAAATAAAGCATCTTAATGATCGGATCCATGGTTTTAGGTAGTTGGGTTTTATTTATCTGAAAGATACTCTGATACTGGCTCTTTACACATGAGGGTTTTTGTGTGCAGAGCCCAAGAGCATCCCTACCCCTTGGAGCTCGGCTCACCCCACAGCATTCCCTGCATGAAACAAATCTGCCAGTAAGCCAGAGGAGCTGAGCAGTGTGGGCAGATGACACCGGCCTTGCTCCTCAAGCTTCCCGAGGGGATTCCTGTCAGGCACCGTTTTTTATCACACTTCTAGGTGGTGTGGTTTTCTACTTCCTAAACAGTCGGCAAATTATCCCCTATGAACTGGGCCCTTCAAGGGAGTTAGGAAGTCATGTTGACCCCCTTTATGGATGATGCTAGTGCATACCTTTCTTCTCTGTTAAGCAGAGTGGCCATGATTTCGGGACCCCGAGATCTCCTCTTTTTTGTGTTTTTTGCTTTGTTTTGTGGTGTGTTTTTTGTTTTGGGGGGGTTCTTTTAGTGTTGAAGATTGAAGCCAGGGCTGCTTTACTACTGAGCCACATCTCTAGTCCTTTTTATTTTTTATTTTGAGACAGGGTCTTGCTAAGTTGCTTAGGTCCTTGCTAAGTTGCTGAGGCTGTCCTTGAACTTGGGATCCTTCTTAGCCTCTGAAGTCACTGGGATTATAGGTGTGCATTATGGGCCCAGCAGCCTCTGCCCTTTTGAACTACATAAAAAACAGCTGGGCACCACGGCGCACGCCTATAATCCCAACAGTTCGGGAGGCTGAGGCAGGAAGATCATGAGTTCAAAGCCACCCTCAGCAAAAGGAAAATGCTAAGTAACTCAGTGAGACCCTGTCTCTAAATAAAATGCCAAAAAATAGGGCTGGGGATTTGTCTCAGTGGTCAAATGCCCCTGAATTCAATTCCCAGTACCCCTCTCCCCCACAAAAAAATAAAAAGCCTGAGAGTGTAGCCTAGTGGCAGAGTAGGTTTTCAGCATGTGTGAGGCCCTGGCTTTAATCCCCAGCTTCAGAAACAAACTCTCCACAGTAGCCAATATTTTGGTGCCCAGAAAAAGACCCAGTATTCCACTTACAGCTTTGTACCGAAGGTGAGCTCTTGAGAGGACGGTGCTTCCCTGCAGCAAGCAGAATGTAATTGTGTGCACGTGCCCTATGCTGCGGTCCTGACTGCTTGCTTAAATCATACTTCTGGTCCTCTGAAATCTATTGGCATTGTTCTGTGCCGTAGATAAATCCTACCCATTACCCATTTCTTTACTCCCTTAAAACTTTCTGAATGTTTTTCAAGTCATCTTTTTGAGTCATTTATATATTAACTCATCTTCTGGCCCTTGGCAGTACCCTGCTTCATTGAAACAGGCTGAAAGTATCACTGAAAAAATACATGACTTCAGAGGCTAGGTCATAAGATGTTGCATCCTCAGCCTTGGTGTCTGGGATGGCTTGCCACTCTGGGATGAGGCCAGGCCTTGTTGTAAGGCGGTGTCAGCAACCTGTATGAGGAGAGAATAGATTTGGGTTCTTAAATTATTAAGTGATGTTTTCTGTCTCTTCCAAGTTACTGATTATTTTTTAGCTTGACCAAAGGTTAATATTAAGGACATCATTTAGGGGACAAGTGTAGCTCAATGGTAGGGCATCTGCATAGCATGTAGCAAGCCCTGGATTCAGTCTCTAATACCACACACACACACACAAAGGATATGATTATAATTATTACAGTAGTTTTTGCTCTATTTAGCACTATATTGTCTAGCCATACTTACACATGTAATTCTCCAACCATTACCATTTTTAATTTTTAAAAATTACTTATCGTACCTCCAGCTTAGGAGGTAATGTGAATGGTAATGATAGAATGTCAGTTCTTACACAGTCCTCTTTTCGGCAAATGTAAAACATCAAGGAGAAAATGGATTAACTTGGTAAATTTATATAACAGTATTTATGATTTGTAGTAGCATTCTTAATATTTGTGTAAGCATGGTTAGGCAATAAATATTCAAAAAGTATTAAAAGATAGTCTCCAATTTACAATGCTTTAGCTTATAATTTTTTAGTTCTGCAGTGTTGCAAGAGAGATAAATTCAGTAGGAATTATACTTCAAATTTTGAATTTTGATCTTTTTTCAGCCTTATGATATGCAGTTCAGTACTCAAGTGGGGCAACAGCAGCAATCTGTTGCTCCCAGCCATTGATCTTGGACATAAACAACTGACCTCTACAGCATATTGTGCTGGTAAGCTGTGGTGTTCAGTAGGTACATGAAGTGCATCTTCAATGTGCAATAGTTCAATCTTGAATGGGTTTACTGGGATGTGACTCCAGCGTACACTGAGAGGAGGCATCTGCACCTTCAATACATGATCTTCCATTTCATTACTTACTTTCTAAATATGCTGTTTGTCCCACGTATGGAGCCATTCATTTCCAGATTTACGTTTTTCACATCTACAAATATTTCTGTGAATCTGTAGTCTAGTGTGTTATTTTTTGTTTAGCCACTTTAATCTGGAATGCCTTAGTCTGTGGGTCTACACACTCATACTGCCCCATGGTGCTGGCTGCTCTGGCAGGAGCTTGAGACAGGGTGACTGATGCTTCCTCATCCTGGTCAGCAAGAGTTCAGGAAGGAGGCTGAGGGTTGGGTGCACTTGAGGAAACTGGAGCCCATTAGCTTAGTCTTTCTAATACTATTAAAACACTAAAAACCTTAAGCACATATCTAATCCAGTAGCTTGGGAGGCTGAGGTAAGAGGATCACAAGTTTAAAGCCAGCCTCAACAACTTAGCCAGGTCCTATGCAACTTAGTGAGACCCTGTCTCAATGTAGAAACCAAAACAGGATGGAGATGTGACTCAGTGGTTAAGTGCCTCTGGGTTCAATCCCTGGTACCAAAACAACAACAAAAACCCAAACAAAACCTCAAGACTAGCCAGTTGTGGTGGTGCACGCCTGTAATCCCAGTGACTTGGGAGGTTGAGGATGGTGGATTACACATTCAAGGCCTGCCTGGGCAAGCTATTCAGGCCTGTCTCAAGATGAAATGGGCTGGGGATGCTCCTGGGTTCAATCCCCAGCATGGGAGAGGGGGTAAAAAAAAAAAAACAAGCCCCTCACGACTGATGTTTAACATAAGCACCTCATACCAGTTATTTCACTGGTAAAGAAGGGCAGAAGGCCCATAAAATAAACTTGGATCAATAAACTTTAAATTGGGGGAGCACCTGGGGCAAATGGAAAGCACCCTTATTGTTTGCATACCCATACCATTCATTGGAGCCGCCCTTCACTCAATCTGTTGCCTGGTCCTTTAATACCGGGAGCACCTCTTTCTGAAGCCTAGTCAGTATCCCTTAGAGCACAAAAAGCTAAAGGGTTCTAAGCTCCCAGTGCCTTCCATTCTTTCTTTTTAAAAAATTTTTTAAAATTCTTTTTAGTTATACATGAGAATAGAATGTATTTTGATATACATACATGGAGTATAATTTCCCATTCTTGTGGTCGAATGTGGTGTGGAGTTACACTGGGTGTGTGTTCATGTATGAGCATAGGAAAGTTATGTCCAGTTCATTCTACTGTCTTTCCTATTTAGATACTCTTAAACCTTATTTTTTGCTGAGCATTGCAAGGCACAAATTTATCTTAAAAAAAAGATTGTAAGCAGTCATGGAAAAATGCGTGAAAAATCTGTAAAGAATACTTTTTAAACATTCATTCATCACCAGTGAGGTCAGGAAGTAGAACTTTGCCAGCAGCCCAGCACATTTTTTGTTCTTTATCACACATCTTCTTTTCTTCCAGAAAACCAGCTTTGTGTCTTTTAGGATAAATGCCACCTTGTTTTCCACTCAGCAGCTAGGTGATGGTGGGTGGGTGCCTTGGCCTCTTGGAGTTTGCTGCTTCTGTATAATGGAGATAGATTCGAGACTGAAGAGCTTCTGGTTAAAAGTGTATGCCCTGGAGCTAATCTGTCAGCTTGGAATCTCAGTTCTGTGACTCATAAGCTATGGGGACTTTAGGCAATTCACTTAGCTTTTTCTACTTCCTACTTATAGGATGATGATAATCACAATATTCCCTTTTGAGAGCTGCTTTGAAAAGAGAATGAAACAAAATACTAAGGGCACTTGGAGCATCATCTGGGACTTGATAAATGCTGTTTGGAATACTAGTTATTATTTCATATTGTTTTTGTGTATATGGAAGCATGGGAAGTAGGAGAGATAATAGTAATGTATGGGAATTACTATGAAAAAGAGTGTATTTTTGGATATTTGTACTTATATTTCAGATTGGTAGCCAAAAATTTCCTGAGTTCTTTCAACCTTTATACTGTTTCTCACTTCTTAGAATAAGCAGAGGGATATAAAATTACTTTGCATAAAGTATATTTTTCTTTAATCAAGATAAAATTCACATGAAATTCACTACTTTAACCATTTTAAAGTATACAATGCAGTGGTTTTGAGTATATTCGCAAAGCTGTGCAGCCATCACACTGTCTAGTTCCATAATATTTTCTCCATCCATAAAAGAATCTTTGCTGCTATTACTCATGCTCTTCCATTCTCTCTTTCCCCTAGACTTAGGCCACCATTTTTCTGTTTTCTGTCTCTATGGGTTTGACCTATTCTGGACATTTTCGAATGATGTCACTTAGCATAATGTTTTTACATCTAGCTTCTTTCACTTTGCATAATGTTTTGAAGGTTTGGATTGCAGAATGTACCAGTACTTCATTCCCTTTTATAGATAGCTATCCCATCACATGGATATATCACATTTTGTTTATCCATCCAGTTGATAGACATTTGGGTTGTTTCTACTTTTTGGCTGTTGTAAGTGATGTTACTCTGAACGTTTGTGTACAGGTTTTGATTTGAACATATATTTTCATTTCTCTTGAGTATTAGGAGTGAAATTGCAAGATCGTATGGTAACTCTATATTTAGCTTTTTTTATTTTTTTAAATGTTTTATTTTTTAGTTGTAGTTGGGCAGAATATCTTTATTTTTTATTTTTATGTGGTGCTGAGGATCGAACCCAGTGCCTCACGTGTGCTAGGTGGGCACGTTACTGTGCGCCATAACCCCAGCCCATATATTTAGCTTTTTGAGATGCCACCAGACTGTTTTCCAGAGCAGCAGCACCATTTTTCTTTCCACCAGCAGGGTATGAGGGTTTCAGTTCCTCCACCAAAGCAGCATACTTTTGAGTCAAAAATAGCTTTTCAGTATGTTAATCAGTTTTTCATTGAGATGATTAAATATCTGACAACAATTTAGGGAAGGAAAAGTTTATTTTGGTTCATGGTTTCAGAGGATTCAGTCCATCCAGGGCTGACTCCATTTCTTTGGGACCAAGGTAAGGCAGAACATCATGGTGGAAGGGTGTGGTGGAACAGCCCTGCTTGGTTCATGGCAGCCAGGAAGCAGAGGGAGATAGGGCAAGGGACCACAGCGAAGATAAATTCTTCCATAGCACACCACAGTGATCTACCTCTCCAGCTGTGTCCCACCTGCCAACAGTTACCACCCAGCACAGCAGTGCTTTCAAATTATTAATCCATCAAATGGATCAATCCACTGAATAGGTTTCAGCTCTCATAATCTATGATCATTTTATTTGAACATTCCTGCATTGATACAGGAGCTCTCTGTGGACACCTCTTGGCAAGCCATGACACAGCCTTTTACAACCAATGCTGAGAGAGATACTGGTAGTTTACATTGTCCTGACTAGTGGTCGCCTGGCAAAGGTAGTGCCTCCTTTCTGGAAGGAAATGACAATTTCCAAAGTACTGTGATACAAAGAGCTCATTGGAAGAATTCCTGATCTTTGATTTGTTTGACCTAAGGGAGCCCACTGTGGTGCACAGCATACGACAGGTGACTCCAGGCCCGGAGTGCAGAGTGCTCCCATGACTTTAGACGAGCTGCCTCATGCCATCTCCAACCAATGCTAATTGCAAAACCTTTGGGGGACTCCACATAAAAACTGTTTTAGAGATAAACTTGGTTGCTAGAATTGTTAAAATCTATATGTCTCTAAAGAGTAAGTAAAAAAGAATTCAAGGAAATGTAAAACACTTCAATATCGCATATCTGACTCTACTGAGGAATGTTAAAAAAGGAAGTTTCCATTTGGGGCTTTTAGCTGAAGCACCATTTCTCTTGCTCTTTTATTACACACAGCATTTTCTTCTCCTTATTTGTAATTTATATAGATTTTTGTTTGCAATTCAAATTGAATCTTATGAGATTATGGAATGGGACAATGTGATAATGAAAATATAAGTGCCATCACTCTTGAAAAGAATTTTCTGTCTAAGGTCGTCTGTGCTTCTGCCTTATCCTTGTGATAATCTTAAAATGACCCCAAACGTGGAGTCTCAACAGGAAACTTTTTTAGAATTTTTAAATCGCATTGTATCCCCTGAAAATGAGACTTTTAAAATTGTAGCCTGCCACTTTCTCTACCACAGTAATGGGAACTTACTGAATAGGAAGCAATTTCAGCACTTAAATGTGCTGATGTGATGTTTCTTAATCACTTTAACGAGTTTCATAGAACTAGAAATGGAATAGAATTTTCAATGGAAATATAATTAAATAGAAAAAGTCATTTCCTGTACTTGTAATATCTACCTGATTATTTCTTTATTCACCTCCCTAGAAAGTGTGCCTTACAGACGTACTGATATAATTATAGGCTAATTTGCATAATTCATTTAGGTCATTAGAGCTGAAAACAATATAAATACACCACAAATTTCATTACAAATCAAGTACAGCAAGACACAGTAAAACTTAAAAACTGTTATTTTTCATTTTAAAGCCTGATAATATTTACTACTTTTACTTGATTTTTCTTGAGTTGCCCATTTCTTGCCTAAATCCAGATTGGTCTTTTAATTATGTCTTTTTTGATCTGGCTTGCTCAGACAGTTCTCAGCGGAAACAGTCACATGAGTCAATAAAAACTGTAATAGATCTTTGGAAATACTTAGTTTTTATATGGGATGATTTTGCTCAGAAATGGTTAATAAAAAAAGACTTACTATTACACATGTCTTGCATTGTGATGCCCAAACAGAAAAGAGTATTTAAGTTTACTTGATTTGTCCTAGTTTAATTCATGAGTTGAATATGCTGCTTTTGAAAATCCAGTAGACTTCTTAAAAATTAATTTGTTCTTTTTAGATGTACTTGACAGTGTATTTTGACATATTGTATATATGTGGAGTATAACTTACTCAAATTAGGATCCATTCTTGTGGTACATGATGTGGAGTTACACTGGTGGTGTTTTCATATATGAACATAGGAAAGTCATGTCAGAAAATCCAGTAGACTTCGTTTTCAGATATAAAGACCTTTAAATAAGCTCAAGCCAAGGTGCTAGGGCTACTTGGCACCTCACTTATGAGGGTTTGCTTTCTCTTGGGCAGGCGTCTTTGATGGGATTTCGTACTGCACACTGTGTAGATTGGTCCTAGGTCCTAGTCTCTCTTCTTTGAGTAGGGTGACCCACTTATGTCTGAGGGTCATTAATATCACCTTGATCTGTGCTTTCTGTGTTGTTTTAACAGACATGGAGAAGCTAGCCTGTAACTGATAGACTGAAAAAGCTGAAAGGTAGTGATATTAAATAGGTATCTGGAGTCTGGGTCTGTCTATTGCTAAGGAAAACTCATCTGACCTGTAGTCTCTGTAACGTTAAGCTGTACAACTTCCCCAAAATGAGATATTAAATGTCAAAGCATTTTATTAACTAAATAAATTCAAATGTGTATATAAAAACGTGCTTCCTGAATTTTTATTAATAATCAACTATTTTCTATGCTGTGATTACTGTTTTAAAAGTGAGATTTTAAAATGGGCTTTCTCTGTCTCTACTGGAGATTTACCATGGAGCTTACATCTCTAGCACTTTATTTCAAGAGAGGGTCTTTTAAGTTGCTGAGGCTGGACTTGAATTTGGGATCTTCGTGCCTCAGACTCGAGCCGCTGGGATTATAGGCATGTGCCAACGTGCCTGGCTTTTTTTTTTTTTTTTTTTTTGTAATGGTACTAGGGATCAAACTCAGGGCCTCATGTAGTCTAGGCAAGTGTTCCACCACTGAGCTATACCCCCCCACCCCATGCCTGAATGTCAGATTTAAACCCAGAGTTTTGTTGCTTCCCCAAGGTGAAATTGAAAAGGAAATGGCCTTTACAGACCATGAGTAAGGAAACTGTTGGGATGGTAGTTTATCAAGTCATGCTAAAGTGTCAGTTGACATGAATTAAGATAGATTGGATGAGGTTATTATGCCGTGGGGATTCCCTAAGACAAAACTACTTGAATAGTATAGTACAGAGAAGTGTTAACAGTTCAGCTATCCTTTTATTTTCCTCACAAGTAATCTATTTGAATAGATGTTTATTCAATGAAGGAAGGAAAGGGGGAGGGAGAGGGAGAGGAAGAATAATGATGCTTAGAAAAAAGCAACTAAAGGTTGTTTCAATTATACTTCTGAAGTGCTAGCTGGAACATTTCATAAAGATGAGAGTCTACTTAAATCTGTTAAGGGAAAAAACATAAATCTTTCTGCTCTTGAAGAGTGGAGAAATGACAAAAGTGAATCTGTTTTTGCAGCAAAAAAACAAAGCCTTGTACAGAAGTCACCCAAGAATTAGAGAACCTTGCATGTCAGAGCTATCCAAATGTTTGCTGAACTGAAAAGAAAAGGAATATTTGTGATGATGATTATATCCTCCCCAAATACCTTATATTAAAAAATAGCCTTCAAGTTGTGGAATGTAAATCTTTTATTAAAACAGTTGTCTTTCCACAGTAGTAAAGCTTTGGCACGTACAGTATAAAAAATAATCACCAACCATAATTACACTGAATTTCTCTTATCAACTGCATACCAAGTGTCTTCAATACAATTTTTTCCGTATAAAAATACTGGGAAAAATTGATAAATAACAGGTAAGAGAAAGATATTTCTAGGCAACTGTTAGAATCATTTGGAGAAAGTGAGTACTGTGGATATTTTAAATATCACAGTAGTAAGGACACATCGTTCCTACAGTATTGCGGGCCAGACAGTTACATGAAAGCAGAAGTGTTTGGGCAACTTTCCTATTTAAAATGTCGGTAATATTATTCAATACATTTTGCATGTTGGTTGGCT
Source organism: Xerus rutilus (assembly GCA_028644305.1). NCBI lineage: Eukaryota > Metazoa > Chordata > Mammalia > Rodentia > Sciuridae > Xerus > Xerus rutilus. The sequence goes on from CM053402.1 coordinate 141,039,072, forward strand.
GCATATGCTTCTCTCTTGATCCCAAACCAAATCACACTGAGAATCATTTCATTTAAAATACTGAGCAGTATTGACAATTCTGAAGCAGAACAGGCAATATACTGCCCTCATTTATGAGAAAAATCTCAAAACACTTCCCAGGGTGATGCTTGGAGAAGCTGAGTTGAGCTGAAGCTGGAAACTCCAGAGCAAAAGGCTAAGAAAGAAACAAATGCCCAAAGATGGGATCTGCTAACATCACGGGAGTTTGGATGGACCGTGGCAGGCACACATGCTTGTTCCGTTAGGTTGCAAATATTACTCTCTGGAATCTTCTTTGTCAGCCTGCACATCTAACGGCATGAAGCACTCGATTGGGCAATCAACGTTCTGTTAATGGAAGAAGAAGAAAATAAGTAGCAAATACTCTATATAGGGGAGAGAAGTGGGGAAGGGAGACTTGTGTGACAACTGTTGATGGAAAGGATACTTTCTAGTTTCAAGAGCCTAGCTGTATACTGAGCAATAAGAGATGTTCTAAAATTCAATAATGCTTTAGAATACAGTATTCCACACAAGTCACTTAAGAGATCTTTTTAAAAATAAAAATTCAGTTCATTCAGAAGAAAGGTATGGGGGAAAGAGATTCCCTGTCATGCACCCAACTGCATTTAGGGAGAGTCTACAACACTGCAAATAGACTTACAGTGTTTTTTCTCTGATGATATCTCTGTGTATACTGGTTGGGCGAGTGACCAGAGGAAGGGGCTTCAGGAACAGTTTCAGTGCCTGGTCTGTGGCAGTTGCCACACAGCCAGCCCTGGAAGAGAGATGAAATCAAATGGAGCTTATAACAACCCAAGGACATCATAATTCGGTGCTTGTGTTAAGAATTTCAGTTCTTGTGCATTGGTCAAAAATATAAGCAGTTAATCACTAAAGAGGCACTGATGTGAATGTCATGCATTTGCAACTCTTGGAATACATCTTGGCTTATCACCAGAGCTCACACTTGCCTCTGCATATACTTCTTCTTTCTCCTTAAATTTCCTCTTTTCCTATCTAAACCCCACTCGCTTGCTAAGTCTGATTGCACTCCCAACTTCCTCAGCAACAAGCTTTTTACACTAGATGATGGAGAAGATTTTCAAGGAATCCTAGAGCTTTTAAAAGGGAGACTTGAGATCACATGCACATATACCTTCATTTTATAGCAAAGGAAATAGAGACCCAGAGGAGAGTCGCTGCTTGCTGGGAGGGAGTCACACAATGGGCCATGGGTAGAGTTGGAGCTGTCACCCTGGTGTTGAGGTGGCTCTGGCCATGGTCTTTCCACTGCATCACATGGCTACTCCCTTCCTAAACCACGCTGGCCAGTAACATGGAAGCCTTGCCTCTGGCCAGCGATGGAGTGGAGCATAGGAACACACCACACTAGACAAGTAAAGCTTCCTGAGATTTTTGCCTGAAGCATGAGGAAATGAGAGTTCTCTTTCTCTGTTCTTAAACTGGGAGAAGGTAAAAATAAAGCTGGTCATGGATGTCACCGTTAGCAGGGAATCTACTAGAGAAGGAGAGGCATGCCAAAAGCAACGGACTCCAGATGCCATGGTGGGAGCTGCGTCCTGAAGCTGGTAGAGGACTTTTCAGTTACAGGAGACATTTTTGCTCACTTAACTTGAATGGGACTTCCCTCTTACGATCCAAAGAACCCTAAAATCCTATTCTTTCTTTTATTTTTTATTTTTAGTACCGGGGAACTCAGGGGCACTCAACCACTGAGCCACATCCCCAGCTCTATTTTGTGTTTTATGTAGAGACAGGGTCTCTGAGTTGCTTAGCGCCTCGCCGTTGCTGAGGCTGGCTTTGAACTTACGATTCTCCTGTCTCAGCCTCCCAAAGTGCTGGGATTACAGGCATGCGCTACCACGCCCAGGTTCTTTCTTATCTTTTATGTATTTTAGATATTCTTTCTTATCTTATATATTTTAGACATTTTCCATTTTGGAGCCTATTTCCCATAACATCTAACACGCTACAGGTAAACGCCTACTTACACAATCAATGAATGTTCCCACTCCTGTCATAAGTGGTTCATTTAGCACTTTGGAATAGAATAGGGGTCACACAGGAAAGGTTTCACGTTCATTAAGTAACAGAGAGACTCTGAAGTGTGACCAAAGTCTACTTCCCAATAAATTCTCCTTTACACATTTTTATACCAAAATGACTTAGTTCTATGATCAGTCTTTATGAGAGAAAGAACTAGTTTGAGAGAGAGAGATCAACTTCACACACTAGGGCTGGAATAATAATGGCATTTCCTTGAGCTGCGTCGTTGGTAAGGTGATGCAGAGAGAACCCTGAAGAAGCTTCCCCGCTGTCAGATGAATCCCCCTAAAGTCCATTTTCCATCATGCTGATTTTCTTCTTATATATCTGTAATGCCAAATATAGCATGCCGTGGACCTCACCCTGGGGTGAAAGCACGTTTCTCATGGATCAGAATTTGGAGAGCTATCAGGAAGGGAATGTCTCCATTGAAAACAAAAGGAGTGTGATCTTCCATGACTTTCAAGTTACAAGAGTCATTTCATTTTGAAGTTTCACTTACTAGGGACAGGCACAGCATTTCGTTGTGATATTGACGGAGAGCACATATTAGAAACAGCTGAGGAGTACTGGCTTAAATAATGGATTTCTTGTCATCTGATTTCTGACCACAAGACACTAGGCAGGGGTTTGGCTCACTGGAGCCCACCTGGGCCAGCTCATCCTATCCCTGGCAGTGCGCTTACTGTCTTTCTTTTCCAAATCTTGGCCATCCTAAGTCCCATCCAGTTTATGCTTCTCTCTTCCACAAACTTTTTCTTGCTGACTCCAGTCTACCCAGAACTGTATTTGTCAGACTCAACTCAAAACCTCCATTAATTAGCTTGATTTTAAATACACACTAATTTAATTTCTGACCATATCATTAAGAGCCATGACCACTTCTCATATCCTGTTTGCCCCATTTCCTTAGCACAATGGTTATTTTTGGATTGAGAGAGGGCACAAAGTGGAATTTTCTTAGACCCAAAGTATTATTCAAAGTATTTCACAACAACGCCACAGGGAAACTGTTAATCAGCACAGAGCCGGAGACTCAGTGCCACATGGCAGGTAACACTTCCAGTGCTGAAGAACAGAACAGCCTGGGAAGGGCAGGCACGGGGAGGGGCTGTCTGCCAAGGAGAATACCTAGGGGAGGATGCTCCAGAGTCTTATCCACTCTTCATAAGAGGCATGTTACCCTGAACACAGCGTGTCAATATGGGAGCCTCCTCTGTGTCATATCTAAATTGCAGGGAGTCTGGCACATCCTGTCTTACCTGCTGGCCTCCAAAGCATGTGCAGGAGCAAATGGCACCTAAAAATTCCTTCTGCCACTGTTCTCCTACGTGGTAAGTCTTCCCATCATCGTAACAAGTCTCATCATCTACATGTAGGCACAAATCAGAAGCACATGTAAGACCAAGATCAGCCATGCAGACTCAACTTGATACAAGGCTGGGTTCTATTTTGTCCTGAATTTGTATCATCAAAGCCCAAATTACACAAATTTATGTGAATCATAAGGGAGGTAGTACTCCTCAGATCTTATGGCAGCGTTTCCCCCAAAATACATCTGATAGGTTCAATGGAAATTGTATTTTAAAAGTTGAATCTACAGACCAATAGAGACTTCTTGTAACATTTTCACAGCAGATAAATATCAAAATACTCAGGGTAGAAAAGTGCTAAAGTGGCCTGTAATAACATTCAAACATGACTCCTTTTTGAAGCTCGCCTCCTCTTTTCCAAATCAAAAGATTAACAAAACCTCTGTTCAATGCTCAAGGGGACCAAAAGTCTCCAGTCCATCCTGTGAATAGGAGTTACAGCCCGTAATGGAAGCGAGAGTGCCTGCAAGGCACTGGAAACCATCAGTGATGACGTACTGGGTTCGCACTTGAATTCTCCTTTCCCATTGCCCAGGCATGTGCAGCTCATCATCTGGCCATTGTCTGCCTGACGATTCCACTTCTCCCCGATCTTGTAGTTCACACCTTTGTCATGGCACCATTCTGTGTGGGTGGGAAAATCACAGGCAGAGTTATTCGTGTTCTGACTCTGAAGAGCCAGCACACTGGTATACAGGATTTTAAAATCCACACATCTGGAAAGAATGGCAAGTTAGAGGTCACAATGCCTACTGTGAACTGATTCTTCAGTGGGATTTAGAAACATAGTTTCTACTATTTACTATTTTCTAGGCCATTTTAAGACATTCTGCAGTAATCATGTCATAGCACATGGTCAATGACTTTCATCTGGATTTTCATTAAGGTTTACAATTGTGAAGAACCAAAGCAGGATTGGAGTAGTCTTTTAGGAATTTTTTATTTTTTAAATCAGTTTTGGATTTGCAGAGACCTTAGATACAAAGGAGTGCAATGAAACAGATCAGCCATTTCTACGTACCATCACCTGTTGCATGCAAGTTGAAAGAAAGAATAAACATAGGTGACAAAAACAATGATAAATCAATGGCTATTCTCCCTACCAATAGAGGTTTAGTGCTGCAGAGTATCCACAAGTCCTATGTCTTTACCATATGTAAAAGATGACTTTTAGTCTCCAAGATTTATACTAAATAGAACACACTTCAGAAGCTGACAGCAGAATGCATTTTTCCTCCATTTTACAATTCAGCCTTCCTTAAATTGTAAGAAAAGGCATTAAACAATTATGATATTCAAGCAAAGAATATGGAAGTTGAGCTAAAGACTCTCATAAATGGCCTTAGAGTTCTGCTCCCACCACTGCACCTAATACTTACACAGGCCAAAAAACAGGCAAACTTAAAAACAGTTCAGTTTCAGAAGTTAAAAACCACCCATCTAATTGCTGCCAAATGTTAGCACGCCCAACTCCACCGTGGTGCACGACCGTACTTCTGCTCGGCCTCTCCATTTTCAGGTGGCCACATACACAAGTCTACACTGAAAAAAATCGGTTGGCTTTTGAATTTCAATCTGGATTAAGCCATTTCATGTATACAAGTCAACTAAAATACTTTTAAGAAGTTTTAAAAAATCTGTTCTGTTTTATTTCCACAGAATATGATTTCTGCAAAAGTCCATAGAAAGCTTATTTATAAGGCATAATGGTTCACACCTGTAAAAATGAAACCAGTGGTCAATAATGATTATATCTCCTAAAAATCAAGGAATAAGCGAAAGGTTAAAAACTCTAATACGAACTCTCAAAGCACAGTGGATAAATCCTAGGATGACTAAAACCACAATTTGAAATATTAAAATCTCTTTGAAATTTGAAAATCAAATTTTTAGTGAAGTTGCTTCTTAATTATGGACAAGCAGATTACCTGTACATCTTCCTTTACATTACTAGCAAATCTTCAAGTTATGTGGCTGTTGTGTGTGTGTGTGCACATATACAATGTGTGTATTTGTGATGTATGTGTATAATGTGAGAGTGTGTGTATATGTTAAAAGCGTGAATATGAATCTTCACCTTGGACCACATTCAACACTAAAGATTAAAAGAGATTTGAGGTTTCTCTGACTGGTGCTCTCAATGAGACCTGACTCCACTGAGTTTGACTTAACAGAAAATTTCAAAAATATCACCACCAACAACTTGTTTTTAATTAGTAGTTGTATTAGCATATGACTTGAAATGAGGCAATATTCAACAAGTAAAATTTCCCATCATTTTTCTATGATGCAAAATGTTACTTTGAGGCAAACAGTTTTCTCGTGTTTGCTTCATGTTTGGAAGAGTTTGTGTCTACCAAACATGATTCCTTGGTACGTTAATGCGAATGTGTGGAACTGGAGGAGATGGAAGAAGAGTGGATGGTCAGAGCAAGCTACTCACTAGATGAATCACATCTGAAATGCCCACTGCCAAAGCCCAAGCACTGGCACAGGAGTTTAAAGCCAGAGTCAGACAATCGCTCCCATTCCTCTCCAACGGCATAATGGGAAGTCAAGTAGGGGTCAAAACAGGAGTCCTCGGTAGCTTGGTTCAGGCCTTCACTGACTATGAGCAAAAGAAGGAGAAAGCAAAAAGACATATTATTAGTGGTTTGGGACCATAAGCAGAAACCAGAAGCATTGTATATAATGACTTAATCTAACAAAAACTCCAGTAGCACTAAAATTCCATCTGCTCTACTGACGCATCAGCCAGTCTCATAAACAATGCAGAGGTGTACCCAGTGGACACTTGCCATGGGTATCTGAAAAGGCGCCCATCTTTAATTTTTATCTTCAATTATAAAAATGATCATTTCTGGTAAATCACTTTATAGAACATGGAATGGACCGTGAGGCAATTTAAGCTGGGTAAGCACAAGGGCGGCAATGCCTCTCCATCAGGACCTAAGTGACCTTGAGCAAATTGTTTAACATCTCTCATGAGGCCAAGAAGCCAAAGCACTGTCCCTTTGCCAGCCTGTAGAAAATGCTCACTAAACTAAGAAATATTATTAGAGACTACCTTCTGCTTATAATGCAAAAGTCTTAGCATTTTTATATACCATTATAATGCAATCTTCACTTTTATTATTACATTTTTTGCATAACAGTGCAGAAATTCTAGATTTTGCATACCTCTTGTTATGATAAAACTGATTTTATTAATAAAACCAACACTTTCAAATAAGAGAATCAAATGGGAAGTACACGAGTTAGGAATAAGTAACAGTCTCATCATATGACCTAAGATCTTGTCTCTTTATGTTTTGGAAAAACTTGTTTTAAAATCATTTGTGTAAGCCAGGTGTGATATATGCATGCCTGTAATCCCAGTGACTCAAGAGGCTGAGGTAGAAGGATTGAAAAGTTTATGGCCAGCCTCAGAAACATAGCAAGGCCCTGTCTCAAAATACAAACAAAAAGGGCTGGAGATATGGCTCAGTGGTTGAATGTCCCTGACTTCAATCCCTAGTACAAATGAATAAATAATCTGCATAAACAAAGCGTCTCTCAAGGTAATCTCTAAAAACCAAATATAACACTTTGACTTTAAATCTCACTATGTGTGTGTATTTTTTAACAGTAAAATCAAATCCAGTAGATATTGGAAGTGCCTAATATTTCAAAAGGCATCACTATGGAAGAAAATATGTTTTAGAGAGCTAAAACATCTGAAATGTTTCAAAGCCAAGAGAACCTGGCTAGAATGAGGAATACTGCTGCTGGGAATAAGGAGCTGGAAAGAAAAACAGAAAGAAGTTAGACTGTTAAATGAGGTTTCACTATTCCAAAAATAGCCAGGAGTTAACATTCCACCCTAAATAATGTTATAGAGATGGAATCTTAAAAAAAAAAAAAAAAAAAGATATGGAAAAACACAAAAACCTTTATGCTCTTAAAAATTTCCTTCACATGGCATTTTGCCATTAAAACCACAAAAAGCAAAAGATAAACTTTACTGTGGATATGTAACAACAAACACAAAACAACCTCCCCCCTAGCCTGCCAACAGTTAGCTGCTTAATTGACAGAAATTTATACATGTAAAATAGCAGTCTTCGGTCAGATGAAGAAGGTGGCTGAAATTAAGTAACTGGACCCTAGGAAGAAATTCTGTCACATGGCATAGACAGGAGTTACCACTCCCCGTTGATGTGGAGTGGAGACTCTTCCAGTGGGAAGATTCGGGATTCACGATTTTGATTATTCCCTATCTCATGTTGCTGGGTGAATATTATCAGCTGCTGCAAAGTGAAAGCCAGGTGGCATGCTACTGGCTTGAAAGGACTTGCCAGGTGCTACAAAGAAGAGTCAATGGTTGCTGGGCACAGAGGCACATGCCTGTAAACTCAGCTACTTGGGAGGCTGAGATAGGAGAACCTCAAGTTTAGGCCAGCCTCAGCAATTTAAAACAGCCCTAAGCAACTTAGCAAGCCCCTGTCTCAAAATAAAAAGGGATGAGGATGTAGCTCAATGGTTAAGCACCCCTGGGTTCAATCTCCAGTACCTGCCCCCCCAAACAGATTCAATGGTCATTTAAACTTTATTAACGTTTTATACCTACATCATCAAGACAAAAAGAAAATTGAAATAACTTTAGAATAAGGGAGCTCTTTGGATAGAATGGGTTGCAGAGGAGAACTTCCCTTTAGTTTTGGCACTAAGAATCACTCCAGGGGACTATGGCATGGTCAGGAGGAAGGGGTATGGAAAGGTATACCGGGAAAACAGTGCCTCATATCAACTCAGACACTCAGAAGGATTCAAGACTGTTGGGCTAAATAACTGAAGTCTCTTCCAGGCCCATCATCCTAACGCTGATGTGTGTTGGTGAGAACACTAGAAGTTAAATGAATATAAGGTTGCTCGTTGACTTCATGTTGATGTAGGCATACTTCCCAAAGTTGCAAGGCAACAGCAGGAAAGAACAGTCACTAGAAAAAGCCTTCTCTGACCAACCTAGATGCCCTTCAATAGATGAATGGATAGAGAAACTGTGGTATCTATACACAATGGAATATTACTCAGCATTAGAAGAGAATAAAATTATGGCACTTGCAGGTAAATGGATGGAGTTGGAGAATATCATGCTAAGCGAAGTAAGCGAATCCCAAAAAACCAAAGGCTGAATGTTCTCTCTAATAAGTGGATGCTGATCCATAATGTGGGAGGGGGCATGGGAAGAATGGAGAAACTTTGGTCAAAGGGGAAGGAAGGAAGGGGATATGGAACATGGGGGCAGGAAAGATGGTGGAATGCGATGGACAACAACGCCCCAGGTTCATGTAGGACTGCATATATGGTGTAAGTCTATATTGTGTACAACCAGAGAAGTGAAAAGTTGTGCTCCATTTGTGTACAACGAATCGAAATGCATTCTGCCACAAAAAAAAAAGAAAGAAAGAAAGAAAAAGAAAAAAGCCTTCTCTGGTGCAGTCCAACAAGGAGCATGTGCCTGAATCACATATGAATTTACATACCAGAGTTGCCCACAGTCACAGCCTCCTCTAGAACTTTGTGCTTCTCCAGGTCTTTCAGTGCCTCCACTAGAATGTTGTAGGTGGCCCCTCGGGTAAGGCCTGTCAGAGTGGCACTGGCAGAAGTTCCAGGAACTCGGAACTGCAATTATTGGTACATCCAAAATGGGGAGAGAGCATTATAGCAAAGAACAGATGCGGGCTCCCCTGGCCCCCTAGCATTAACCCTCACTGTTTAAACAAAACAAAGGGAGACTAATAAAGACCAGGGGTATGTAGGAGTCCCAACTGGCCAAGGAGAGAAATGGAATGAGCAAGAGTATTTATTGTCAGATTTTCCTACCCAAAGTCTACCTATGTACTCCATGGTTAGCAAGAGCCCTCAACGACAGTAGCCGCCTCTTAATCTTGCTACTCATGGTTCTGTAGAAGCCCATGGGAAGCCCTGGCCATGACCCTTTCACATCAAGCACAGACACTGCAGACACTGCCCTCCGTGGAGACAGTCAGGCCAGGCACAGTGGGCAGCAGACCACAACATGGAGTCCTTAAAACAATGGCACATCCTCAAACTCAGGTTTCTAAGCTCAGGAATTTCCCACAGCATAGTCATTTTTTAAAACTGTGCCAGTGGGACAAATTGAAGAATGGGGTTTTAGTAAGAGAATCGATTACTTCTAACAGCTGACATGCACAGCTCTGCCTATGTTCTTTTTCCTTGGACATACAGTAGGTAATGGGATTCTTCAAGGACAAACTGTAAGAATGATGCTTTAGATTTCTTCACATAAATGTAAATTCGGTGGAATCTCTTTCTTTTCTAAGATCATCTCTTCATCTCACTACAGAGCCTCCAACATGTGAGGACAATAAAAATGCTTTTATTCTCTACTGAATAAAAGCTAACGATGCTCTCTGGTACATCCTCCAAAGCAGAGCCATATGGAGTTGTAATGAATGATCAGTGCTTCAATGTGCTCTCTCTCTTAGAGTCCTAGAAAAGTAGCCATTCTATATTAGAGGTCTTGTCACTTCAGTCCCCTAGTTTACTCCTTTCTGAGCTTCCCAGCCATATGGAAACTGATTACCTGTAAGGTTTCTTCTGAGGTGCCAATGGGTTGGCATGAAATGATGTACTCAGAACTGTCCTTGAATGGAGTCCAAGAAATGGTTGTCTGAGAGAGAACTTCTAGTCCTGTAGAGGCATTTGGATTGAGCTCCAGAACATGAGGGTAGAGATGGTAGTCTACTTCTCCCCTGGGGATGTGACCGATTTGAATCTCATCTATATTCGGCGAGTATGGTCTCGGCCTATGCCTTACGGGGGTGACTGCTGTGGGTGGTGTGGTCCTTCTAAAACCATGTTCCTCAATGACCATTTGTTGCCCAACACTGGGCTGCAGATGGCTTGTGCCAGGAAGCTGAATACCATTTCCAGGGTCAACCCCAGGTCTGGTGACGAAAGGGGTCTTTGCAACTGTGGAGGGAACATCCAAGATCTCTGGTCCGTGAAGATTGGGGTGTGGAAGGGTTACCAGTTGGGGAAGCTCATCTAGCCAAGAGAGGTTAGAGCCAAAAAAGCAAAGCATATTAAGCTTCAGTAAATAGCAGCAATGATCATTATCAACTCAGGCAATGAAGATTGTTGATCAACCTGATTAAAGCCCCTAGGAAATCAGCAATTCTCAGATTACAAAACACTTTTTCCAGAAAGAAAACTTCATGATTTTTCTCAAAGGTATCTTCATAGTTTAAAAAGAAAAAAAAAGTGTTAGTGTGAATTTACCATACACACAAAGCTTTGAACTGCTGAGCACCATAGAAGCGGCCTCTGCTCAAATTAAGCCTAATGAAACTGCAATGTGTAGGCCCCTCCTCTTCTCAGTGTAAATTTGAGAAACAAGTTATAGGAACTAGAATCCAGAACAATCGTGTCAGTATCTGAAGTTTGAGAACTACAGAGGTCTAGATCAACAGTTTCCATAGTTTGTAATGGTTAAAATAAATTAAGAACATATTTGTTTTAAAAGCTTTCCTACTGCCAAATACATAGCATTTTCTCCAAGTTAAACTAAAACTGAATGACAAAGTAAAATATTATTTAGTTTCGAGTTTTGGAAATCACATAAGACAATGGGAGGAGTTTCTTTCCCTCCCTCTTTTTAACAGTCAACAAAAAGTATAGAAGAATAGCAATAACAACTTGGTTTTATATTTCATATCAGATTTGAATTTTTGAAAGGTGAATAACAAGGTTTTATATTGACTGGTCTTGTAGTAAAGAAATAAATAAAATGGAACTCTACAGAGGATGTTCAGTTATTCTTCCTGTCAGAGTACATACACTCTGAGACATTAGAAAAAAACATCCATGAGATATGCAGCAAAACATGGAGACCCTTTCACAATGCAAAATTCATCATTTGTTAGTTTGGTCTTAACTTTCTTCTTTACCCAGAAGTGCTTTGTACCTGTCTTTTTCCTCCCAATCAGGGGCTCACTCTTCTGGTTGTTCTTCAGGGCAGTGATGTAGATTGTGTACTCAGTTCCTGGTTCCAGGCCTGACGGGAAGAACAGAACCATCATGTCATGCTGGGGGCTCAGCTAGTCAAGCAGGAGTCAACCTCAGCAGTGGAGACCCTGGGGAGCAAGCATCCCTTACTAGCCAGCTCTTGACCTCTTAAAAGGTAAAACCAATACTTATGCCCCATTCCAGGCATTCTCTCCAATGTGGGTGGTTGGGGTGTCTCTGCCTCCAGATCTACTCTGTGCTACACAGCACTTTGGCAAGTCCTGCAAGATTACCAGATCTACAGGGAGCTGAATGTGATGGATGGCAGGATCACACTTAGTTTACTTTAAAAAACATCTTTTTCTAGCACTCAACTGACAGGTAAGCTTACAGCAAAAAAACCAAACCAAACCAAAACAACAAAAGAAAACAAACAAACAAAAAACAAAACACACACACACACACAAAAAAAAAAAAAACAGGAAAAAAACCAAAAATATAGTTATGCCAATAATAGTGACAAAACTTGCATTTTCAAAAAAAAAAAAAAAACTTGCATTTTCATGAACTTGTGGCTTTTGAGATATATTGAGCTCTCCTGGTCCTGTCCAGAAATGTCTTTTGAAAAACAGAGCTTCCCCTTCTCATGATATAGCATCAAAGACCCAGATGGAGTTTAAAGACTTAGACTTTTGGAGGGAGTAAGAAGAAAAGGGACAGCATGGGAGCACAATACCAGTAATAGTGGCTTCTGTGACACCAGGTTGGGGCCGAGGGACCACTTCTCTGGGTGGAGACCCAGGCTTCTCATATTTGATGATGTAGCCAGTGATCTTGGCACGCGGCGGCTGCCATGCTACCAGCAAGGAGTTGGGAGTGGTGGCCAGGAAGCGCAAGTTGGACGGTGCGTCAATGGCTAAAAGAAAGCAAAACAGTCTCAGAAAATAAAAACCAAGAAAATGCTCCCGTATTTTCCCCCCAACCCTTCTAATCAGACCTAAGAGAGTGAGAACTCTGTAAACTGTTCACATGGTTCACAGGGAATCATACTACAAAGATCCCTCATTTGTTTCTTAAGCACATGTGCCTGATTATAGTACAAGCCAGTGGTGTCCCCTCAGCACAAAGCAGTTACCAGTGGAGGCATCGATGACCACCGGGGAGCTGCGAGCATTGTCATTCAGGGTGTACAGGTGGATCCTATAGTCGGTGCCGGGTTGCAAACCTGAGACGAGAGAGGAAATGGTTTTTACGTGTTCTTTACTAGGCAAGTTTTCGAACTCACACTTGCAATTTTCTGGGCTTACCTACCAACTCATATTTATGTAGACCACAGGAGTGGTCCACCTTTGGACAATAAAGTAGAACATGGTGTGGATGTTAACTGTTATTGTGGAGCATACATAAAAGCAAATTGCTAATGCAGAGGACACTGACTAAAATAAATTTTTAAATGCAAAAAATGCTATTTTAGAAGCAGCCCTCTTGGAGAAGGAAGGGTAGCCCACTGAGTACACTTTCTCTATAGGGTAATCAGGTGGTCATTATTTGGTACCTGGAATCAGAATTGTACAGCACAAAAAGACGAAAATTGATCCAGATTATCAAACTCCCTCTGATTATGACTTTGACTTTTATTGAATTTTGTTTTTTAAAATCTATGTCAATGCTAGGAACTATACATCACCATCTTTTTTGTGTGTGTGTGGTTCGGGGGATAGAACCCAGGGCTTCACCAAGTGCTCTACCATTGAGCTGCATCCTCAGTCCCTATTTCTTTTAGTTTTAAACATTATTTGACATTTTTTTTTAAATAAGAAAGGACATAGGGATGAAAGAACAAATCTGATGAATGGAACTTAGGCCATTTCTCTGAGACACTAGACAAAAATCAGAGATTTGAAGGACAAAACTATTTTTGATCATAGTATGACAATAACTTTTTCCAACTGTGTTTTTATAAAATATTGAAAATAAATTGAATCAGTGTAAGTCACAGAATAACTAAGAGCCGGTTTCCATTGTGAATGTTGATAGCCACTTATGGTGAGGGTGGTGGGTCCCCTCACCTGTGATGGTATAGCTTCTGACATCTGGGCTGATATTTCTCTGAACTGGGGTCTGGCCATTGGTTGGGATGGCGTCAAGGTAGAAACCAGTGATGGTCTCAGTCTTGGTTCGCCAGTTAATGGTAATGGTGGTCTCCGTAGCATCTGTCACACGGGCTCTTCTGGGAGGGCTGACATCTACATGGGATTATAACTAGAGATTAATGCCTGCCTGGCTCATATAGGTAAGTTCAGTCTTTTAAAACATTTCTTTATGTTTTAAAAATACACCCCCTTCAGAAAACTCATTGACTAAATAATTTGTAGATTATCTCCCTTGGCATTCAGAGAACAATCAATAGTAATTAGAAAATATGGAAATAGTCATCTCACGTGCTTTTTGCTTTGAAGAACTGAAAAGCTTTATGAATACTACCAGATAGTATCTATCTATAGTATAGATACTATACTAGATCTGACTGTATAGTACCTACAGATACTTCAGTAAGTATTAAAATGATTAATTTACTGTACTGTAAAAGTGTGCGGTAGGAATTATAATAGCTTGGCCAGCTAGCAATTATATGTATGTATAGCCAGTATTATTGCTAGTATTTTGTCACTTTTATAGGGCTTCATTTCTCTTCTCTTAACAGAAAAAGATTCTTATTTTATCTCTATTTTATAGATGATGAAACTTTGACACTTTATGTGACTGCTGAAAGTGTGCTTGGCAAGTTATTGATGGAGCAGAATTTAAAATCTGGGCCAAATTTGATCCCATACTTATGGTGCTGTTAAGATAGAGCAGAAGCCAATGTTTCCTCCCCAGATCTAACTCCATGAAAACAAATTCTAACAAGTGGCGCATAAAGTAGCTGTTAGCCCTAATCTTTAACACCACTGTTATAACATTATGAAAGGATTTCATTTTTGATATCAGTGGAACACTTTCTAGAGGGGCATAAAATGTGACCATCAAAAAGATAGGTGATCCCATCAATTTCCAGATTGGGACTCATTCTACTGTTAACTTCATTTATCATTCTTTAATTTGTTTATACAGAAAATTTTTTGAGACTAGAAAATTTGATTACTTACTCTCGAGAGTGGTGATGACCCCCTGAGCCGGTCTACTTATCAATGTGTCCTTAAGACCGTAGACACTCACTTCATATTTGGTGGCCACCTAGAGATAAGGGCATAGTGAGCTTTAGCAGTGTCATTGCAAGAATCCTATGGAGTTTCACCATGGCATTAAATAATTCAGTAGTTATTAAAAATAAATAAACTAGCAAATCCCACAACACTGTAAATTCCTAGATTAATTTTATCTCTATACTACAGATGATCAGCAACAAACTTAAATGAAATGAATTTAAAAATGCTCCTAGGGCTTAAGCCCAAGTAAGCTATAACTTACATTTTCATGCTAAACTGATGACAAAAATTAGGGAAATGGGTATAAGCCTGTTTTTTTTTCTTTTATGATATGACACGTGTAAATCATTTTTCTGATCATCAACAAAAATAATTTTCTGTCTCCAAACCCCCTTTTTATAGTTGCCCTGGAACTGGTCTTAAGATGTATATCCACCCTCTAGGATTCTAGCTAGTTTTCCATATACAAGTCTAGGAGGATTTAAAAATGTTTTAATGAGGGTAGGGTCAAGTTGGGTTGGTACAATCTGGAGAATATTTCTTACACCAAGGTAACATTGCTCAAAAAATATATAACTAAAGTGAATTTATGTACTCAGCCTATAGATATGCAAATTGCCCCCCACATATATATGACCTTTTAAAATAAGTAGAATACTTCCAAAAAAGCTACGCAAAATCCAAAGCTATTTATAAAATTCCAATAGTCATCTGGAAAAGCTTAGGTCAATAAAAAGGAATTCTCTTCATATAAAATTACAATAAAATTATTTGATGGCAGAGGAAAAGATCAGTTAAATTGAGCATGAGATTACGTTTCTACCACTTTATAAACTATCTAAGAGAGGCTCTACTTTATTCCGATGATAAAAGTCACTTCTTACCATGAGTCCCGATACAACCACAGAGGAGCTGTCAGGGGCGAGGTTGATTTCCTTCATTGGTCCTGTCTTTTCCTTGGGGGTCACCCGCACTCGATATCCAGTGAGCTGGACATTGGGTGCTGTCCAGTGGGCGCTCAGGCTTGTTGGTGTAACCTGACTGAACCTCAGGTTGGTTGGTGCAGGGATGGCTGTTGGGATGGTCATTGATTAAAGGTTATCTCACAGGAAGTGGGAAAAAGGGAACACAGAGTGAATTCCAAGAAGTAGAAGGGATTGCTCTTGTTGGGTTAAGAGGATTCTCTGATTCAAAAAAGATTCAGTAGGAGAGAGCAACAAGAAGGGTTACAAAAGGAAGAATGAGTTTGCTGAAATATGTGATCTATATCCGCCAATTCTCAAATCCTAAAAACACTTTAAATACTACAGCTCTAGGAAACTTTGGGTTTTCAAAGTTATTTGTTTTTCCTTAAAAAACAAAAGAGTCAAATTGGCTTATTGGTCATTACAATTGATTTTCCATTTGTACAAAAAGAACAATGGCCCCTTTTCTATATAAATTATCTTTGTATGGAAAACCATTTCAGAGTATTCCATCCAAAAAAGATAGAATTATGTTTTTATGGTCTCTTTATTTGGACCCCCGAGGCAGAAGTTACTGCTAAATTTAAAGTATTCTCTGTGGTGCAGCATAAGAAGAAAATTGGATCACAATAGAAGCAGAAAAGAGAAGCAAAGAGCAATAATCAGATTGTCACCGCTAAGTTTATACTGTCACCAGGACAAATCTTTAGCATTCCACTCTGATTCAGAAATAAAGCACAAGAGGATAAAGAATTATGGAAAGAATTTGCCTTAATGACTGTTTCCTGTGTGTCTGAATCAGAATCCTTTAAGCAAATTATACACCAGCACAACCATCTAGCCAGGGGAGAAGGGTCTTACCCATGTGCTCTCAGAATCGTGCTGCTATGAAATATCTTAGTTGGGATCGTTTCTTAGAGGAAAATTTAGGATGCCAAACTTCTTTCTCTTGTGCACAGTGTGAGAGTAACCACAGGGAGTCATAGCTTAGGAAATATCCACAATTTTAGTATCATCTGCAGATGTCTGGGTTCACAGCCTTATTTATAAGCCAAGCTACTCCAAGATTTCTTTTAATCAGATTTATTTACCAAAATATCACCTAAAATTGATTGTTTATTACCATTCCTCTTTAAAGAGAATATTTCTTAATCAAGAATTTGAGGGGTTTTTTTGTTGTTTGTTTGTTTGTTTTACCCCTTACATGGGAATCAATAGCCCAATAAAGTATACTTTCAGCAAGGCATAAAGCCACTGCTCCCTTGAGCACCCTGGTGGTGCAATTACCAAGATACCTGTGGACTGGGTTCCAATCAGGGGCTGGCTCTCCATATCATCGTGCAAGGCAACCACACTGACTGTGTACTCAGAACCCGGCCTGAGGCCTTGCAGCTCTGCAGTGTCTTCTTCACCATCAGGTGCAGGGAATAGCTCATGGATTCCATCCTCAGGGCTTGAGTAGGTCACCCTGTACCTGGAAACTTGCCCCTGTGGGCTTTCCCAAGCAATTTTGATGGAATCGACATCCACATCAGTGAATGCCAGTCCTTTAGGGCGATCAATGTCTGTTAGGCAAATTAATGGTAAGAGGTTATGTGAAAAGCAAGTTGTGAAATAAGCATTTTTATAACATGCAAAGCAGTTTTGCAGATACCATTTTCTTTGATGAATTAAACTGTAATTAACCCACTATTCAATGGAAAATTACTTGACACTTGCCTAAATTTCTGAGGTTTATAAAATATTGGATGTTGCATTATTTATTAAAATAGGTGTGCATGAGATGCATAGGCACACTGCAAAATGTCCCCATGTTGAGGATTTATTTGCATTGATTTAAAGATGTTCTACTTAAGATTTTTTTGCAATGTGATGTTAGTCTCATAGACCTGGATTTTCTATGCCTTGGAAGTGGCAAAGTTGATTTTCAATGTTACATTTAGTTTGCTATAAGCTTTCTTAAACTCTTTTTTTTTTCTTATTAAGTATTCATATGAAATTTTTTTTCCAGCCACAGTCCTCCAAACATGGTAGCTTCATAATGCATACTTTAATCAACTTCACTATCCAGTCATAGAAAAGAAGGTCCTAGCAAAAATATTTTGTAGATTTGCTGTAGGCAAATAAGATTTTGCTGAGGCCATTTGAGCAAAAGAAATACAAAGCACAGCAATTCACTATGTTACTTCTACAACTTTTTTTCCTACAAGTTCACTACATGACATGAGAAAGAAAAATGTTTGTCAAGGACTCAGCTCAAGATACAAACTAACCAACGAGCTGGCTCTACCTTTGTATAAATGCAAAAGACATGCAGAGGGCATTCTGACCCAAGAATAAAATTTGACTTTGGAAATGGAAACCACACATCCGTTACGTACTGGTTACTGCAGTTTGAACCAGGGGCTGGCTTTCTTCGTTTTGATTCTGAGCATAAACACTAACCACATACTCCACTGTGGGCTGCAAACCATCAATGGTCATTTCTGTTTGATCTGCAAGGGGAGTAAAAAGCAAATGTTGCATGTATGCACTATAAAGCCATCAAAGCAACTTCTGGAGTTTGATGGTAAGCACGTGTGGTCTGGAATTTTTATTTGTAGAATTGTCATGAAAATATCAAGGAGTTAGATATCAATTTCCTCTTGGACACACCTGTTCATTGCTAATACAATTTTCCCATGTTGGAATAAAATCACATTCAAGGAGAAGGTCAAAAACTTAATATGATGCTCCCAACAATGAATAATACTGCTCTTGGGGAAAAAAGGGAAGAAAGAAAATTAATTGGAATTTGAAGTTACCTTGAGATCCTATTTTCACAAATATTTTATATAAAAATAAAAGCAACAGATCTACAAGGACCTGAAAAAGCCAGTCATCTTTCTTGGTGTGCATGCCAACAAAACCACAAAGGTGGATCCGATAATTTAAGAGGCTCAAGTCACTAAACAGGACCATGTACATAAAACCGAAAATGTGAGCATCCTAAAACTTCTACTGTGAAGTGAGTTGGAAATGGTTTTGAGTCATATGGCATGAAATGTATAGTCCCCATGACAAGGTGGACGTCTCCTTAAGAAGAAATATCATGTTGTCCTACTCTGTTGATTCCGCTGTGTGTGACAAGAGGGTTACCCTTACCTGGACCTGCAGTTTTAGTTTTTGATGGTCCTGGGCCATTTTTGGGAATGGTGGTCACTCTGTAACCAGTAACTGGAGAACTTGAAGGCAGCCACCTGACACTTATGCTGTTTTCCTTAACATCAGTCACTTGCATCTGGGATGGCTTGTCAATTTCTACAAATAAAAGCAAGAAGAAACCAGTGGAGGCCCAGTCCTGGGGGTCAAGACTGGATAAGTCCTTGTCTCTGGTTGTGGTACATATTCAAAAGATCTCTTACTCCTATTAGCCTCTCCTGGGTATTTCTTTTGTAAGAATAGATAGTTGTGAGGGATGGGGTGTGCATTACACATGTTTTCAAGATGATAGCTTCATTCACAAAGAAGCTACACCCCAGGTAGGCAATTGTCTTCCTATCTTATCAATACATTCATTTATTTCTCCACAATATTTATTGAATATTCTCTCTCTGCCTGTCTCTTGCAGGCACATGAGATGTATCAATTAAGAACACATTAAAAAAAATCTGTGCTCTTGAAGTCCTTCTTTGCATATGTGACTTGCAATAAGATTTTGTCTTATTAAAAAGATAAATTGGTACTGGGGGTTATAGCTCAGTGGTAGAGTACATTTTAGCATGTACAAGGCTTTGGGTTTGATCCTCACCAAAAAGAAAAGAAAAGAAAAAAAAGAAGAAAGAAAAGAAATCAATTTCACAATGAGGAAAATACCTTGGAACATTGAACATTGTAAAAATTATCTGAATAAATAATCCTATGTTGCTTTAGAAAAGAACTTTGTACCTGTTCGATAATCAATGGAAATTGGCTTGCTGCTGGCTGGGCTGTCCCCACGGCCAGTGACAGCATACACTGTGATGGTGTAATCTACTCCAGGTTTAAGGTCGCTGATGGTAGCTGTGGACTTGCTCCCAGGGACAGTGAACTCCTGAGCAGGGCTATTTCCTCCTGTGTGAAAAGGGGTTAGTCCATAATGTGAGGGGCTTGGAGTTACTTGGGCATTACTGATTAACATATTGAAAGCAGTATGTAAATCACATTTTATTACTTATTCCCTTTTAAAGAGTGCTATTAATAGATTCTGGACAGGAAGGTGTATTTATGCACGTACTAAACCTTGATAAGTATATAAAATAGGGAGAAAATTGCAGTTAATGTTATTTTAACATTCTAGCTTTGAAATGTCACCAAGCTGTAGATTAACATTAAAGGGAGGAGAGGTAAGCCCTCACTCAAACTAGAATTGCATGTCCTGCATCCTTTTAAAAATTTTTCATGGAATATATGTCAAAAACTAGAGAATACAGACAAGTAAAATGAAGTTAAAAATCACATTTTACCAATGATAGTATGTTTGTAAACTGACAATCTTTTCTCCCCTCAGTTCTACTATTCTTCCTCTCATTGTATCATACAAACAGCTTTTTCTCCTGATTTTACAACCAACTATATCATACATAGATTCCAGGTATTCTTGAAGTAGACAAGTCTCTGCAAATGTGCTGCCAAAATTATTTTAGTTTCATGTCCACTTTGAGCTTTGGGGTTCTCCACAGCAGAGTCTGGTCTGCTCAGGGTGTGAAGCAGCAAGTAACCAACATACCTGTTTCTCCATAGGTGATCCTGTAATATCTCACTGTGACAGCAGGAGCTTCCCAGCTGATCAGTACACTGGTGGGGGTTGAGGCAATGACTTCCAGGTCCCGTGGGACATCAGAAACTAGAAAATACAAGGGACACATCTTCACATCCATAACTTTCAAATGATAATTAGATTCTCTTTGTTCACTTTCCAGGTAATCGTTTTTATGTTTCTTTCATACAAAAATATAAATACCCTATGAAATCAGTAGAACTAAAAGTTATGAACAATTCAAGGAAAGCGGTTAAGAGACTATTAAAATTGTGGGAAAAGGATTATTTCAAATTTATTGAAGGATTTTGTTCCCTCAACTTTTTATTTTGGTAAAACCATAGAAAAGCCACACAAATAATAACGATGAATAGCCACATGTCATCCTCTTAAGTGTCTACTGTTTGGAAACATTGGCACATTTGCTTCTCTCTCTCTCTATCATTTCAGACTAAGAGATATCAAGATGACATTTCTCCCCTAAGTGCTTCAGCATCTGTCTTCCAAGAATAATGGCACTCATACTAAAATTATATATTTAAGGGAACTATGAAATGGTGTTTTCTGAATTTTGAAGAAAGTCTGGGTTTCTCTGAAGAACAGACAAGTTACCTGTTGATTGTTGGCCAGTCAAGGGGGAACTCTCTTCTCTGCCATAAAGAGCAACAATGCTGACCACATACTCTGTGCCCGGATTCAGGTTGGTGAGGGTGATGGAATTCCGAGAGGGGGGCACTCTATCTTCTCGGGGTCTTCCAGCTGCATGTTCAGGATGATGGCGAATCCAGTAGCCAGTGATGGTGGCCCGAGGAGCAATCCAATGGACAGTGAAAGAGTTGGGAGTGATATCAGAAAAGTCAATGCCAGTTGGAGAGTCAAGACCTATATTTCCCACCAGTGGGAGAAAGAGGGGAAGAAAAAAGACAAGATACCACGAGCTTAAAATGTGAGGGAGGTATAGGAGAAAGTTCCATCCATCCAACTTTTTTATCATTTCTCAGCAATGCAGTGATGTGCACTGAACCTCAGGTTAGGATGCACTGCTTCAAAGCCACGGATGAATTTTAAAATCATATATTCACAGTTCAAAACAGTCAATTCACACATTTTGTTTTCTTTAAGCAATCCCAGTGATGTGTACACATCATTACAGTAGGTCTCTGTATCACATTTGAAGACCAGTGTTTAAGATATTGTGGGAACTGATATTTTCAAGTGCCTCAGAGTTCAAGTAGTTCAGTTCCAACCTGTATCTCTCAAAGTAAGGCAGGTAAGATCTGCCCACTCTCAAGTTAAAGAAGCTACTAAAGAAGCTTTCTAAGCCCAAGAAAAGACTAATATATCAACAGAGCAGTGGTGATCTGGACATAAATCTTTCTAAAACTGAAGACATTATCCTGGACAGATCAAAAGCAGGTAATCCTTCATGAATGGAAAACTTTTGAAAATTAACAAGAATTCAGTGTTAATCTCACATTCAAGTTATTTAACCCCTCTGAGACTTCTAGCAAATTTATGTTGGAGTTGAAACATTCACTGATTCTATTTATTAATATACTCAAACCAAATTGTGCCATACTAACTTCCTTTTGGAAGTCCTTTTTGGACTATGAAGTAATAAACCATTAAACTATGCTTTTTTAAAGGGAAAAATTAAAAGAAGCATTCATTCATATTTAAGAAAGAACATACTGTCTAATGAAAAGAATTGTCCGGCAACTCTGAAATAACAGAGATTATGAGATATTCTTCTTGGGAGTTTTTGTTTTGTTTTGTTTGTTTTTAAAGGACAGACAGTAAAGTTTCCAAACTAATTTCAGTCCACTCTGGAAGCAGGAGTAGAATGTTAGTGACTGAATTGCTAATTAGTGATTACTAATTGTTGAGTGAGATGTCAATTTTCAAGACCAGAGAAGAAAAAGTAATGACAGGGCTGCCCACACCACCATCACCACAAACGACAAGGTGTATATTTAGAAGTAGTGTTTCATTTTGTTCTTTAAAATTGGTAGGTGAGAGCTACTTGATAAACATGTCTCTCCAAGACTCACGTGTTTTCTGTCTTCCTTTAAGAGGTGCGCTTTCGTGGTGTTCATACACACTGGAGACACTGACTAAATATTCGGTCCCAGGCAGGAGGTCTGAAGAGGCAAATGAGACTCATTTTAAACTTGTGCTTGAAGACATGAAAAACCAAAGTACTCCTGGGACTATTTCAACTGATGCCATTGACGAGCGTTTAGTCCTGCAGCCTACTTACACCTACGTGAATGTCGATACTCGGAGATGGTCTGTAAGCAGGTGATGACAAAGGGTCACTTTGCCCTCCATCCTCGCTAAGCCCTGCCCTAAGTTCCTCCTCTGCATGACTCAGTTCCATCTGTACTGGACAATGTGACCAGTGGGAGCACCAGAGACAACTGCTGCAGCACTGTGGGTGATCACTGACGCTTCCCAACAACCCTACTTGGTGGTTTGCTATTTTCTAAAGCAGTTTTATTATGATACAATATACTACAAATATTAATATGTGCAGTTTGACAAGTTTTGACATATATTTAACTTGGGGAACCTTCACTACATTCAACGTAAAAAACATAACCACTACCTCTGGAAGTTTGGTTTATGACAATTGCCTCCATTTTACAAAGGGGAAAGCTGAGGCACACAGAAATTATCATTTTTAATTGATTTTCTCATGCTCATTCCACTGGATGAGCATGTTAAGACCAATGGTCTTAACAATGAACCTTTACTGGAAAAGGGTCACGTGCTAAAGGGACAACAATCAATTCTGCCATATGAAAATGTTTAAAAAGTTTAGCATACATCCTTGAGTGTCCTTTTCTCCCATTTTGATATAGCCAAAGGGTACAGAGGAAGTTTTCCAACCTTTGAACTTCTGCTCACTAGACCCTTATTCCCCTGCACACTGTTGGCTCTTTCATCTTTCTGCAGAGGCTCCTGCAAAGTTTGGAAAAGGACCAGAAGAGAGGGCTGGATGGCTGAACGTCACATCTTCCTTCCTAGTTGCCAGGGGCAATGTAACTTGACAACAGGGGACCTTGGTTGTTTCATCTTTAAAGCAGAATTAGAATAATTCTCTAAGGGGGAGATGGCTACCTTAAGGTCATATCACATTAGAACCAAAAGATCTTAAAACACACAAACATGTAGCAGGTGTTGGCTTAGCTGCAACCCACATGTGATGCAGGGTTTACTGTATACCAGGCGATGAGGTCACCACTGGTTCCAGAATGCTCTAGAACAAATATAGTGCTGCGAATGCTATCAATCAGATATAAGGATGTTCTCTGCCACCATCCAGGAAGTTAGAAATCAAGATCATGGTCACACATAGCTGCCTTTCTTTGTGTTTTGCTTTCTAAAACATGTTGGAAAGGAAGAAGATGTTTTCGGACCATCATTTAGGAATGTACCTCAATGTAAGCCACTTCTGCTTATGTGGAATTTTTTTACTGTTCTTATATATTGTACCACAATAGTAAAATATAAGAAGCATGTTTATGTGAAACACAGCACCATATTGCAGCCTATTCTTATTTTCTTTAAAAAAATATTCTGTTCCAAAATGGCAAGGACTAGAAAGAGACAATTTCCATACATTGTTTAATGTCAATTGGTTTCTAAGACCTCAGCCTTCTGAGAACTCCTGTGAACAGATGCTTTTTGAAGTACCAATTAAACTTATGTCTTCACAATATCATGATCTATCCCAAGCAATCAGTCACTGTTTCCAAGTTTTAAAATGCTAAATACATTATCTGCTAATACTTTAGCAAGGAAAAATGACAACACAGCAGATATGGGGACACTATTTTTGATCTTCTTTTTTTCTTTTCTGAACACTTAGATTCAGTCATATAATTTCCCTTGATAGTCACTTATGTTTATGTGCTTAGCTGGAAGCAGAATGATGTGTTTGAAGTCTTAGAACATTACTACTAGGGTCTTCCACTATGAATTTTTGAAAGTAGTAGATATCAAAAGTATACTGAGAAAGCAATAAGCATTATGGTTTTTGGAATTTACAGAAGTGCACATTGGACCTGGAGTTTAATTTGGAGCTCTCCTGCAGCTCTTCTTCTCCAAGCTAATTCTCCTTGAGAACTCAGAGCTAATACATATGTTCCAGGTTCATATTTATTAAACAGATACACCACTGCTTACTTGTTAAGACCACCGCATTGTCTGATGGAGAAATCGACAACTCTGCAACATCCTCCTCATTTTTCACAGGGGAGTAGCGCACCAGCAGGTTGCTCAGCTCAATAGATGGAGGGGGTGCCCAGGTGACACGCATGGTGTCTGGACCAATATTGGTGAATCTCAGGTCCGTGGGAGGAGGGACAGCTGGTTTCAAATAAAAAGGAAGATTAAATTAATGTGATTTTAAAGTTAAAGCTTACAAATCCACTGGAAAGGTTAAAAAAAAATCAATATTTCATGCATAAAGGAAACAGTCATAATCATGCAAATAATCTAATCTAAATCTAATCTAAGTCATGGTGGACTACTGTTAAAAATAAAACACTACATCCAGTACTGTTAGGCCCCTTTAACCTTTCTGCCATCAATGTGTTTTCAAGAATCATTTTAGTCTACTTTCAAATAGGTTCATTTTATATACATGACTAATACCACTGAAAATTATTTTATCCCAGGCCGAAGAGGCTTAAGTTGCCACACAGCAAAAAGAAACATAGCAGGTACTTTTAAAAACACACATGCACATAGACAAAAGACAAGAAGGTCCTAAATGTCCCTCCCCCGATGTGAATTGTCTATAAGCTACTGGCATAGCCACAACTCCATTCCGTGAATTCTACTTACAAGTGAGAAGAGGTCATGCAAATTGGTTCTCAGCATGTTTCTTCCCATGCAGGGCAGAGAACCTTTACAATGTTGCATGCTGGTCCCCAGACTGTGGTTAAAGAGGAGTTCCTTTACCTTATGATATCAACAAAATCTAGAATGCTCTGAAGTTTATTTTTCTTGTACATCCAAACAACCCCTTCCATTCTACATTTTGGTGGCTTTTTAGTCAACTACAAAGAATGAACATGGTGGAGTTTATCAAGGGGTAGAAGGAAGAGCATGATGGCATATTCTGGAAGTGTACCTTTCGGCGTTAACTGGTGCTCATCCTAAAATTTGTTATTCATGTTAGATATTTTTTTTAAAAATGCTAGACAGCAAATTTAACTCCCCTCTGCTGTTTTGTATTTAATAGATCAGACATCTAGATTCCTCTAGTTTTATGCATATTTGTAGTTTAAATGAAAGTGCACTTAAGACTATTTGTATACGTCTTCATTCAGTTAGCCAGGCATATGCTTTAGATTCCTTATGCCCAATCCCCTCTGTCTTCATCTATGTGGCCAATTGCTGGCTTCTCCCTTGAAACATCCATATTTAACCAGAGTGGCTGTTGGCAGCATGCAACACCATCCATGTCTCAAACACAGAAGTTTTCAAAATTCACCCGTTTGCTGTGTCAGTGTGGTAGGGGCACTCTCTCCGCCATTAATAAGAGTGATAACGCTGATGTCATAGTCAATGCCGGGCTCCAGCCCTGTAACTGTGTAGTATCCTACTGAGGAGTCCACAAAATCTTCAAAAATAGGGATCCCTTCTCCTGCCGCAACTACTGTGATACGGTACCCAATAATGGTGGAAGAGTTTAGCGGGGTCCACCTCAGGCCGATGCTTGAATCGGTTATATCAACAAAGCTTAGGTCAGTGAGTTGGGGCACCTCTATTGAGTTACAAAGCAAAGAGGGGCAACAGGAAAATAGAGGCAAAAAAGAGGAAAAAATAAAGCAGTGTATATCAGGTTACTGGTAGTCAAATTGGTGGAATGGTAAAGCAATGATGGTAATATGCAATCTGTTTCAAGTTATCTGAAAAGATTTCCTAAGTATATCATGAGTAGTTTGCTGCCCTCGGAGAGTAAAACAGGTTACAATATTCTTTTAGGGATCTTCTTGCATTTTTGAAAACATCCCTAAACAGTACAGTTTGACCTTCTCAGATTCCTAAAAATCACAGGCCAGTTTAGGATGTCAAAACCATTCCATGAACCCAGACACAATATCCATAGTAAGTATCAGCAATGATTTAAAAAAAAAAACAACAACTCAAACTGTTTCAGTAGGAAAATAAAAGCTTGCATGAAGGTTTACAAAAAATTGGCTGATGAATTGTTTTTTGCCTTATACAAAACTCATGTCAACACCATGGGGATGTCGACATCATAATACTAATGCATTATGGATGTATGATATGAAATGTGCCTTTCCAAAAAAGCACATTCAGGCCAGGGACAGATAGGCCTGAGTTCAAGGATATTGCCAATCTTTTAATTCATAATCAAAGTTATTTAATTAGCATTAGTAAATAAATATCAAACAATGCCAAAGGGAACACAATCTGTCCAGTAATTTCATTCTGTCATAATCCAATTTTGGACAACGAACCTATCCCTAAGACAGGTCTTTACAATGTTGTCTTTCAATTCATAAAAAGGAATGCCTGTGGGCATGGCCTTTACTTCCTTCTTCCTTCTCTGTTCCCTCTCCTAGTTTTAAAAAAGGCTTTGAAGTTGCAAGATAAGGAATTGGACATTGTCAACCATATACTATGTCAGTGCTCACACATGGAGACAAAAAAATATTTTATAGATACTGCTAAAAACTGATATAGACTGTAATATCAGGCACAAACGTACCAATGGGATGCATTTACCATATTACTTTTAGCCCGTCAGCACTGAGTACAGACACATGACGTTGTTTTAGTAATTTCCACGTGAGCAAACAGTACAGAGTTAATGCCATGGCTGCCACTCCATTACATACCCATCGCAACAAAGAGCATCCCAGTGAAGCCCAGACAGGGAAGCAGTGTTATCAGCAAGCCTTTGTCCAAACAGTTGCTTTGACTTCATGGCTTTGCAGAGTGCGGTCGGGGAGGTTGGCATTAAATCCCAAACACACTTGACACACTCATCCATCTGGGGATTAAGATGCTAATCCCTTCTTATTGAAACTGCCATTCTGAGGATAACAGCTTATTTTTCGATTACCTGGGATGATGGTATCAGAGATAGGGACACTTTCCTTGTCATCTTTGACAGTGTAAACACTGACATTGTATTCCAGGCCAGGATTCAGATTTTCAAAAGTGCAAGAACTCTGATCAGCATGAACCACTTCTTCCAAAGAATATCCCTGTTGTCCATTTGTAGGGGTGGTGGTAATTCTATAGCCAGTGATATCTAGAGAGAACAGAAAGGAGAAAGTTACCATAGTGGATTTATGGCCCACAGAGTATTAAACAAGACTCCATGATGGACTGACGGAGGAGACAGAGTGTTTATTGAGAGTTCTACTGTCATTCAACACTTTGAGGCTGATCAAGGTCAAGAAAATCTTGTGTTAAATAAAATAAGCTCAGTACAGAAAGACAAAAGTGTATGTTCTCATTCATATGTGGAAACTATAAATGTTGATCTCATAGAAGAGAGTAGAATGGAGGTCACTAGAGACTAGGAAGAGTAGTAAGGAAGGGAGATACAGAAAGGTTAGATAATGGGTTGGGCACAGTGATGCACACCTATAATCTCAGTTTGGGAGGCTGAGGCAGGAGGATCTTAAGGTCAAGGCCAGCCTCAGCAATTCAGCAAGGCCCTATGCAGTTCAGTGAGACCTTGTTTCAAGATAAAAATTTTTTTAAAAAGGGGGCTGATGATCTGGTTAAGCACCCCTGGGCTTAATCCCTGGTACCAAAACAGAAAGACAAGAAGGAAGAGAAAAAAAAAAAAAAAAAAAAAAGGAAAGTAGGTAAGTAGATTAGTTAATGGTACCAGAATACAGTTAGATAGGAGGGATTAGTTCTAGTGTTCTACAGTCCAGTAGGGTGACTATAGTCTATAATGATTTATGATATATTTTGAATTAACTAGAAGAGTCTGAAGATTCCCAACACACAGAAATGGTAAGTATTTGAGCAGATGAAAATGTTTATTTGATCATTACACGCTGTATCTATGTATCCAATTATTTTACCATACACCAAAAACATGTACAAATTTTGTGTGTAAATTACAAAAAATAGTGCCACCTTTAAACAACAACAAAGAAAGGAAATCTTGGAAAGAGGGGACATGATGACCAAATCCCTCTCCTTTTACCACTCTCCCCTGCTTTTTCTTAATGAATCATGTCTCAGCAGGACAGCTGAGGGCTATCCCATTTGACCTGCATGGTATGAAACACTCTCAACCTATGGGGCTTTCAGGAAGAGAAACCGAGGTGGTGATGCTCATTCTAGAAAAAGATTATAAATTATTGAAGACTTCAGGAATCATGGAACATTGAGGAAGAAGAAGAAACTATTCAAATAAAGATAGTGACAACCCAAACAGGAAGAAGTGTAATGATGTCAAACTAACCAAAGGACAAGAAAACAGTGGTATATTTTATCATTAGGAACAAGGTGAACACTAAAGTGTTATCTACAAGGAAATCCAACTGGATGGGAAAAAATATTTAGGTCGCTGCCTTTGCTTGTGATCATCTGATGAGGCCATTGAGACTGGATAGTAATGTTTGGCTGCCAGCCAGCATGAAACTCCCCAGCAAAAAGTTTCAAAATCAGAGTAACTCAATTAGAAACAATGTAGCTTTGGTTTAAACTATGTTTTCATAGATTTAAAAAAAAAATCACCCAAATCATTCTAGACTTCAGAGGAAGATTAGAAAGGATATTTGAGCTACTTTTATTTTGTGTGATTATATAGACTGATCAGATTTAGAGATAATCACCTCAGCTTTATACCCACATAGGAGTAAGAGGTGTGCAAGAAATACTTCTATAATTTTTTTTTTTTTTGGTACCAGGAGTTGAACACAGGGGCACTTTACCACTGAGTCACATTCCCAGCCTTTATTTTGTTTTTAATATTATATTTAATTTTAGAGACAGGGTCTTGTTGAGTTGCTAAGGGCCTTTGCTAAATTGCTGAGGCTGGCTTTGAATTCACAATCCTCTGGCCTCAGCCTCCTGAGCCACTGGGATTACAGGTGTGTGCCACTGCGCCCAGGTATTTCTTGCAAAAATTTTAACAGTAAAATAATAAACTAAAATAATAAACTAGATATATTCCTCAAGTTAAGTATAGCAGGTATGGATGCAGACAACATTACCTGAAACTTTCGTTTAATATAAAATCTTGGTTTGGGGAAGGTATAGTAGGTATGCACCCTCTGATTGGTCCCAGGCCTACCTGGGGTGGTGCTCCTCTCCCAGGACACAGTAAGCGTGCCAGTATCAGGGTTGGCCTCTAGGTGCAAGTTTGTTGGTGGAGACAACGCTATGCAAAAAGAAAATGTTAAATTAAAAATTAGAGCTAACACAAAGCACTTGGCCAGAGGAATGTTTCTTCCCCTTCTTTCTTTTCCCTTCATCTCTCTTTCCCTCCCTACCTTCCAGAATTGGTGAAATTATAAAGGTTACACTATGAAAAAACGGTGCATAGTAATCCTCCATTGGAGGATATTTTTTTAGGATCAATGATTTTGTACTACTAATGGAATTACTTCTATCTTTCCAGTTCTCAAATACTCTTGACATGGAAAGAACATTTCTTATTCCCCAGAATATATGGCATGAGTTGAATCTGCTCTCCCAAATTTCTAAATAAGAAGTCAGGTTAAGATCTTTCGCCCATACCATTCTCCTAAGTAATGCCATTGACAGCAGATTTTAAAAACTAGAACAGTTTGAAAAGCTAAAAGAAAAAGAAAAAGAAAAGAACTCTCCCTACGGGTCACCACTCTGTTGACGATTGGCGCGTCCCCTTCTTTCCCATCTCTCAGAACTTGGACACTGTAAATGTATTCCACTCCTGGAGTCAAGCCGGACACGACAATGCTTCCTGACTCTGAAGTCACTTCTCGTGGGGCCTCACCTCCCTGGCTTGGTCGCACACCCAGCTAGAGGGAGGAGAGCATGTAAACATCAAGGACAAGCATTTCCAGGCATGTTACTGTTGAGAGGTTGTGGTTGTACCTTAGTATCATGGCTCCTCCTCGGAAACGCACAATGTACTTTCACTGGGGAAGACACTGGGGTCATGCTGTAGCTCCATTTCCCACCCCACCTGGAAATTCCCCGTATTGAGGCCAGGGTAGGAGAGGTATCTTCCAAATGGCCCTAAGGTGGTTTGTGATGGAAGGTTCCAGAGAAATGCCTGGAACCTTCCCTAAAAAAATACTGATTTGCTTGATAAAAGACCTCCTGGCACCAACAGGGGGCTTTGGGCCACATGGTTGTTTACTTCTATTTTCTTTTATGCTAGAAGAAATTCCCTAGGCACTCTCTCCAATGAGCTAATCTCACCCAGTTCATTTTTTAGTTGGCATTTCAAGGCACCAGCCCCTGTAGCACCTTGTACTAAACAAAAAAAAAAAACAAAAAACAAAAAACAAAAATACACAAAACCCTCCTGTTGGAGGAGGAAAGATGGTGGAATGTGATGGACAACAACGCCCTAGGTTCATGTATGACTGCACATATGGTGTGACTCTATATTGTGTACAACCAGAGA
This sequence comes from Xerus rutilus, assembly GCA_028644305.1. Lineage (NCBI taxonomy): Eukaryota > Metazoa > Chordata > Mammalia > Rodentia > Sciuridae > Xerus > Xerus rutilus. The sequence continues at coordinate 141,070,154 of CM053402.1, forward strand.
AGTGAAAAGTTGTGCTCCATTTGTGTACGATGAATCAAAATACATTCTGCTGTCATGTATATCTAACTAGAATAAATAAATTAATAAAAAAAGAAATATGTTTATAGCTTCAGGATGTTACAAAAGAAGAATTAAAATGAATGTGCCCACACTTTTAAATCTTTTCAAATTTCTATTTCAAAAACCAAGTTATGCCAGGCACAGTGGTGCACACCTGTAATCCCAGCACTTTGGGAGGCTGAGACAGGAGAATCACAAGTTCAAAGCCAGCCTCAGCAACAGCAAGGCACTAAGCAACTCAGTGAGACCCTGTCTCTACATAAAACACAAAATAGGGCTGGGGATGTGGCTCAGGGGTCAAGTACCCCTGAGTTCAATCTCCAGTACCAAAAAGATTAAAAAAAAAAAAAAAGGTTACTCTAAGCGGCCTAGTCATCAACATGGTCATTTATATACTAAAAAAGGAAGTGACCTCTGGCTTATTTTTATACAATCCTGAGGGTTTCATCTTAATTTCCAGTCATGATAAATTATTTCTTCCTCCACATTCTACATACTAAAGAAAGTAATTCTTTCAAGCATATTCATTTGTATTCATCATTTCCCTAATATCATTACTTTAAAGAACATGAACCCGGATATCTACAGGGGAGACCTCAATCTTAATCTCTATTAAAAGATTTACCCACGGGGCTTTGAACAAGTCAAAAGGAAACTGATTGGATAAAAATGTGATTTTTAAATGACTCTAAGTTTAATTGTTCTCCCTAAATTGGCTTTTGTGAACTCCTTGGCACTCATTCAGAAGAACACATCAAATGGAGTTCTCCTATATTTTTCTTAAATGTAGTTCCCTGGGGGAAAGGAGAGAGAAAATAAAGCAGCAACAACTAACAGGTCCATGCTCATGTTTTCTCCTATGCAAAGCACTGGCACAGCCTCAGTCCATCGTTCAGTCTACCCTTGCAGCAACTGACTGAAGTAGGCAAGGGGATCTTCCTGGTGTGAACAGAGGCAGGTGACAACACCCAGGTCTCCTCTCCTGAATAGCTTCTATCTACTGCCTGCAAAAACAGGACGGCACTATCAAGGCTGCATTGCAAGAGTTTGGGAACATCTGCAATTTACCTTAAACCCAATTCTTGGAACAGGGGTCCAGGTGATCACAATGGTGGTCTCAGTGACCTCTGTGTCGAAAGGTGGAATGGAGCTTGATGGCTGCACTGTGAAATGAACCAACACATGTGTTCAACAGTTCAACTTATAAATGATGGCAGAGAATGTAAAAACCAAGTATTTTCATCTACAACTTGAGTTTAATGAACCAGCAGATGGAGAAGATGTTACTTCACTAGGTGAGAAAAAGCAGTGCTTCTCAATGATTAACATGCCACACAAATCACCTGGTAAAAATCCAGGTGCTGATTCTGGAGGTCCAGCATGGGGCTGGGGAACTGGCTTTTTTGATAAACTGGCTGATGTCAACTCTGGTCTATGAATCACACTTTAGTATAACAAGGGGCTACATGACCTCAAAAGAAGTCCCTTTCAACTCCTTAGATTTTATGATTTGTGTCTTTTCATCATTGTTGGGATTTGAGTTTGGTGCCAATAAATTTTCTTATGACAGTATAAAATCTCTCATAAAATATGTAACTGGTCACTATAAACAAATGATCACTTGGTTTCCTAAACATTAAGAACAATGATAAAATTACAGATGTGATCTAAAAAGAGCTTTATGCTGAATTTTTCCACAATGGTGACCAATATTTTTGGTTGCAGTAAGTGATGCCATATGAAAGTTAAAAACTCTGAAATCAGATGCATTTTAAATTCTAAAAATTCCTTCCCTAAACATATGATTATTCATTTATAATAATTCTACAGAAGTTTGGTATTCTACCACTAGAATTAGAAATCATAACAAAGATTTATTTTGCATCTCCTAGCATCGTGGCATCAGGTATTTAATCTCTTAGTGAAAATATTACTTAAAGCAAGGGGGATTAGACAAAGGCAATGAGGGGAAGGGAGTGGGGATGGGAATAGGAAAGACAGCAGAATGAATTGGACATAACTTTTCTATGTTCATATATGAATATACCACCAGTGAAACTCCACATCATGTACAACTTCAAAAAACGAAATCTTAATTAGAATAAATTAGCTCCATATATGCATAATATGTCAAAATACACTCTACTTTCATGTATATCTAAAAAGGACTAATTTAAAAAAATGTTTTAAAAAAAGCAAGGAAGAGAAAGATCATGTGTACACAGTTAAGGTAGGCACCCCCAACAGCCTTGCAAATTTCTGTCATAAATTTAGAAAGGTGAGCCTTTGGGAGCCTCACCTTCCAAGTTGGAGGAGTTAAGTTCAAGGGTTTCGAGCACATTAATAGCCCTGGTTTATACCTTCACAATTCCTTCCGTTTTATGTCCCAACCAAACTCTGTTCCCACTGGGAAAAAACCTACTGAAAGCATTTATACTAAATTGTGAGTGGTTAGTGCAACTGAGAGTTATCCTCCAGAATCACATCAGCAGGAATGAAAAAGTCTTTAGACTCTAGTCTATGCAGCTCCAGTCAAATGTTTTTTTTCTGTGCCATGTGGGAATTTAGGCTCAACATTGCATTTCTTCTATTTGTTTTTCAGTCTGGATTTTAATGTCTCATTTCTTATTTTTATTATTAAAATACTGTGTGGGAAAAAGTCAAATATCTGTGTGGGCCTTTTTGCAGAGACTGCTGTAATGGCTGAACTGAAGCTAAGGTTTAGTGAGCTATTTTGTAAGTATGTTATTCTGGTGGCATTTGGGGAAACAGGGGTAAGTGACCCATGGTGCTCTCCAGCACCTCTGAAATCATACACTACTTGGCTCTGGCTCGCTTTGCCAACATACCAAGGGCCAGATGGGGGTCACCATTTTTAATGGCCCACAAGAAACAATTCAGAGAACAATTTCTTCCATTGAACATCTGTGAAAGCCACAACTTTTTCACAAATTACATTCTTTCTAACAGTCCTGGACTTTAGAACTGGGTATTTTCTACTGCTTGAGCCAGTCAGGGAAAATCTTCCCAAGTTTAAGATGATACTTTCTGTCTGGGAAGACCATTACAGGAAAATCACCAAACCACAAACCCACAAACTGATGTCAAACAAAGGATGTGACTGTAAGTATGAGTTATGGGTTCTGGAAGGTCTTATTAAATGAAGAACTACCTGGCTGTTAAAGAAATAAAATATGCCCTATCAATAAAGGAGTGAGCCACATTTTCCCCAGAAATAGCTGCTTCTTCCCATTTTTCTCACATTTGCTCTTAAGAATTCAGCACAAGTTATAAAACTCAGGAAAGTTATTCCCAGAATTCAGCTTAGTAAGACAGTAAAAAAGCTACAGAAAGTTAAAAGTAATTTCAAAAACAGCAAGCTCTGCGGATGTTTACAGCCTTAGGAGTATTTGAGGTTCAACTGAAGTTGTATAACTCCTTGTTTACGTTGGCTTATTTAAATATAAACTGGCCTGAGCAGTTCTCATTATCATTCTTTTTCTCAATCAATCATCTATTCAACAAATGCTTTTTGTTTGAAAGTATACTCAGCAATGCACTTTATTAACTTTTATTTAATAAAAATTAATTTTGCTATGAGCATTTTAATTCAAATAATTATATTTTATATAAACATGTTAATGAGAGCATAAAATAACATTTCCAATAAGTATATTAAAGTCCCCAAAATGTCTGAAACCTCCTATACTGATTCCCTCACTCCACTTAATTATTGTTATCTTCACTAAAAATTCTCTCATTTCACAGGCACTCTAGCCAGCTTAAAAAAAGAAAGGTACATAAAATATGTCTTATGTTAATGAAAAAGACAGCTATATAATTCTGCATTTCAGTAAAAGAGGTTCTCTACTGAAAGGAAACAGGCACTGGAATTTCCATCCTAATTCAGCAAAGGCCTTCCTTAAGAAATAAGCATTCATAAGAAATACGAAGACAATTTCATGAGAATAGATTTTAGACTCTCTCAGAACCAGATGACATAAAAGAGTGAAATTTTAAGGTGACCTTTCTTTCAAATTAAAAGCCCATTTCACTTGCCCGTAATTAACAATCACTTAAGAAAAAAGCCTTTATTGGCCAGACACCAAATTTAAACAGAAATAAATTTTTGGTGAAGTATGGATTCCTATGGGGACATATTTATAAAGAATTTTCTTTGGGAAATAAATTCCAGAGTTATATACAAACTAAGGGTTGTCTTGACTTTTTTGACTGCTTTTGAATGTCTACATTTTAAAATTAGTCAAAGAGGAAGATTTGTGGAAAGCTTTTGGGAGATTGCAAACTAGTACATGGCACCTATATATGCTGAAAAAGTGCTTATGTTAGATGCTTCCATAATTCAAAATGTCAAGTTGAAAATAACAAATAATATTCAGCTAGCAATAAGGAGTCTCATAATTCTTTGTAATGTAAATGGAATGTACTTCGTAGAAATCAGCTTGTGAATAGAGGCCTTTATTGTGATGTGGATATATAGGAGATTTAAACCATTTCCTCTAAAATGTTGAGCAAAAGTAAAAACATGACCAAAAATTATTGTTAGTATTTTCCCCCTCTGTGGAATTTCAAGAGTTTAAGGAAAAGGAAGAAAGAAAGAAAGAAGAAAAGAAAGTTCATTCTTGTGTTCTGTAGAAGTACTTAATCCTTTGCAGCAAACAACACTTGTGATAAACAATTTCCTCAACTTCTTGCTCTACTAGTTGGTTTCATTCAGTCCCCAGATATTTTTATTCTGCTTGTATGGCTAGAGATAGAGGTGCTGATTTCTTTTGTCTTAAGTATTTGGTAAATTTATTTCATCCACTAGAATTCAATTTTTCTACTTGCAGGGTCATTACACTACTCAAAGTGTTGGCTTAGGAGTAAGTAAGAAGCCTGGCAATGTATGCAAAAAATAATAATTTTTTTTCCTTTTTTTGAGCTTTTGGAGATCAAACCCAGGACTTTGGGCATACCAGACATGTGTTTTGCTGATGCAGTCACATCCCCAGCCCTCATACAGATCTTTCTTCAAAAAAATGTACCAGCTAAATTAAACAGCATCTTTTTCAATAACAATCTGGTGCAAGCTCTTTGTTTTGTAGCAGACAAATAATAAACCATTTGTAGCCCAGTAGCCAATCCACAGAGCACATTTCTAGTAGCATTGCTTTAAACGATGTACTAAGTTTTTTAAGTTTACCTTTAAAAATGGAAGAACAGAGATTGCAAAACTGTAGTAAAGAACCTATGATATGGGCTGGGGTTGTGGCTCAGTGGTAGACCACTTGCCTAGCATGTATGAGGTACTGGGTTCTATTCTCAGCACCACATATGAATAAATGAATAAAATAAAGGTCCATCGATAACTAAAAGAATTTTTTTTTAAATAATAAAAATAAAAGAACCTATGATATCACTAGGACAAGATTTAAATTTTGGCTTACATGTAGTGAAGACTCCAGTGGCTTTGGGGCTCTGTTGGTTGCCTTTTACAGCTACGAGGGTGACGATGTACTCAGACCCAGGCTGCAGGTTCTTCAGGGGGTACTTAGAGGCAGAGGGCCCCACGTTGTAGTGCTTGGGCTGGCCTCCTCGGGTCAGGCCCACCGTCAGTCGGTAGCCTGTGATCTGGGCCCTGGGTGGGGTCCAAGTGACCATGACAGTTGATTCAGTTCCACTGACAAACTGGAGGTTAGTGGGAGCATCCAGTTCTAGAAAAAAAGATGAAACATGTCAAGAAATATTTAGATCAGTAATTACCTTATTGAAATCTTAAAGCTTGACTAAATAGTGTTGAGTTTTTTCTGCTCATGGTGGAAACTAAAGGAAAAGTCAAAGCCCTGGAGAAAGTGAGCCTTTAAGAGACAGAGCACTATGTATAGCTTTGCCTAAATGCTGTGTCAGCCCTGAGAAATCCTTGACCTTTTCCCCTTGAGTGTCATCCTTTGGAAAGTCTCATTTTCAGCAAGATCTTTCATCATGCTCAGAATTTACAATTACATTAGAGCGATGGTATTTTCTTAAAAAGGCAAAACAAATACTTGTGAATCCCACAATTTGCTCTGAGCCAGAAGGTTATGGGAAGAGAGATAAACCCAATAAAAGGAGAGCCAGAAGGAAGTTCCCTATGGATCAAAGCAATAGTCTATGCATTTATTAAAGGAATAGTCCTTTGCTGGAGAAATAAAAGTTATTTTCACATGGTTCTGAGTAGACAATAATTATAGTTATTAGAACATGTTCAGAACCTCAGATTCTCGGTAGGACATTGGTGACTTTGTATTATTGAATAGAATTCCATCAATTGTGGGTTTTCTGCTTGAGTATGATAACTAGCAGTTTCCTCTAGAATTCTAGAACACATTTCAGGTAGAAGAAACCTTTAGGAAGTGGCTGGGTATAATAATTGAGAACATGGAGTCAGGAATCAAAAAGTCAGGTTTTAGCTATCCCTTCCTAGCTCTGTGACTTCATAACTTGCAGAACTTCAAAGGCTTCAGTTTATTCCTGAATCCAAAAGAGATAATAATGTTTTCCTTTATAAGGTTAAAGTGAAGATTAAACACAAGTATAATGCTTGGCTAGAACTGAGCAGACAACCTAGTATTGTCTACATCTCTAGCCCAGCAACTATAATTCTTAAATTCTACAATAGAAGTGTTAACAGTCTACATTTTAACTTAGATCTAGATATATTGACTAAATAAAAAATGCACTCAAATTACTTAACCATGTTTCCATTAGCAAAGGAAATTAGGTTCTCTTAGTGCCATCTCCCTGAGTATTGGAAATGGATTACCATTTACCATCCACAGAGCTTATCTGAGTTTTCATTCCAAGTGTAGTGAGCTTTACATCCAATACACAGTCACCCTATTGGGCATTTTCCTACTGCTAAGCTATAAACCCAGGAGGTCAGATGTGAGGGTAGAGAATCTGGGGGTGGGGCAGACACAGGTAGGAATAGTACATACTGGTGGTCTGTTGTGCAGTCAGAGGCTTGCTCTCCCTCCCCTGGTTCACGGCAAAGACTTTGAAGTAATAGGTGACCCCAGGGGACAATCCCCCGACTTCTGCAAAGGTGTTCCTGCTGATGGGCAGCTTCTGCCCATGCTCCCCAGGCAAATTGACAGGGATCACATCCACACGATAGCCAGTCACTGCACTATCGGGGGGTGTCCACATGATGGTGACCTTCACATCTGTCACTTCCACAAACTGCAGGTCCTTGGGAGGGGAAACTTTATCTAACAGACAAGAAACAGCAGGTTATTTACAATTCCTACTGAAGATTATTATTATTTACTTTTGTACCAGGAATTTAAGCCAGGGAAACTTTACCACTGAGCCACATCCCCAGCCCTTTTAATTTCTTCATTATATTGCTTAGAGTCTGGCTAAGTTGCTGAGGCTGGCCTTGAACTTGCAATCCTGCCTCAGTCTCTCAGGTTGCTGGGATTACAGATGTGTACTACCATGGCCAGCTGAAAACTGTCCTTAAAGCCATTTTCCTGGATGTATTAGGCATTTCATGGAGCTGATCCTCCAAAGCATTGCTAAATTTTGTCTCTTAACCAGATAATTTGCTTTTTAGCATAGATTTTCATGGTTTAGTCATACTGCTTACATTATATTTGAAGCTTTTTAACTAAAATACATAGGCAAATATGTGAGTTTCAGCATAAGAGGTGTCAATTGGAGTGAGAATTTAAAATAAACATACAAAAAAAGTCAAATTTAAGGTAACTACCCAAAAGATATGATGGTCTTATTTTACTGAATTATTTTATAATAAATTAAGAGCAACAGATGAAATGACCCTAAGCTTCTAAGGTAAAAATAAGAACTAATGGTATCATTTTTGACCAGAAGTGCCAACAGCTGTCTTTGATAAGCTCCCTTACTTACATTGTGGACATTTCAACTGAATAGCCTAAGTTTAAGATGATTTGAATGTAGGAATTACTTTTTGGGGGGAGGGGGATTACCAGGGATTGAACTCAGGGGCACTCAACCACTAAGCCACATCCCCAGCCCTATTTTAGGTTTTATTTAGAGATAGGGTCTCACTGAGTTGCTTAGTGCCTCACCATTGCTGAGGCTGCTTTGAACTCGCGATTCTCCTGTCTCAGCCTCCCAAAGTGCTGGGATTACAGGCATGAAGCATAGCTTGAGTGTGAATGTAGGAACTATTGACAGAGAGGAAACAACCCTCCCTCGGGGACAATCAGCCCTCTGTCTTGTACTTCTAGTGCTCCCCAGGAGGCTAATGGAGTGAACCCAATCCCAAGAGGCTGTGTTCTCCCACAGAAGGAGATCCATCTGTTATGTAGCACCCCAGGAGACAAGACACCAAGGGGAGCACAAGTTACCTGACCGTGGGGTGCCTGTGGTTTCCTGCTGGATGAAAATTGGAGTACTCTCCTGATTTTCTTCCACAGCATAGATGGTGATGTTGTACTGAACTCCAGGCTGCAAGTCACTGAGAGTGACAGAGCTGGCAGTCTCAGGAAGGTTGAGCTCAGTGCTGACGCCCTCTACTGATGGTGCGTAGACTATTCTGTACCCTGCAGGGTTAGGAGAAAAGGATGATGCACTGTTTTATGAAACAAGAGGCTAAAAAAAAATCATAAATCCTTCCCTCTCTAGTCACACTTACATCTTGCTTGATTAGTTAAGAATCAGCAAGATTCTTTTTGATTCTTTCAATGTTACCACTTCCTAAAATAATGACTATTCAGCACAAAGATAAAATAAGAACAGCCATACAAACCTTTTAAATAATATCATCCTTGAAGACATGAGATACTTAATAACTGTCAATTAGAGAAGCCAATAGGTGGAAATATTCATGCTAGGTTGATTTCTCTTCTTTGAGCTCTGGATGATGGAAGCAATTAATGAACCAGTCTGAATACAGAGCTGTCAAACCCCATCTATGTCTTTGAGGAACCTCAATTATAAGGCTGAATAGGCAACTGAGCAATCTAAGAGTAAACCTTAATGTGAGGTTTTTAGAAATGCCACACCTCTGCAGCCCCAGGAATGCTTGCTTTAATGGCCAATGAGCTGCCTTTGCAGGGTGTATGTGTGTAAGGGAGTTGGAAAAACGCAATGTTAAACTGCCCCACAGTCTGAATCTCCTCTCTCCACACTTATGCCATAAAGATGAACAAAGAAGCCAAAGAATAAGGCTAAGCCCACCTGTGATTGGTGCCCTGGGTCTGCTCCAGCTAACAACAATGGAGGAGTCATCAACTCGGTCCACAGTATGGTTAAGAGGGGCGTCAGGAGCTAACAAAGAAAGGAAGGAGGATGTGAGACAGTTGGACAACTTTGCTATAGCCCTATGTTTTACAAAAGGATCCCTTTTTAACACCACGTGTAGGAGCATCTCCATACCTTCCCACGCCTCCCTTCCATCCTTCCCCATAGATCTATTAGTCTATGCTAATAGACTGTGCTCTTGCCAGAGAGCACCCCTTTGTTTGTGACCTTTGGATCTGATTGGTCCAAGAGTGTATTTAAGCTTCTATAGTTTCTAGAATAAACTGGTGTTTTTTTTGCTCCTCGCCCCGTTGTGTTTCTTGTCCCAGGTATCTCTGTATCTCGCTGGGGCGAAGCAAATTTTTACCTACACCCCGGGGCCTGGGGAGATTGGCTCCGCGGATCGCCACCGTCCAGAGAGACCCCTTTTTGTCTAGCCCGGGGACCCCTTCTCCATCTCTCTTGGACTCCAACTCATGGAGAAGCCACGTGGCCTTTTCCTCCCCCCCTCTTATCAAAGCGACAACCATGTAGCACACAGGTACCTGTTGTCTGTGACGTCGACAGGATCAAACTCTGTTTCCCCTCTTCGGTTATCTGATAGACATTTACAATGTACTTTCGGCCAGGAAGCAGGTCAGGGATGTTCACAGAAGAGGCCGTGCTTGGAAGTTCTTCGAAATAAAAAGAAAAGGTCACCGACTAAAGGAAACCAATGTCTCCACAGCTGATATAAGAAGAACTACATATCACAGGGGGGAGAAGACTAGAAGGGAATGTAGTAAAAGATGATCAGTGATTTTAATGTCCTATGGGATATTTCTTCTTTCATTTTCCAAAATCTTCTCCCCAAAATGTACAGTTTTTATAATCCACTCCTAAATTTTTAAAAAATAGCTCTGTGTGGTTAGAAGTCACAGTAGTTAGTAGCAATGGGCAGAAAGGGATAGCGGTGGGAGTGAGAGGGATATTCTTTTTTCTTGACTTGGGTACTGGTCCCATGGATGTGTTCAATAAACTTTGTAAAAGATCCCTAACCATGAGAATTTGAAAAGCATACACAAAGGACCCTCATGAACACTCTTCAAAGCTACCATCATCAGCGGTAGTCCCCATACTACAATCACTGCCATAAGGAAAACAGCTTTTGTTGTGCAAACCTATGCCCAGACAAATTTATTGTGCTCAGTACAGCTCATATCAGAATCCAGGACAATGTGCAGGTGCTCACAGGAACCCGGCCAGTTCTGTAAAGGGTCAGCCCCTCCCTGCCTTTCATCAGAGGGCAGAGTATTGAGTCTGAGCCATTGACTAGTTCTAGAGACCACGTACCTGATGCCGTCTCCCCAGGAGGTCTACCCATCGCCCTTCCAAACCTGTCCTGAGATATGGGTTTAGCTTACCCAGGTACTGTGGCTCATCTCCTTCCTCACTTAGCTCATACTCCACCCGGAATCCAGACACAGTATCCGAAGCTGAGACCCATGAGACCACAAAGCTGCTGGCAGTGATTTCAGTCACAGATTCAGACGTGGCCACCACAGGAGACAAAGGTACTGTCTCTCCTGTCACGGTGTTGCCTAGAGTGCCACAGAAAGGGGAGATCAGTCCTTGAGTTTTCTAGAATGTTCACCATTCTTGTCTGAAGAATACTGTAATTTTAAAAATGTAAGTGCCATTCACAGAAGGAAATGAACTGAGAATGAAGCGGGTGCTGCAGGGAGCCCAAGTCTGGGATACCCAGGCATAGACCCGAGGATGCTGGGTACGTACTGGTCACTGGGGTACTGCTGCTGGTGGTGAAGTCGAAGCGTGTCACTTCTCTGTGGCCATACTGCTGGATACTGATAAGCTGCCCCTCATATATCATTCCTGGGGTCAGGCCTTTGATGGTGTAGGAGTTTAAGTGGCCAGGAATAGTAGCGTCCTTCCAACGGCTCGCAGAATTTTTCTGAAAATTTAAATTAAAAAAAAAAAAATCACACCAGCGCTTGCAAGGATGAACATTCAGAGATGAGGGTAACCAATCTTCAAAGACAAATGAGGAGCTTTTCAGCTCCATTCTGGAGGACAATCATGGAAAACTGGATTCAGAACAGGGACCCATAGTAAAGTTTGTCGATGTTAATAATTGTATTGTAAGTGATATTTATTGAGAGTTTACAGCTCTGGGATGTTGTGCTTGCTTTCTCCCACTGATCTTCACCTCTCTGCATCCCACTCAGTAGTAATGGTATTACCACTCCCATTTTACAGGTGGAGAAAAAGTTACATGACATGCTGAAGGTTATGCAGTTGTAGGCGCTGAACACCTTTGCTTTGGCCAGAGTAATTACTTAGTATTGGTTAATATAATTATGATAACCTAAATTTTCATCTTGCCCACTTTTTTTTCATTTTTACAATAAACAGACATTTTCCTTTCTAAAATAGGAAAGGGCCATATGTTCTACCTTTTAAGTTGGTGAGATATAATTCAAGTTTCTTGCCCTGCAGAAGTGTCCAAAGGCACCATACTGCTTTGTGATTCAGATTTTGGGGCCAGTACAAACAAAGTTCAACAAGTCTGGTTTTGTGACTTATTCTTGGATACTAACTATCCCATCAAGAGTGGTCAGCCAACTTTGGGCAAGACTATAGAAGAATGTAATTTCAGTTTATTTAATCTTTTGCTTCTAGTTTACATTTTCACATCCTGTCCAACTTCATTAATATGTCATGGATCACAAAGCTCATGGCAATAGAATGTGCGTAAAAGAAACACCCTAACTTCAAACAAGACGAAATCCTTTTAAGTATAAATATTCAAAGTAGTATGAGTATCAAAATATATTTTGTATCCCCAGTGATTTTTCTTTTTAATTACCCAATCAACCAGTTTCTCAATAATTCAAATACTCAAGTGACCATTTATATTTTGGGGATAAATGAAAGTGATCCTAGTATTCTTTGAACTTAAATTTTAACTCAAATACACTGTGAAAAAATTTTGAACTTAGTCATTAAAATTAGTTCCAAATTGGTGGTAAACTTGTATTCAATGTGAGTTTTTTAAATTAGCTGTCAGAAGAAAATACTGGAAAATATACTCATTAGGAAAAAATTTAAATGTTTTAATTTTAATAGACATTTTCTCCAGTATTTAAAGTACTATTCCTCAAATTATGTTATGAACTTAGGAGTTGTACTGGGGCAGTTTTGAGAGGGTAAGAGAAACTAAGCTTACTAGACCATTATCCTCCTTGCTATAGTTTCTTCAGTTTCTAGACTCTTAGAAAATCACAGGGCTCATCCTTTAAGTAAACCAACTATCCTCCCTCATCTGCACCTCCCTCTGATCACCTCTTTCTCTTCTATGTAAATAACTTCAGTGGATAAAATTAATGCTTGAAACAAAGAACCTTAGGCTGGGGATGTGGCTCAGTGGGAGAGCACTTGCCTGGCAATGCAGGATGCCCTGGGTTTGATACCACACATAAAACAAAAGAAAAAGCAAAAATATGCTTTAGAAAGTGGATAAAAATAAAAAGAAAGGAATTAATTTACAGGAAGGATCCCAATAAGTCCTTCCTTTAATAAAGTTGAAAAACATGCAAAAAATTAGATTCTCTTCCTACATTGGGCAAGACTAAGTTCATGCTATCATTTCTAATTCCTTCCAAAGATTATAACAAATTTCTAAATTCTAAGTACAAAAAAACACAAAAACAAAAAAAAAACCAGTCCATTTGATTGACCACATATTCTCATGAATAAAATATACTGACAGAACTGTTGACTCAAAGCTAGAAACAAAGGAAACATCAGAATTTGGTAAGGTCAGGATACTAAACATTCAAGGTTTCTGGATGGATACTCACAGGTCTCCACCTAAGAATGTACTTGGTGATGTGAGATGGTTCCGGTGCATTCCAATGGATGGGATGAGAGTTGGGCTGACTGGGGGTCTCTGTGATAATTACTTGGACAGGACCAGATGAACCTAAAAATGAAAAGGTGGGATTTAGTTACATAGTATATTCACTTATTTCAATTTAAAATTTAAAATACATGGATGCCATCATTAAAAATAGATTGCCATCAGTTACTATTAGTATAATAAAAATGACCTGGTCTTGGTTAAACTTGGTTAAGCCTTTTATCTCCTAACATTGGAAATCAATTCAATAAATTCTTTCTTAGATGATTATTATTGTTCTTCAAATGAGAAATGCAAATGTTTATAACAGATAAAATTAATTTAAAAAAAAAACTCTTTAGTCCGTTTTCTTTATTTTCAAAGGAAAATGGTGAAACTGCTGTAACACAAATAATGTAATTCAGAATACAAACTTCATTTACTGATTATATTGTTTCCTTTAAAGAAAATTCTAATTTGTGGAAGTTTTCATTACCAATGACTCTGTTATCTGAGATGGAAACATTCCAAAGGCCATATGACATGATGTAAAACAAACACATTTCTAAATAGTGCAGAATCTTAGGCAAATAGACAAAGGTAATAATTAAAAACCCGGTTTTATTTCTCATAAGCCTAAACATTCTGTCAGTTTGGAAAAAGAAATCTAGTTTTATTTCTATTCAAGAAGTATACTCTAAAATCACAACATTGGTCAAATTATTCAAAGATCAAATTTTTTTTCAAAAGGAGTTAACTAAAATGCTATTATGAAGTACATAATAAATCCAATGTTTCTACATCTTGGTATGTGTGATTGTTACTAACAAAAATTAAAATATGACTTGGTTATTTTGTTTAAAGAAAAGGAAAAATAAGGAAAGAGAATCAATTTCTTAACACCAAAGACTCCACTTGATAAATCGGAACAGCACTGAAAGATTTAGGTTTACAGAACAGAAAACTATCTTTCTCCTAAACACTGTATTCTCTATAATGTCAATCAATGTTCAATTTTCTAGAGATTAAAAAAAAAAGATCTTTGTAATAAATAACTTTTCTAAGAATTTTGTATATTTAATAAAGCACTTCGCCAGATTATTAACAGATTTAAGTTTTCTGAAAGGTCTTAGGGAAAAGTATATTTTTAAACATATAGAAACTTATTTATAAAAATATTTAGTATCTTAGCCATTAAATTCTCTTTAAAAACAAAGTCTTCTCCAGCAGAATAAATATGTAACTTGTAGATCTAGGCAGACTCAAAAGTCCTAGAATAATACACTGACTCTCATGCGGGTAATAATTCAAACTTGGTTAGAAACCCAAATATTCCTTGAATCTTAATTTCATTGAGCGCGCATATTTCCAAGCCACATGGCTATAGAAGTTCACATGTAAAATTCTCAGTTTTCCATTCTAAAGTGACATATTTCACAGAACATGCAGGATGTTTATTTCAATCAACTGGCAGAAGTTGCATGGCCCTCTTTGAAACATCCCTCTGTTCATGGAGAAAAATAAGTTTTAGAGATGTGACTATTTGAAGTACTTTCATATAAGTCAGTAAATGGAAGAATACCATATCCTAGCTGGGTGTGGTGACACACGCCTATAATCTCAGCACTTTGGGAGGCTGAGACAGGAGAATCACAAGTGCAAAGCCAACCTCAGCAATGGCGAGGCATTAGGCAACTCAGGGAGACCCTGTCTCTATATAAAACACAAAATAGGGCTGGATATGTGGCTCAGCGATTGAATACCCCTGAGTTCAATCCCCACTACCAAAAAAAAAAAAATCAGATCAGATCCTTAAGTTATTTATGATCATTGGCATAAGGTTTAAATATTGATCCTTTAAAGAAATCCTACTACAAACTCTTCAGAGAAAGAGATACCTGGTATGCATTTTATTTAATGTGTTGATCATGATTTTTGAGGGGGGAAAGTGTATGAAGAGTGTTTTAAAAAGACAAGATTATTTTAAAAAGACAATATAAGTCACCTTTAAGAATAATCATACTCCCACTAAGGACACTAAGAAGAGGATGACAAAAGGCTACCATGAGGGTTTTACCCCAGCCAAAGAGCAGCACACTAGAGAAGCCTCTTTCCCTTCACTGTTCTGAAATTCGAGGTTTTAACATTTAGGCTTATGCCCTGGCACACCTTTATGGGAACTGCACTGAATAACAAATGAGGAGTTAGCATATTTTTGTCCAGGAAGAAAAGAAACTATGGGCTGGGATTGTGGCTCAGCTAGCACGAGTGAGGCACTGGGTTAAATCCTCAGCACCACATAAAAATAATAAATAAAAAGAAAGTATTTTAAAAAAACCTATTTAAAAAAAGAAAAGAAAAAAAACTGTCAGTTATTTGTTAAATCCATTAAATTCCTTTAAATCACTACATTCTACTTTATACTACTTACAATTCAGACACTACATTACATTATTTAAATTTTTGACTTTATTATTTTTTTGGTGTGCTGGGATGGAATCCATGGACTCCCATGTGCTAATAAGCAAGCTCTCTACCACTGAGCTACATCATCAGCTCCTTTTAAATTTTATGTTGAAACAGGGTCTTGCGAAATTGCCCAGGCTAGCCTTGAACTTAAGATCCTCCCGCCTCACCCTTCACAGTAGCTGGGATTACAGTGTGCATAGCCACTCCAGGTTTGCTCATCCCTTTAATATTGGCTGGTTGGTAGCAATTTTTCAATTAACCTACCTGGCATATAACAGCAATATACTAGCAATTATTCACCACCAAAATCTTTACTCCCTCTTCTTTAGTATGATCAAACAATAAAATAGTTAAGATAGACACCATGTCTACCCTTATAAAGATCAGCTTAAAATAAGGTCAAAATGAGTAGTTTCCAGTAACAGTGACCCTGTAGAAGTTAAACATTCATGATTTTTTAGATTCAGTCACTTTTTCCTCTATTTAATTTGCTAAGGTCTGTGCTCTCCTAGTTGCTTATTGACAAACCAAAAGCCGCTTATCTTTTGCTAGTTTGAACAACTCTACCAAGTCCTCTGTAGGAGGAACAAACAGAGAAGGTCTGAGACTATAGGTAATCTGTTGTCCCTTTATTCTTTCCACACAATGGCATGGTCATTGAGCAAAGAGCTAAAAACACTCAAGAATGAGACTGAGATCAAACGCCTAGTCCCTCTCCCCAGGATCTGCTGTGTGCAAATGGGCGCCTGGCCTTTCCCCTTTTCAGATAATAGGAACAAAGGCATCAGGTAAAATTCCAACCAGAGGACTCCTTCCCAGCTGGATTTTATCTCTAACAGATCCACCTAAATACAAGCAAGCAGCTATGTGGACAGGTTTATTTCAAAATGGGGATGTAGCTCAGTGGTCGAATGCCCTTGAGTTCAATTTCCAGTATCAAAAAAAAAAAAAAAAGGAAAGATCTCTCTAAATCACTCAGTAGAAAACAGTTTAACAATTGCTGCATCAATTTCAATAATCATAAACATAAAAACAAGAATATTTCTTTACAAGGTTCTATCCTTTGGTTGCATCATTTAAAATAAACCTAATGTGTGTTCTCTGAACTTATATTACTTTTGTAATCAGATATAAAACTATATTAAATTTAAGAAAATTGTATGGTTTTTTTTTGTACTAGGGATTGAACCAACAAGTGCTTTACCACAGAGCCACATCCCCAGCCCTTTTTTATTTTTTATTTTGAGACAAGGTCCCATTGAGAGGCTCATTCTGAGTCTGGCTTTGAACTTGCAATCCTCCTACCTCAGCCTCCAGAGCCCCTGGGATTATGGGTGTGCACCATAGCACCCAGCTAAATTAAAAAAAAATTTAAAGTGATTCTTTAGCCTAAATCTCCCAAGAAATGCAACTTAAATGGCAGGTGGGTATGTGCCCTGAGCATATGCAGTCAGCTTCTCCAGGCCTGATAGTGTCTGAGGATTGGCAAAAGCTCAATCTTCCAGGGTCATAGAAAGGATACAGTGGGTGACTGGTATTTAGGATCACAAACTGTCAGATTGTTAGTGTGGAAGAAACTTTAAAGGTAATTAGCTACAATCGCCCCAGTTTACAGATGAGAAAATGGGGGAGAGAAGCTTGACTGGTATCCCTTTGGCAGCACATGCAGGGCTTGGATCCAAGGTCTGGCTAATGCTGCCTGTGGCCAAATGGCTCCCAAAGCTCATTCCCTGTGAAAGAGTGTTATATCACATTACAGAGGAAGGAAATTAATTGAATCTTAATTTCCTTTACATGCAGACTCTGACCCCCCTAAAATCTTTTTCTTTCTGAGTGTAGGCCATATTCTCTCTAAAATTAAGAGAGATTTAGGAGACTTTATACCTCAGTAGTTGCTCAAAAAAACCAATGCTGACTAAGCAGACTTTCATAATTTGACATGTTTTATTACAATCACTCAGCAAATTTAAAAATTTTTAAATTTCCCAAAAATGAACTAATAACACCTACAGCTTAGAAATGATATCTTTGTGTCCTGAAAAAACCCAGCAACAACATTTGAAGGTGTGCAGGCAGAGATGACCAGGTTATTCAACTCTTGGCTCAGGATACTTTGTTCCACATTCCAACTGATCAAACAAACGAAAGCTTGACACAAAGAGGGGTTAGGTGACATGGGGAGCAAATACATGCCCCACGTTGCATTTCATGCCCTCTCTAGGCAACTTCCCTGTCAAGAACCAGGATAGAAAACCCCAAACACGCAAGCACATTCACTTCATGGTGTCTATGTCCATGTTTAGCTGTAAAGATAAAATTAGCTAGTGTTGTAACCTAGTGGAATGTACAGTGTAAGAAAGAAAATTACATATATGTGCATTTTCAGGCTTTTGTACCTTTCAGGCTTTTGTACTGGATGGACTGGGTGAAGGAGAAAGGAAAATCATTTTATTCAGAAATTTAATCCATTATTAGACAAGGATATGAGGAAAGGATCGGAAAGAGAGAAGCCCCCATCTTGGGCCTCAGAGTATGATGAGCACTGGTGCTGCCTGTGGTTATAACCACTGACAGTTCTCAGTCTGCAGTCACAGAGCTGCTTACCTGGATAGGCCTGCAAGGGCTGGCAGTGCCACTCCCCAATGCCACGGCCGTAGCAGTAGCACTGGTATCTGACACCATGTACATGTTTCTCCCACGAGTCTCCAATCTGATAAAATGTCCGGGTTTCTGAATCCTGGCACTGGTCTAGAATATATGCACGAAAAAGGTAAATATTCTTGGAGATTTAAGTCTACAAAGTAAATTTCAGTGTGCTGAAGCATGCCCTCTTAGAAATTTGAATAAAAATGTCCAACTCTCCTTACAATTATATGCAGTTAAAAAATACTTGGTTCACATCCTTTGCCTTACAGGATGATTAGTTTAAAAAATATCCATTGAAAGAATATTAAGTTTTCTAAAATAGGATATGTTTCTAAGTAAAAATGAAAAGATTAAGATCAGTATTAATCTGAGTATTAATTTTTTAAAAATTACATATTTTATTTTAATGATATCAATATAATTGACTTGCCATTTGCATAGATAGGAAAAATTTGCAATAATTTCACTTTATATACTTTTTCAAAATCTGGAGGAACTAGATTTTAACTATAAGTACCCACTGAGCAGCTTCTAAAAAAACCTCCTAGGGTCCTTCCCAGCTTGGTCAATCTCAGGTCAAACAAACTGACAGCATCAATTTGTTTTCTTGGTTGGTGAGCAACTTGCCTCTTTCAGTAAAGGAGTATTAATGAATCACCCTAAACCTTGGAGCACTAGTAACACAGCTCTTTTAAGATTCAACCTTTACTCTTTGCTCAGTGCTACTACAAAGGGCAGCCAAAACAGAGTGTTCTAGAAGGAGATAGTACCAGCATACTTCTTTGCCCATATTACTGCACATAAAGGTGCCTTTTCCTAGCATGATTCAGAACTAAAGAACTAATTCCACTGAATTCAAACAAATCTGCATTTGTCACCAAATTCTGCAAAAAAACAGAGGATTACCATTATCGGGAGAGAAAAGACTTTGCAAAGCTCTGTAAACAGCTGAGCAAACTCTGGAGTCAACTTTAGTCACATAGCATTGAATAGCTTTCCTTATCCAAAACTGGCTGACTATCCTCCATACCCAAAATCATCCGAGGAGAAGGGCTACTCACCAATGGGATCGCACTTCCATCGGCCTCGGCCTTGGCCAAAGCAGGTACAGTTCAGCATGTGCCCCTCTTCATGTCGCTTGTGGAATGTGTCATTCACATTGTAAGTGATGTCATCAACAATGCACTGATCTGTTTAGAGAAGAGTCAGATGGGTGAGGAACTTTTAAAATCTCACTAACAAAATAAAATGAATTAAACTTTTCAAAGCATATATTTTCTTTCCCACTTGATTATCAACAAATTCCATGAGAAGAACTTTTTACTGGTATAGAATAAACTTCTTTTCAAAGCTTAATCAGTATTACAATCCCCCTGCAAATTTTCTCTTCAACTTGTAAATGTTGAAGGTTACAGTATATACAACTAAAAGCCAATTTTTGAACAAATACATGTCTTAGTTTCTATACAGTCCTTGCTGAGGTGATAATTCTCTTTAAATCTCTGCTTGCTATAATAAGATTTAACATATTGCACAGCAGACAGCACAATATTGTGATCTGGTCTCTGGAATGGGGAGAAGGGAGGAGACATTGGATTAGGGAAATGAAATTACAACTATGGGTGTTTGTAAAGTTAAATTAAAGTCAACTCCATGCCTCACTCCCCGAGATCCTGAGAAAATCACTTTGTCTCTTTGGGTCTCAGCATCTCCACTGGTAAAAGGAGGACTTGGTTTGCACACTGTATTAAGTAAGGCTCCTTTCAGCTCTGCTGCATCATATGTAATTACTACTATTCCTGTGTATCCATTCAACCCCACAAAAGGAACAAGTTCAAGCCAGTATCTATACACTAGCTACTATTATGGACTATTTATTAGCTCAGAGTTCTACCTAAATATTACTTTTCAAATCAAAGAAATGGAAAACTGAAAGTCTGAATGAATCAACACCTCCTCATATTGTATATTTGGGTTCAAAGAGGGAAAAGTGATCTGAACAAAAGAAATTGATCATTCTGTATATTCTTAAATTCTTAAATTCAAATCTGCAAGGATCTGATTTTAGAATGGCAGTTATTGTTCTTTGTAGAAATAATCCAGTCTCTTTTAGATACAAATGCCGTGGTATCATGTAAAGCTCAGAGCATCAAATGTTTGTGTTCTTGGTTTTGAAGCCACCCTAAGTTCTTCCATCCTCAGAATGCTTCAGAGCCTAAGAATTACTGTGCCAGATCTTATCAGTTAGTGAACTTCATGGGCCTTTTGATTTCAAAGTTAGAGCCAGGCCCAAGCCCAGTCTGACTCCACTGGGTTCTCTTTTTCTTTTTCTTTTTTGGTACTGGGGATTGAACTCAGGGGCACTCGACCACTGAGTCACATCCCCAGCCCTATTTTGTGTTTTATGTAGAGGCAGGGTCTCACTGAGTTGCTTAGCACCTTGCCTTTGCTGAGGCTGGCTTTGAACTCGTGATTCTCTGGTCTGAGCCTCCCAAAGTGCTGGGATTACAGGTGTGCGCCCCAGTGTCCCGGCTCCACTGGGTTTCATTATCTTCATGCTTGAGGTCTAGAAAATTGGGGCATTTCCTCTATTCTGAGCTGATAGCACCCAATAAACCTCCTTCAAGAATTACTTTTCCCTTCCCCTGTCCTTCAATGCCACAGGGCAAATGTTCAGAGCTATTTCACTGTAATGTGCTTTTGTTCATCACTACTGAGACAAAGAAAGAGAATTATTGAAAATAGAAAAATTGGAAAGATCATAGGTTTCTATCAAGTTCTCCCAAAATCTTTCTAAAATCCTTTCACTGTTATGGTGTCCCATCAAATGTAATAAATGGAAATCTCTTTGAGATTTCCAGCTTTTCCTAACTAGCTGCCCCAAACGATGAACTTCACCATCATAGTAGACTGACTAATGGAGTGGCATTGGGGACTTCTTCCTCTTCTTTAGGCAAAGTGCAAGTTTTCATGGGAAAGCCTCTCTCTGTACCCTTTGCTCTCTCAAATGCTTTGGTTAATAAGGCAGCATACCTCGGAGCTGGGAGTAGGCGACACATGTCCACTCCCCACGGCCATTCCCAACACATGTGCATCTCATCATGTGGCCCATATCGTGCTGCTTATCCCACTGGTCTCCAATGCGATACATGACCCCTTCGCTGGTTGTGCAGATTTCTTCATGGGCTGTTTTGAAATGGAGAAGAAATGCAGTTGATAAGTGATCACAGGGTCAAGGCAGGCATGCAAGCACCGTTATAAGTCCAGTCTGGTCACCCTAAGACTCTCACTTGGGAAGACTGGTGTGCCTCAAAAATACCTACTGTTACAAGGCAGAGGCCAAGTGTTCTGAGCCCTGGATAATTTAATTTTTATTTAATTTATTATTGTTGGTGTATCAAAATTTTAATTTTTCATTGTTGAATTTTAATTTATTATTGTTGGTGTATTAAGATTATACGTAACAGTGGGGCTCATGATGCCACATTTGTACATGCAGAATATAATTTGGTCCTTTGGTGGAAGTGTGTTGTAGAGCATTTGCAGGAAGGGCTGGGGGTTGTTAAATTAAGGTGATACCTACATGTTCACTCAAGGCTTCGTACTGTTCCAGAAGCCTGGGTTGAGTACTGCTTTGTAATTTTCCTATTTTCAGTTTATTCTAGTTCAAAGGAGAATCATGTTTGGGTATTGAATTGTAAGCAAAAGTGATTTTTCCTTTTAAACTCAATATGATCTTTCGTTGAAATGAGAGCAATAAAAGCATGAGTAGTTTCCTTGAGTCTTGTTCACGCCTGACACTGCAGAGTACACAGGTTCTTGGTTCTACAACCGGAAAATCAAATGTACTCTTTGGACTCTTGAAATTTCAAAACAAATAAAAAGGTATTGGTTCCCCTTTCTCCATTCATATAAACTGGAGATTTAAAAAAAAAATTCCCTACTTGTCAGAAAACAAATTTTCAGACTTGTTTCCATCTCTTTGGTATTTAATAAATATTAGAGCTAAAGCCAGGCAAACAGTCAGGTGTCAATAATGTAGCTCTGTGACTACAACACAGTCAGATTGTTTTAAGTGACTCAGTTATGTGCTCTTGACAAAAGACAGACCTTTGGAATTTATATTTCCAGACTTCTAAAAAAGCATTTTTAATTGTCTTTGTGTATTTTGGACATTAAATCAGGTCAATGAGATTTTTAAAATATTCAAGTAATTATATAATCATATTTTTTTCAATTCTAATGTATATGATGTAACATGTATACACACATATCCCATAAATTTTTCTTTTCCAAATTGTCTTATTGGGTGAATAAGACATTCATCTGTCTCTAGTCCCTGAATGGCTATCCACAAGGGCAGCCCAGAGGGCTTCTTCTTACCAGCCATGGGGCAGAATCCAAACTTCTGGTCAGCATCATAGTTCTGTGTGGTTCCACACCATTTCATGTTGTCTCTCCTGCCCTCAGAAGTACAATCGGTGTAATTGTGGTTGTTGTACAGGAAGGGGAAGTGGCACAAGGCACCATTGGAATTTCCACCACGAGTTTGAACCAAAACTGCCCAACACACAAATAGAAGGAAGATTACAACTGAGCTTTCCCAGGTACACAGGGGAAAGCTCATACATTAATACAGAGTGGTTCTGAGAGATGTAGGTTTCTGCATTAATTCCCAAAAAGTCTATTCCAGAATAAAAGATGACTGATAATTTACTTCTAAGCTTCTTAGTGTATTCACCTTCACCTTTAAAATAGAGTTAAATCCCATTTTCACTCTCATTTTCCCAGCAAAAAATAAAAATAAAAAACAAATGGAATAAATGGAAGTAAAACACACTTTTACCCAGAAGATAAGGAAAGGCATTCAGACATCCATCCCGAGTATTTTTCAGTTCAGTGGGATCATCTACCGATTTCAAGTTGTATCTTTAATCACATCATAATCCCTATGTATCAGAATAAATGAACTAGAGAGCTTTTTCCTAAGCGGCATTCCCCAGTGATGCTGGGGAACATGGGGAGGTACCCAGCTGCTAAGTCACCATGTCTTTTGGTCGAAGCAGATCAAAAGCAATGCTTCTGGTGCAACCTCACAATTAACGGTTAGCCTGCTGGCAAATAAAATGGGGTTTTCTCACTGCTGTGGTTTCTCCTGGGACACTCACCAGAATGGTCTGTACAGAAAGAGTATTTCTGGTCCTGTTCATAATTCGAAGTTGTGCTGCACCAAAGATGCCCATCCTGTCGCCCTTCTGTGGTGCAGGAATAGAAAGTCCTGCCATTGTAGGTGAATGGTAAGACGCATGGCTCCCCGTTTGAATTGCCACCATAAGTCTGGGTTACAGCTACAAGTATAACCAAAAGAATCTCAGTCAATAGAGCTCTCTCACCAATGGCTGCTTATTTATAGCTTAAATAAGAGACTGAGCTTGTGCCCACAAAGGAAAAAGCTGGGAGGATAGATGATCATGTGGTTAATTTCAGTCGAGATGCATTACTTAGAAAACCACGCCTGCTATGGATAGAACCATAGACCTAAGTTCTCTACTGATATTCTTTGTTACCACTTCTGCTACCATGCCTTGGTTTCTCTATTTGTAAAGCTATATTTATACAAGTTAATTAAAGATGTGGCTCAAAGATGCTGAGGGGATATGTATGACTATATCTGTGCCATAAGAAATAGGCTATTGAGGCTATTTTAGGGCAATTTCTTTTTAAAAGGGTACCAGTTCATTATTGCTATAGTTGCTACTCCATTTGTAGCCCAGAAGAGATGCATTAGGTTACTGAAAAACATTTGCATCACAAAGCTGATGAAATTCGAGATACAGAGTATAAAATTTGGATTTTTAGTTATTCTGAAAGTAACCCTCTTGTAACAATATTTTAGGAAAATAAATAATGGATAGCAGTTTGAGTGCCCAAATAGGAAGGAAATACGTAAATGAAAAGCATTGGAAGAAAACACATGAAATGTTACCCCAATCATCATCACAAGTAAGATTATAAGATTTTCTTGTTTTATTGCTTTACATATTTTGTAAATTAATGTATTGCAAAAAATACGTAACCAAGTCACCTGCACTATTTTTTAAAAAAAATAATGCATACCTGTCTCCTGGCAGCTGACACCATTACCCAAGCAAGTGCAAAGCATTTGCTTGTTTCCTTGTGCCTTCAGCCACTGCATCCCCAAAGAGTAGATCACACCACTGTCTGTGACACAGTGGCCATATTGAGCAGGCTGGGGTTGAGCCTTGGGCTGGTAAATGGCTGTTCGGACATCTGTGAAGGAGCCAGAGCCTAAGAGCATGAGAAATGAAAGTCACAAAACTGGAGGAGAGAAGATAGTGAACCACCTCTTGGAGTCAGAATCCTTAGGATCTCATGGAGATTACTCTGAATTCCAAGTGTCACTGCCTGGAAATAGAAATGTCCCTTCATTCTGCACTGTAGTTTTTGCATTCAGTCTAAGAAATTATGCACAAAACTTTACCAAATGATCTCCATCTTCCAGTTCATCTGTGCTACTGGGATTATACTTTTAAATGACAGACATCATTCTGCCATTTCACAGAGCAGATATCTTAAACATATACCCACTCAGCCCAGGAAACTCATAGTCCATGAATTTCACAATCCCCCATAGCTAACTTCCTGCCAGCCTCACTTCTGGTCACTTTCTTCTCTGCTCTCTGCCCCAGTCCACTGAGCTGTTCATCCCCAGTATACCTAGAACAACATGCTGACCTTTCCTCACGCATTCCCCTTCACCTTCTTCTGACACTGATTTTCGGAGCCTCTGCCACTCTTGCCATTGTGTAACTGAACTCTCTGGAGGGTATATCCTGGGCAGCCACACTAGATTCCCTACAAGCTGCCCCTACTTTCTGCATCTTGTTTCTCCACAGGATTACTTGTGCTTTTGTTATTTGTTTTTCTAAAATTAATCCTCTTTAGACCAGTTTCCTTCTGGATTAATACAACAGAATGTGCTTATTTTTTCTTGCAACTTTGGGACATCTGTTCTCTTGAAGGCGAGGGCCCACAGTAGAGTCAGAACTGAGGCTAGAATGGCTAGCAGACTGAATTCAGTACACGAGAGCCCAAAGTTACTCCATAGAGCAAGAATCCCAGGTCAAACATTGTGGAAAGATGGCCTTGTCTCCATAGGTGGACCCTGAGAATCAGGAGGCAAAGGGACATAAAGGACCTGTGCAGCAGGTTCCATTTTGTTTAACCCAGTATTTCTCAAACTGCTTTAAACAAGAAAACCTTTTGAGCATAGTATTAATAATTCATAAAAATAGTTAATATTAATGAGTGTTTACCCCCACTTAATTTGCAACAACCCCTTTAATCTATTTCAGTAGGTAATTGTGATTGTTTTTTGTTTTATTTTTGCTTTTGTTCAGCAACAACTTTATTGAGGACAACCCAATATCTCAAAGATGCCATCAAATCTAATTTTGCTCATTTTTATAAGTGTTAGATAAAAATAAAACCTCATCAAAAGGAGAAAACTCTAATCCACTAATATTTTTAGCTAAAAGACTGATTGCTAAGAAGCTAAGTAACAATACTGGCACATCAGAGTATGAAAACTTGATGAAAATGTACTGAGAATAATAGCAGAGCAAGAGTACACTCTTGATAACTGTATTTCTTTCTTCAGACTCTTATAAAACATCTGTGATGCAAAAGATCTTTTTTCATACCAGAAATTATTAACATTTCTTTTTAAAAATTTTAAAGTTATTATTATTGTTATTTGTTTTCATGCTGGGAATTGCACCCGGGCCTTTACAAGGCTTCAACATGCACTCTGGCCCTGAGCCACACCCCCACCTCTTATCACGTTTTTAAGTAGGATATTTCCCCCACTATTCCTCCAAAATTTAAAACCTGATGGTAAAAAAAGATTTAACAACTAATAATCTGTAAATGATCTCAGCTTATTAGCTGAAACTGCAAATCCTCAAATGGCACATCAAGGGAAAGGTGGATTTGCAGCAATATCTCTTGAGCCACTTTCCCATCCCGGCCCTGCTCTTCCCATGCCTCACCAGTGGACGTAGCATGCACAGACGTGTGCCTCTCACACTTCCACTCCCCTCTGCCATTGCCTGTGCAGATGCACTGCAGCAGGTTTCCTCGATTATCCTTCTTGCTCCACGTATCTCCAATTTTGTAGGATGCCCTTGTGTCCTGATCATTGCATCTGTCTGTTTCAGAAAAGAAGCATTCAATACATGAATCAGGTTGAGACTGGCAAGTGGTGAATTTGAACTTGAGAAAGGAATACAGTAGTTTAGTGTTTGGTAGCCCACATTTCTGCAATATGTTTACATTCAGCTCTGGTGCTGCAGATATTAAATTTCTGAAAGATGGGACTGCATTTGCTAAGTGGAAAGGTAGCTGTGTGTGGTTCTGCCTAATTCTACTTCTATTTGCCAAAAAACTTGTTCATCATCTTCCACTAATCTTTTAAAATACCTTTCATGCTGTTCTTTTCATCAAATTCATTCTTGGCTATTCTGTTATACTGTCTTTCCTTCTCAGGGTCTCCCGGGGCCTTCTCTTAGCAATAATTATCTATAGGCTGCCTCTCAATAGGACTTTCTTTAGAACAACAGAAACATCAGGAAGTCTGCAGGTCTCCAGGGTCTTTACCAATTGCCCCAAGGAAGCTATAAAAAGTAGGATCTCTTTATTCATTTGTTATGTAAAAAAATTCAGGGGAAAAACAATCTCTGATTAAAATGTTCCCTTACCCTCTCCCCAAAATACCTATTTAAAATTCATTAACAAAAATAAAAGCCTCTTTTGAATTGTTCACAGTTACCACTCTAATGGAAAAGTGGGATTATTCATGTAAAATGATAATTGGCGACTAAATTTCCATCAGTCTGTGTGCCCATGTATCTGGCAGATAGATTGTTTAAATTATAATCTAGCTTTGTCCATATGCTACAATGTGAATACAGATGATCTGTTTGTAAATCAGATATTACTGATTGGGTTGAGTTGGAAACAATAATAATTAGTTGGTGTGGGCACATACAAAACCAAATTCTCATGGGATCTGCCATGAGAATGAAGACTGAACAAAGGTATTTCTGGTTAGAACTTTCCTCCAAACCCCAATCATAAGTGCTCTCATTCCCTGACCTCTGCACACTGTTTTCAGTATCTCTTGTGGTGAAATGCCTAACACTGGGTTTTGTAGTTGGTAAGTACATATAATCCTTCCTCATCTCCCTGACCTACTAAGCGCTCTTAGAAGGCTAGGCTAATGTCCAATCTACATTTACCTCCTTCCTTTACCACCATGTACTAACTATGTGCTTATAAAATCTCATGGAATAAATGATCTTTCTTTGAGAAACATTTGCCAACTTGCTATTAGAAATGTTAAAAAAAAAAAAAAGATAAGAATTCGAGTTAGATTGAACTGATCTTAAACTAAAACATTACCACAATGGACTTAGAAGTCTAAAGATCATAACATTTTAAATGAAAAAAAATCTAATGAACCAGTAAGTTTCTGAGAAATATTTGGTCAGAATCATTGTCATTTTTCTATGAGACTTATTTTTTGTTGTTGTTAGCAAAAATTTTGAATTTGAAGGAGTATTTTAAGAGCAGTAAGTATTTTACGCTAAATTAGTAAAATAGGCACAAATTATTTAGATCTGATTTTAAATTCATTTATAACATCAATAGTTAATGGCTGTTTTGTATCCACAAATTCTATAGCCACTGTTAGTTTGAAATTCTACAAAAGGAGCCTTGAAAACAAAGGCAACAATTTACACTTCAAGACAGTTTAAGAAGGAGCAATAAAGATTCCTGAGGCCAACTTCTCAATAGCACTAATAAGTTTGGTAAAGATAGTTCTTTAACACCAGAGTTGACAACTTTAACCTATGAAATACTTTTTATTTTCATCAATTTTGCTCAAAAATATACCTTATTAAATTTTAAACCTAAAAGGAAACCTAAATCTTTGGAGTTTGGTGTCTTTCCATGTCAATAGCACCCCCACCAAAGAGATATATGTGTGCTATTTTAATGATCTTTTTGCTTTTTTTGAGATACTTGAAAAATATCTCAGTGACAATTTAGATCACGCATGGAACTAATCTTCAAGTCCATGGCACATTTAGTATCTGAATAAATATTAAGATTTTTTCTTTGTAGTTGATAGCCAGGATGTTATTGTATTGGATGGGTCCTAAGTGACATCATATTAGATTCTAGAAAATTCTAGAAAACAGGAATTCTAGGAATTCTAAAAAACAGTACCTGGCTTCATCTTCAACACAAAGACCTAACACATACTTCTAGAGGTGCAGGTGATGCGTCCACTGCCTTCTCCCAGACAAGTACAATCCACCATCATCCAGCCTTGATAGGGCTTTTCCCAGGTTTCCCCAACAACATAGGAAGTCCCAGCAGAATGATCAAAACACTTCTCAGCTGTAGAACAATTTGGAAGGGGGATAAAAAAAAAGGTTATTTTGAATTGTACTGTCTCCCTATAATTTCAAGTGTAGGCTATAAGCAAAAAATCCAGCCACATCTTTTTAAGTGGCACTCTCTTCAGAAAGAAAGGCACGCCCTGGAACTAAGCACAGAGTAAGCAGCCAAAGCAAAAGAAAGCTCCAGTCGAACTGGCAGGGAGAACTTGTGTTCTTCTAATGAGCACATGGACTGCATATTTTCAGCCAATCTGAAGCTTCCCACCAGCGCTTGGTGTGAAAGGTATGTATGTCTCTAGTCTGCGGGACACTCTCTATGCAAAATTCCAAACTTAATTATGAATGACCAATGATGAATTATGAATGGCCTGAATAAGACGGCAAGAAAGCTATTTCAAGTTTGGATTTCTGTAAAAACAAAATCAACACAAAATAAAAACCTCTGAATTACAGAACACTAAACAAAGGGAACGGAAAAACTTTTGCACTTGTACTTATAAAGTTCAGGTGAGGATTGAGACTAAGAAAAGCTCATAAATTTTTATTTTGAAAAGAAATTGCCAATGTGCAATTGCACACGCCACTTTGTGTTCCAGTCTGGTGCATTTCAACAAGGGAATGTGTCAAAAGTGTCATTTTTTTTCTTTTGAATAATTTATATTTTCACCAAGGAGGGCTCTCAGATCAGAGGTATATTTTGTGGGGGGGAGAGTTGTTTTGTTTTGATTTTGTAGTGCTGGGGACTGAATCCAGGGCCTCATATGTGCTAGGCAAGCACTCCACCACTGAGCCACATAGAGCTACAGTCCTGAGTTCAGATATAAACAAGAGAAGTGCCTTCATCCTAAATCTTTGAACTCTGCGTTGTGCTTTTGAAACAAAATGAAGACTTGTGTATATGGTTAGTATTTTGTAATTTGATTTCTTTAAGAAGACTGTAGATGACGTAACATTTCATTGTTTGAAATAAAATTCCCATTTCACTATTTTTGAAATTGGAATTCAGATCTCCAATCTATGCACATGTGATTTAGAATCAACTCAACGTTAGAGTTCTGCATAGTGTCCCCTGTTAATCCCCTAAAGCCACACACCTATGGGTTTGCAGGTCCACTCTCCTTTCCCGTTGCCAAGACACACACACTCCAACATGTAACCACCAGTCTCATGAGGTCTTCTCCAGGTGTCACCGATCTTGTAGGACTGACCCCCTTCATGACAGCGGTCTATTTAAGAAAGAATGCAAGGGTTGATAGAGTGGGACAAAGAATTAAGAAGGAAAAAAAGGTCTCAGGTTCCACCCAGAACAGGTACTTATGTAGCCCAAAGTGAGACACAGAACAGATTTCTTACTAATAAAGACAGAGAAAAGTTAACAGAGTTGGTCACTCTGGGTCAATTCAATTAAATGTCTTTCTGCCTAAAGCTCAAAAATAAACCACAGAGAAATCTGAATATCAAAGAACAGGTGATAAATCCTGGTTCCCCAGAGAGATCACAGAAAATTGGGTCCTAACAGAAAAGTGGGGAGGCCTGGCCTCCACCCATGCACAACTGGCTGAGCTTGAGACCACTGAATGCAAAGTCCACATTGGGCATAGCATTCCCATTTACAGGAATAGAGAGGCTATATTTTACCCTAGGATAGGCATGTAATTTTGGTGGAAAGCAAATGGATACATGCATATAAAGTATGGGAATCCTGATGCTTCTTTAGGTTGTTAAACCAAATAGCACATCCAAAGGCTAAATTGTTCACTAGATAGTAAACATTACAGACTACTGATCTTAAGATTTGCCTATGAACTTTCATAAACCCTAGCTTAAGTGTAGGAAAAGTTGATTTTGTTTATTCACCAGGGACTAACTTGTTCTTTTGGACAGAAACATTTCAAGTGACTTAAAAGATTAAAAAAATGCTATATTAATAGAAACGATTGGTAACTCAATGACTCATACTAGAATGATGCCTTAGCTTCACTAGAGTTGATGAGAATCAGTCCAGTCCCCACTGTTCCTTGGAAATACTACTGGGCTAATCATTCCATATCATCTCTGGGATTTACTATCTCAGAGATCTGTTTCTTGGATCAACTAGTTTTTCTGGTCACAAAGCAACCAGACTGTTTCTGATATGCAAGAGGTCTCTGCATTGCAAACAAGAAAAGCACATAAGACATGACTGATTCACTCTTCATAAACATCTTTCCAATCACTGGACTTGAAGATGCCCAGGTACTTTAAAATAGTAACTCCATTAAGCAAGTCTTACTGAAATGGAATCCAAGAGTTCAGTTTGATTATACTATGTATACAAACACACACACACACACACACACACACACAGACATGAACACACACTCACAAATTCATACACATTAAATATCCATTCCACCAGTGGCTGAGAACCATCTTCTAGAAGCACAGAACCAGCTGGGTGGCCACACAAGAGCACCTGGTCACCAGGGGTAAATCCCAAAGTGATGAATATTCCATCATGGGTAACAGAGAATAACAGTAACATAAGTAGAGAAATTCACATTTATGACAGTTTATCATCATTTTACAGAATGTCTTCCTTACTTGCAATGGTGCAACTTATTCTTCCTCGCCCAGCCCCAATGCAGGTACAATCCCAGATCATGGAATCTTTAGGGCGCTCGTAAGTGTCACCGACTCGGTAAGTGTTCCCAGTATACTTGTCAAAACAAGTCTCTTCAGCTGAGGAGAGGAAAAAGCCCATGTGAGCCTCACGTATGTGAGAGTGTTTCTGCCCCACTAATCCATCCAAAGGAAAACCCGCTTTTCCATTCTTTGAGCAGCTACTGCAAGTTTAAAATGAAGTGGAGTTACAGACTGTACCCTTGGCACTAAGAAGGGCACAGTTTTGACAACTGACAAGTTCTCAAATTTTCTGTAAATATTTCTATCAGAAAGAATTCAAGAAAAAAATCATACAAAGTAGTGGCTTACAACAGGCTAGACTGAAGAAAGGGATTCAGATTCCAATCTCTCGAGTCAGGGCCACATAAAAAGCAGTTTGAAGACCCCCACCTTCCTCTAGGCACTGACTCTCGTTAATTCTAAATATTTCCATTTTAGCCTCAGTGGTGCTTCTCTGAAGGCATTGCTATAATTTACAAGAAATACATCAATGCTCTTAAGGTATGAAAACCTTGAAGTGGTTAGTGGTTTGTCAACTGCAGCTGACAAATCACTTTACAATATAGTGCCTTACTAAAAAGTGTTCTCTCACCCATAATCTTATAGCTCAAGATCTGAGAATATTTTCTAATAAACTTTTATAAGTTTTGTTTTGAAGGAGAACTCACAAAATCTTTCATTTTTCTCATCAAAAACTTTGGGAGAGTCAAAGAAAAACACGACTCTGGAAATAAGTTTGGAATCCATTGTTCAAAGGTAAAAGTGGAATATAAAAAGCCCATATAAGCAGTTCATAAAGAAATAATAGGCAATTCCATTAGAAAAGTGGCGTGTGTATTTTTATTTAACACTAAGTTTGAGTAACAAGCACCACCTCATCATTAAAAGACACGAGTGACGTCCCTCCCCCCCACAACACTTACGCTCAGGTTTGCTCTCACAGTTGAAACCTCTGCTGCCTCCATAACAGGTACACACCAAGGCGTTGCCCAGATAGGTGCGCTCCCACTGTTGGTTTATCTGATAGTGTTTTCCATTGTCAAAACAACCAGCTGTAAATGATTGAAGGAAAAAGTCATTAAACTTCCATTCCCCCTTGTTTCCAAATTATGGATTTTTTTTTTCACAACCGAATTACTAAGTCTGGGCACTGAACAGAAAAAGAACTTAATCACCAGAATGCCAGGAAAATTAAAAGTCTACTAAAATATAGACACAGAAACTAGTTATCCAAGAAGTTAACCACAATTTGTATAGGTGGATATTAGAATTTATTTTTCTTTTAACTTAGCTAAAATGTTATGCCATGATGTCATTTCCATCTAGCCAAGGGTCTACATCAAAGAAATGGAAATATTCTAAAAAGGTGGATAATTGAAATTAACATTTTGAAATAGGCAAGGAACTTCATTCAATACCCTTTTGGAAAAATAAGTCAAGAAGGGCAACTTTAAAGTTTCCTTTAGCTAAGGCAAAGGGAGGGTGTGTCTTTGAAAAATTGGAAGAGGAATTCCAATCTCTTCTGGGTGAAGCCTCCTGAGGGGCCTCCTCACAATCTGAACCAATTATGTATCTTTCAAATTAGTTAAGAAACAAGTTATTTAGCTACCCTCTTCTTACCCCCACTTGGAAAATATTTAACAAATTATTTGGTAACAAAGAAAATAAAGAGCAATAAGGACCACACTAATCCCAGATGGAAAATTGATAGGCACGCATCATCTTTCTCTTTAAAGTCAAGTTTTTATTAATTCATAGAAGGTCAATCCGGACGTGTCGAATTGATTAGAACAGTGGGGGACACTGAAGAGCCCCTGTCCTCCAATGCATTATCTCCTCTTAGACCCTCAGAACCCGCTTGCCCAAACCAAGAGCCTTTTGTGTCCACAGCTGGTTTCTCTCAAAAAAGCGCGCACTCACACTCACATGCACACGCACGCGCGCAAAACTTCAGCCACAACTTTAGTTAGCATTAAGGTCCCATCCCTGCGACAGCCTGTTTTCAGCCCGCGGTCAGTACTCACGCTTGCTTTGACTGACAGTCACCGGGGATTGGGGCTGCACAATTTGCTGAGCCTGCCTCTTGCTCTTCGAGGCCCCGGTGTAGGGCACCGCTGTCCCCAGGTACAGGACCGCCAGCAGCAGCAGTCCGGGACCCGGACCCCTGAGCATCTTGAGTGGGTGGGGGGAAAGCCGCCCTCACCAGAAGGCAAGTGGGCAAAAAGTTGGGTTCTCTTCGGAATCTGCGGGAAAACTCCCTCCCCGATGCCTCCAGGAGGAAAACGCTTGTAAGAAAGTGGGAGCCAGAGGATGGGGAAGGGAACCCGTGGAAGAACAGAAGGGATGGACAGGGCGAGAGAAGTGGTGGCTGCAGGTCCCTTCTCCCCCGCTCGCGCCGGGGGTTCCCTCTCCTCCCCCAGTACAGCGCGAGCGAACCAGCCCAGAGAGCCCGGGCTTATATGGGACGGTCCCCTCCGCCCCCAGCGAGGCCCTGGGCGCAGAGGGGGAGGGATCAGCCCGCTTTCCCCACGCCCTCCCACAGCCGCCGCCGCAGCCGCGGCGGCCAACCGCGCGTCGATTGGCCAGGGATCCTGGTGACGTCACGGGGGACTGTGGGTTCGCCCCGAACAAAAGAGATGCTGATCGCCCGCCAGGACTGGGGCAAGAGAACTTTTTTTTTTTTTTGGTTTCCTTTGCGGTCGTCAAACTTTTTGGGCGATGGGGGGGGGGGGATGGGAAAAGACTGTAAAGGAGTAGACTGGGAGGAAAGGGAGGGGCTGGAGTTGTGTGCAGCGATGGGCTTGCAAGGCTTTCCCCCTTTCCCTTTTCTTTCTTTTACTTTTTTCTTTCGGTCTTTCTTTTTAAATTGGGGGCGGGTGGTGGTGTTTAAGGACATTGCGTCACCTCTGGGGGGGGAAAAGTCTGTGTTCACAGAAGTGCATTTTGTGGGAGAGGAAAAACCATAAAGTAGCCACTACCTTCCAGCTGTAGGAATCCAGACTTTGCAGTCCCAGGGCGGGGCTGGCTTTTTTTCTGGTGCCTTTCTTTGGTCTAATGTGCTCTGGCTTGGGACCTCATTTCTTTGACTTCACTGCGTCCTGTTCAGACTTCTTTCTTCTACGCTGTACCTACCTGGATAGGAGAAAGGGCCAGCTGGGAAATGGTTGGCGAAGGGGGAAATTGAACCTTTAATGAGTTTATACTAAGTGCCAGGAGTTCTGTGGGGGGCTTTGCAGATCTTGGGAAAATTGAGAGAACAAGCGGGGGTGAAGGGTGGGGTGGGGGAGGTTGAAAGGACAAAACAACAGTTTCCTTTTTATATATGCAAAAGTCTTTCTTCCCTGGGGATGGGATGCCCGTTTCTACTGGAAGAATAATTAGTAGTGAACAAGCTGAGAACTGAAAAGTCCGACCGGTTGTGGACAGACAAAAAGATCCGTGTCCTTGCCACGTTCACTGTGCCTTTTACACTCAAAGTCTAGATTTTGTTACAATCACTAAAACCTGGGGTAGGATGGGGTGAACTTTACAGTCTTGCCTTCCTACAGCCCCCAGCTTGCGTTTGCTTGGCATTTTCTTTTTTGCAGAAATCAGTTTCATTAGATAATTCCCTACCCCACCTCCACGAGTCCCCGATGCCACATTTTTAGGTTTCAATTGTTATTTTTTCCAAGAATGTGGAAAGTTCCCATTTAAGACTCCCTCTGTCTTTGCTTCTAAACTCAGGCGGTGGAAAGGAAACCAGAGAGGTCTCCAGCCTTTAGCAACTCATCCTCACATTGGTTCTTTTTTTTTCTTTCAGGCAAACATGAGCCCGCTTGATTTTTCAAGGGTTCAAAAGGAGAAGCCCACAGCTTTCACAATAGCCCCTGAGAGATCCACACTCAAAGCTCTGTTTTCTGTTTTCTCCTTAGGATAGGAGTACAGAGGTCCCGTTTGCTTTGATAACATATTAAAGCTACTAGCAAAATATGTTTATTTCTGCAAGGTACTTGTTTTCTCCAAAAGTTCCTCCTTCAGTAACTGCCATAGAGGTAATTTGAACTCCATGGTCTATAAAATCTCCAACACATTAAAGATACAAAACTAACATTTGTTTTTGTTGATGTAAGGAATTAAAAACAAAAAACCACAGCAAATATCAGTTTCCTGTAAGTGGTGTAAAATAATTCTTTAGGAATCTTTGTGACCAATACTCCAAGTTGAAAGAGCGCCATAGATTTTCCCAAATTTAGAATCCTGTCTGGGTTAGAGATTTTTTTTTAATTTCTCATCATCACTTGACAAAAAGTTTTCCCTTTCAAATATAAAAGGGCTCCTTGTAAAACACTTGGCAAATTTCTGGGAAGCCCCATGTTCCTTCCAGAGGAAAGGATACCTGGAAATCAGGATGTAAGCAAGATAAACCTGAAGCTAAAGTGTTCTTAAAATACATAGATTCTGGAGGAAGGAAATAAGTGGTCAGAAAAGTATTTTGTCAACCAAAAACATGATGGTTTGTTATATTTACTGTACTCAAAATACGTTAGAATAATATACCTATGAGGGATTGGTGTGAGGAGAGAAACCCACTATACTTTTCAGTCAGAATTTTTATATTTCAATCTCAGAAATATAATTTAAGAAACTAAAATTTCTAATGTCTCACAAGCAAAAGCATAATATTTGGCTGAATTTTATAGGAATCTTGGGAGTTTACTCTTTTACTTGAAAGTTGTTTTTTGGGTATTTTTGTTTTCTAACTTTGGAGATGGAAACATTTTCTTAGTTAAGATAACAGGGCTCTGCTACAGCATTCTTTCATTACCCAAATCCCTTTTGCTCTGTAAGTCTGTTATCTCTAACTAGGAGATAATTAAATCTTAAAGACCACACTAAGTCAGCTGATGTCTCTAGTGCCCAAGCTTTCCTTGGATTTCCTTAAGAATTCTGAATAGTTTGACAGGGTAGGTTCTTCTTCAGTGAATAGTGGCCTTTTACTTGTAGGAAACACTCATGGGTTCCACTCATTTAAAAAAATAAACAAAATTCCACTTGGGGAAGAAACCATGACAAAAAAAAAAAAGAAAAATCTATAGCAACAGAAAGTGCATTCATTGGTGGGTATCGGGAATTAACTATTTTAATGCACACAAAGGAATTTTACTGGGGTGATAGAAGTAAGTGTTCTAAAACTAGATTGTGAGAGTACCTGCCCTATTAGGTAGTTACTAAAAATCAGAGTTGTGCACTTAAAATGGGTGTTCTATGAGATGTAAATTATACCTTAAGAGAGTTTTTTTTTTTTTAATTTGATTTTAAAACTGCATTTCTTTATTCTGTTGTACTTTGGACATCTCCTGATTTTGTTTTACTGATTTGCTCCCAAGCGATAACAACATACCCAAGGTGCCTTTATTTCTCATTTTTCTTAGAGGAAGTTTGCCTTGACTACAGGAGAGGATTTTCTTATATACCAGTAGCTCCTTATGAAACCTAGT
Source organism: Xerus rutilus (assembly GCA_028644305.1). Lineage (NCBI taxonomy): Eukaryota > Metazoa > Chordata > Mammalia > Rodentia > Sciuridae > Xerus > Xerus rutilus. The sequence goes on from CM053402.1 coordinate 141,107,134, forward strand.
CTTTGTGTGATGGCTCCTTGTGGCAGAGACAGAACAAATTGTCATTGAGGATTGTGTCTTGTTTCTTCTTAGATTTGCTTCGGTTGTAGAATTTTTCCCAGCACTACAGACAACTTCTGTAACAAGAAGGAGCACATATATTTGTGTGTGGGTGGGGTGGAAGGGGTATTATTTGAATGATTTGTTATTAAAGGGAGTTAATGAGGAGCATGAGCAGTTATAGAAATCTGAATTGAACTGGCTTTATTCAAGTGGAAGATTGGCAATGGAGACATTTGGTTAAGCACCAAAATAATTTATCATATGCACCAACTTAGAAGAATTGCAATTAAACAACTTAAGGGGTAATTCTTAAAAGATAATTTTTTTCCAAGTGAAAAATCGGATTTCCTTTAAGACTGATGAACATTATAGACAACATTTCTCCTATTAAATCCCTTCTCTACTGGGGGGAGAAACTTTATCCCTGAAATAACTTCTTGACCCCAAGGGTTACAGTTAGATGACAACGGACCATTTTTTTCTGAAAACCTTTGGCATTTACCCTGCTCTTAATCTCAGTCCTGCAAGGGGGAGGCCATTGACTGGGTGACCTCTGGAACTTTCTGTCTTAAGATCTTGTGTACTTATAAATTTCATGGTCTTTTCTAGGTAAGTTGGATGGAGATAAATTACAGTAGTTTTAATTTCTTATCTTGATTTAATTATTTTGGCATGAACTTCTTCCCTTCCCTTGAAAAGGGCCAAGTTTGCAAAAATGCTATTCATTAAGCACAGGTGTGAGAAAAGAAAATAAAGTGCCCCATGAGTGGCCCATGTGGGTAAAATGTCTGAGCAGTTTGTCCAGAACTGACAGGGCGCCTGCAACCGGGCAAAAAATATCTGATAAGTGTTTTAAATTGTGCCATGAAAGCTAGCCGGTTTTCACTTAGCAAGCATTTTGTTTATATTTTAAGTTACTTTCTTTTTTAATCAGCACTTTTAAAAGCCTGAATCTACGTCTTTTGCTTCTTAACAGGAGTACTTTTTTCTCATTAGAGTGATGTAACTCCCAAAAGGCTTTGTAAAGGAATCTAATTCATCCAGTAAAATAGAAATAACTACTGTGTAGCTGGAACACATTACCAAAATTGTGTTATAGGACATTTCTACTCACCAAGATAGGTGGCGCTTTCTTGGGGCATTTTTATTGTTGTATATGATTGCTCGTTTTTGCAGTTTTGCATTATTTTTTGTTGGTACTTTGTCTTGAAAGGCTGCATTTTTTTTTAACTTAAAAGGTTTTTCAGCATTTTAATTTTCAATCCCTTTTACATTCACATACGTTAAATATCCATATACAGCCAGTCATGCAAGTTGAATTGGATACTTAAAACTAAACATAAACATTATGTTTTCAATAAACTTTTATGCTGAAAATTAACTTGTGATATAGGTGGTTAATAATCTCTTTTTTCTAATTATAATAAATTAAAGAATACTGAATTTAATAATAAAAATGAAAGCATAGATATAGTTAACCCTAAATTTATACTGAACCATTGTCTCGATAAATTTGACATATTCTTTCATTAGCTATGAAAGTTTTACTGAGATGGAATGGACCCTGAAAATCATTGCTATCTTAAGTGTGGAAAAGAAAGGCACAGTTTACAAACACAAGAATCACAAAGTACAGAATCACAAAGATTACAGTTCTGGAAGAGAAATAATTAAATAGCTAGATTTTATGAAGCCCTCATCTGAACCAGATGGAGTACTAAATACTTTAGATGCAATTTTTAAACTTGAATCAACAATAACTCCTTATCTGCAGAGCTGGGAATCAAACGTGAGACTTTGCACATGCTAAGCAATTACTTAGCTCCAGCTCCAGCCCCCATCAACAACTATTGCATCCTCTCATCCTTACAGATGAAGACACGTGGCTTAGAAAAATTGTAGAATACAGTTTGCCAAGTCACTGGCCTTGTAGAAATTGTGGTTCATTTAATGATCTCCCCTTGAAATGCAGTATGGGCAAAGCAATTGGCTGACAGGTTTTGGGGATGGCTTCTCCAACAGGACACTAATTCATTTCAAAGATACATAACCCCGTTAGCTGATACCTTGCCAGTTTTTACCTGTTGTATTAGGACTCTTCTTTTGTGAACCAATTTCATTCAGGCAGCCTGACTCCTAGAATTGATCCCAGGGCCTTGTACATGCTAAGCACATGCTCTACAACTGAGCCATCTCCTGGTTTGGGCATTTTGAATTAAATGTGGAAGATAGTTCCCAGTTAATGGGGAAGCTGAGGCAGGAGGATCACAAGTTTGAGGCCAGTCTGGGCAACCTGTGTCTCGAAGTAAAATATTTAAAAAGGACTGGGATGCACTTCAACATTAGAGCACCCCTGGGTGGTTCAATTCCCAGTATCTCCCTCCCCTCCAAAAAAATTTGGAAAATATGTATCAGGGACTCTTCACTAGACTGCAAGTGTAATGGAGGCAGATTTTCTCTTGTTTCCTTTGTGTGCTCAGCGCTGGGCACAGTGTACCTAGGTAAGTGGTTGGCAAATGTCAGTGTGTGAGTGAAAGGAAAGAGGGCAGATGATAAAAACTCGATTCACATGTAGTGACAATCCAGCCAGGCACAATAGTAAATGTTTTGCATATGGTATTTCATTTTATTCTCATAGAAACTGCCATAAATACATATTAATAGCTTCATTTTACTCTTTGAGGCTGAATTTAAAGATGACCCTTCAGCTTATCCAGCAAGGAAGGGACAGAGCTGGAATGTAAATCAAGATCCTTGACACAAAATTCATGTTCTTAACCAAGACATACCTGACTTTCCCCAAAGTGATTTTGCCCTATATAAGTTATAAAAAGCATAGGGAAACTCTCTGATAGTTACTTTTTGTCTTCATCCAGATCTTGAGCCAAGGGCCTGATCCTTTGGACTATTCAGCTGGCTCCTCTCTTGCTGGAGGGCAGGTAGACAAGAGACTAGAGAACTTCTCTCCTTCTCCCCTCCTAGCCCTGGGCTTCAGGGTGCAGTTCTGGTGGCAGCCACTCTCTCTAGAACATACACTCTTGGTGGAGCGGTATTGACCCAAGTGGGCGAAAGTTGGTTCTCAGGGGAGGTGGAGGAGGAGTGGTTAAAAATATCTCTGTCCTACTGGATAAAAATCTTATTCCTTAGTTGTTAATCTCTCTCATTGATAGCAGCCCCAGGAGTGGCCAAACTTCCTACCTTGCTGGTCCTTGAGAACCTCGAAATCCCTACTCTCTTTGGGCAGAGGCCTCTTTAACAATGCCTTCCCTAAAGTCTTCCCATGGAAATCACTTGAATTCTGTTTATTGCTGAAATTCTGATGATCCAAAGTCTAACAGTCTCTCATCATGACATGAGCAGCTTACATAAGCTATGGTTTTAAATCTTCAATGTTAGCACAATAGATTTAGGATCCTTGAATTTTTTTTCCAAATTTAGCAACTAGTATTATACAGTGGTTTCCCCATGCATTCCCCAAGTCTTGAATGGTCTGATTCTTTGCTGTCTGCTGAGTGTGCCCTTCCAACACTGTATCTTTCCCAGAGTAAAATGCTATGACCCAGTGATCATAAAATTACAGAAAAGAAACCAAGATTTTATTTTTAAGTATATGGTGTTTGTCTTAACTTCTTAACTCCCTTAGAAATAATTTGATTTGTCTACCAAGTAATTTGATTCATGCAAAGAAGTTGGGATCAGCAGTCTGACTACATCAGAAACAGAGTTTATCTTTAAGAGTGCCTCATAAATCTACAAATGCCATGTTTGTAAAAACAAAATATTTCTATATATCTTTTTCCATGTGTAAAAAGGCAAGTTTGCTTCTAAGTTCACTTGAGATAGTGAAATAATTTAGCTGAGGGCTAGTAAAGTCAGGAAAGCTTCCCCAGATCTGCTGTACTTCAGCAAGCTGCAAATTCCAGGAATTGCCAATATTTAGTGTAGAAAATTCCTTATGTAAATATAAATACTCCTTGGGCAGATTCGATAGACAAACACCATTTATTCCTTTTAGAGACTTTACATCAAAAGCAAACATCTGTCATATCTTTAATCTTATAACAATATGGTATTTAGGAATACAAATACCGCTTTTGTAATACTTTTGAAACTCCTCGTAGTGTTCTGGAGATATTTCAACTTACATTACTCATCCTTTGAAAATTAGAGAACCCATTTATTTTGGTGTTGCATTGGGATTTAAAAGTAATGGCTTTGTTATTTATGTGGGAGCAGTAATTTCTCTATGGTCATTTTAAAAATTTTGATAGTTTATTGTCTATTACAGAGTATTCATATTTTGGTCAGTTTATATAACAGTCTGGAAGATGCCTGATATTTTACCAACTTACACATTAAATTAATCATTTCATTTTCTTTATCCAGTAAGTTTTGAAGCAAAATAAAACAAATGTCCATAGACTCAAGTTATAAACCCATTTCATGCCGGCCGCGGTGGCGCGTGCCTGTAATCCCAGCAGCTTGGGAGGCTGAGGCAACAGGATCTCGAGTTCAAAGCCAGCCTCAGCGAAAGCAAGGTGATAAGCAACTAGGTGAGACCCTGTCTCTAAAGAAAATACAAAATAGGGCTGAGATGTGGCTCAGTGGCGGAGTGCCCTTGAGTTCAATCCCCAGTACCAAAAAAAAAAAAAAAAAAATTCAGTTTAGAAAAGTAACAGGAAGTAAACATAGTATGGAACTGTAATTAGAATATCAACTATGTTCTGAATTTTTTCCTCTCTGATGAACTGAGTTTTTCCATTAGACACACTAAATATTAAATTAGAAGATATACTAATGAAAATCTTTTTTAATTGTTCTTTTCTCAAATTTGGTTTTATTTGTGGACAAATTAAAATTGCCTAAAATTCAACTTACACAACCAACTCAAATATTTCAGCAGATTGTTATTCTGGGTGTTCTCAAATCAGGATAATTCAAGAGGCAACATAATTAGAATATTAAAAGATTTTTCAAAATGGCTGTGTTGTGTTTTTCTAAAATGTTCCCCTCAGATTATAACAGCCTTTTTGAGATATGAGTGAGTATCATAAGCTGCACCTACGTAAGGCATACAATTTGATAGGTTTTGACACATGAATGCACTTAGGAATTGATTACCACAATTAAGATAGTAGACATGTCCATTACCCCAAACATTTTCTTGTGCTTCTTCATAACCCTTCCCTCCTATCTTTTTTATGCCCAGACAGTGCCTGATCCTCTTTCTTTCACTATAGATTGATTTATATTTTCTAGAATTTTGTATACTCATTTGTATCTGGCTCTTTCACTCAATAGAACTATTTTGAGATTCATCTGTTTCTTGTATCAATATATCATCCTTTGTTCGGACAGATACATTCTTTTTTCTTAGGTAAGCATCTAGGAATGAAAGGACTGAATCATATGGTGGGTGAATTTTGAGCATTTTAAGACATCATCTTTCTTCTAACTTTGTTATACCTTTTTGTATCCCCCAAGCACATATGGCATTCTGGTTCCCCAACATCCTTATCAACACAATATGGTTGTTTCACACAACACAGTAAATTTGTTCCCTCCTAGTCCATCTTAGCATTTGGTGAGAAACTCTCTTCAGTTTTCAGTGATTTAAATATACTAAATAATAACTTATAAACAAAACAAAAAATTCCTTTTTTTTTTTTTTGGCGCCTTACTTCAATTATAATTTGAAATTCTATTATATGTTGTTTTGTTTTTTCCAGTCCCAGGGATTGAACCCAGGGGTGCTGTACCACTGAGCTATATACCCAGTCCTTTTTCAGTTTTTGAGACAGGGTCTCTCCAAGTTGTCCAGGCTGGCCTACAGCTTATGATACTCCTACTTCATACTCCCAAGTCACTGGAACTTTTTTCCATAATTTTTTACTATTGTCTTAATATCCCATGTTTACTTACGTAGCATTATCTCTTTTTTTATCAGTCTGATATTTGAAAACAAATTTTTAATTCTCTTGAAGCATGTCAAACACTGAAATTGAAAGAAGTTTAACTGAAATCCAATGGTGAAACCAAAGTGGCAAAACATGAAAAACTACCTCAATCCAAGTGATCAAGGTGACCATAAATAATGAGTAGTCCAAATTGATCATCCAAATTGATGATCCATTATATCATCCATAGGAAGAAATGACTCTTTATTGCTTTACTCTTAAAAATTATTTTTCTTTTGTGGTCTTCTTCCTCCAAACATTTTACTTTGGCTTAATCACAAGGAAAAAATTCAAAATATATTCAAAATATATTACTCCTCAAGATTGTCCAGGCCATCAAAAACAAGTGACATCTGAGAAGCAACAATGAGGAAGAGCCTAAAGAATGACTACTCTGAGAAGGTAGAAGGCTTACTAGGATTCTGATACGAAAATGAACATAAGTTAAAGATGAATACTTTAGTCAGCATTTTTGCTGCTATGACTAAAGGACCTGACCAGTACAATTGTAGAGGAGGAAAGGTTCATTTGAGGGATCACAGTTTCAGAGGTCTTAGTCCATTGAAGGGCGGCTCCATTCCTTGGGGCTCCAGGTGAGGCAGATCAACATGACAGAAGAGTGTGGCAGAGGGAAGCAGCTCCCATGGATCAGGAAGCAGAGAAAAACTCTACTGGCTGGATACAAATATATACCCCAAAGGCACACTCCCTGTGACTCACCTTTTCCAGCCACACCCTACCACTTTAGTTGCACTCAATTAATTGATCCCTGTCAAGGGATTAATTCACTGATCTGGTTAAGACTCTTATAACCCAATCATTTCTCCTCTGAGCCTTCTTGCATTGTCTCACCAATGAGTTTTTGGGGGACACCTCACATCCAAGCCATAACAATGAACGAATATAAAATATTGACTCATTAACTAAAATTCATTGGGTAATATACTATCAATTCAGTTACTATGACAAAGGTAGCCTTCTAATGTGAGATGTTAAAAATAGTGGAAACTTAGATATGGTATGTACAAGAACACCATGCCTGATAACACTATAAATCTAAAACTAAAACTAAAATTAAAAGAACTTATAAAAAAAAAGTAAGAAAAAAAAAGTCCATCGGGGGAAAAGGCAGCACAGGAAATTATGCTAGAACCATGGCTTCTCTAGGTGGTGAATTAAATGGCTATTAAGCTAATTGGTAGATAATTACAGGATCTATTAGCATTTAATATAATTAGTATGTAAATAAGATGATATAAATTATGTTCTCATGTGAAGTTGCTGCTGATGGTGATTGTCATTTTTCTCCTCATTTTGATTATACTTATACTATTCTCTGTGTACATTAATAGATTATTATAGCTCTTTAAAATTTTTGCATGGATTCTCTTCTCCCCAGAAGTGGTGTACACTCTGATGGACACTGACTTCATTCCTATTAGGAAGACTCCCCGCCCCCTACCCAACTTCCATTTAGGTTTTTAAGAAGTATGGTGATAACTGCTAGTTGTCTGCCCAAATCATTCTCTTCCTTGGTTAGTCCCATTGTATACTACTAAACTATTTTATAGCCTCCACTGGAGTTAGGTATAGCCATAGAAACAGTTCTTGTCAGTGAATTGTTGGATGTGCTGTTTCAATGCTGGTTAGAGACCTAATTCTCTTTTTTTTTTTGTATTTTTTTCTCTCCTTTTAAACTGAATCTTTAAAAAATTTGTTCTAATTAGTTATATATGACAGAATGCACTTTGACACATCATACATAAATGGAGTATAACTTCTCATTCTTCTGGTTGTGGTTTGCTTACTGGCTTTGCCCTGAAGTTTGCAATTCTGTACTAGAGTTTTCTCTCTTTTCTTGACTCTTCACATGCACATGCAGAATTTTAGCTTCTATGCTAAACTTCCCTGATGTTTTATTTATAAATAATAAATCCAGGTCATCCATTCAACCTCTTTGAGCATCTGCTAAGAGTACTGTTTTGGGTTGAAGAGTTCTTCTCTCATATTCAAATGTTGAAGCCCTAACCCTCAGTACCTCACAATTTGACCTGATTTGGGGACAGGACCTTTAAAAAAATCATTAAGTTAAAACAAGTTCATTAGGGTAAGCCGTGTGACTCAATATGACCACAGTCCTTACAAAAAGGAGAAATTTTAAGACATTTATGTAGGGAGGAGGCTACATAAGGATGAATACATCAGGATGATGTATTTACAAGCCAAGGAACACCGAAGATTGCCAGCTAACCAGCAGACACCTGAGGAGAAGCAAGGAACAGGTTCTGTCTCATGACTCAGACATCTTGATTTTGGATTTCTAGCCTTTAGAACTGTAGGACAATGCATTTCTGTTGTTAAAGTTACATTGCACCCAGTTACATTGCTATGGCAGGCCTAGCAAATCAATCCAAGTGCCTAGAGTATTCATGACAAGAAGAGTGTTAGCTCTGGAGTCATGGCATGATATGCCCAAAGGCAAACTTCTAGCAGAAGGGCTGGCATGGCTGATTTTTTTTTGGTACATGCTCTTTCCTACAGATGTTTCTGTGCCAAGCATTGTAAATAAGAGACAAAGACAGGCAAGACTTAAGCCCCAAACTTACAAAAAATAAAACTTAGTAATAATTTAGCAGGAAAGAAGTTTGATTTACACAATATTAGCAAGTGTGCCAGTTGGAAGAAGTTATACACGTACACAGATTTTTGGAATGTAAATTGGTGAGATCTTTTCACAATTTTGACATTTTGACAGCAATTAAAATGCACATACCTAAAACATGGCAGACCAAACACACACATTTCCTCTATACCCTCCTGAAACCACATGGATATGATAGTTCAGATGATGAAAACTATCTAAACCCACAAGAATAAAGAATGTAAGCAGATAAGATATTGATAAACTTTTAGAAGAAGGAAAGCAGATGGAGAAGTAATAACAAAGGCCCAAAATTCATTCCCTTCCCCTAGGCTACCCAGTCTGGGTCTGACTCAACCCTCTCCAATTTTGCTCAAATAGGATTCAGGAATTTTACAGATAACCCCCAGGCTCAGTGTTGAGGGGGTGGTAGAGGTGAAGCAGTGACCGTTTTTGTGTTTATTCTTCCTGTGGCAGTCATCCTCTTCCTCCTCTTCCTCCTCTTCCTCCTCTTCCCCACCCACCTCGAGGTTGCCATAGCAGAGCAGCACTGCTCCACCCTGCCCTTTCACCATAATGTTCTGTCTCATCTTGGGTCCAGAATGTTCTGTCTCATCTTGGGTCTAGAGCAAGGGGACTGGCTGACCATGGACTGAACCTCTGAAACTGTGAGCCAAAATAAACTTTTCCTCCTTTAAGATGTTCTTGTCAGTTGTTTTGGTTACAGTGACAAAGAGCTGACTAATGCAACTTAGTCTCTTTAGGGAGAATGAACTGGAGAAACAAATGTTACAGGAGTGCTTTAATAAAATAGCCGGAGCCTGCAGTTGCCTACTGAGATGCCAGTCAGTCACTGAGCTCTGTCCACATGTACAAGGTTTCCAATCAGATCTTTGGTGCCCTGATTCTAAATATGAATGGACAGCAGAGGGTCACCAAACATGAGGGAAAGCCTTCAGTATGGAAGCAAGACCAAGAGGGATTTTTAGAAGTCAAAATAAGGGGTGTGAATAAAAAATAATGTAAGGAATAGAAGAAAATGAGAGACAAAAATTAAAACTGAAAAATTGGAGACTGTGGGGAGAGGAGACATTGCGTGAATACAAAAAACAGTGATCTGTATATGTATAGGCATTCGCAGGTCAAGAAGTAAATGTCAGAAATTAAAAAATAAGGCAACAGAGGGAAACACTGACTATTGCCTTTGCTATAAATTGTGGTGGAATTGGCACGAGGAGAGAAGGGAGTGTGTGTAGAAATAAGAATGAAATAGCATGATGAGAAACAAGAACTATTGTTTTTAACACTTGCTTTTAAAATGATTTTTTTTTTAAATTATTCCAGTATTGGGACAGATTCCATAGTTTTCTCTTTTTTAGTAACTGTCCAAGTTGGAAAGATGATGAGAGGCCAGGACACATGGGAGATGGTACTATGGACACCCCACAAGCAGTCATTGGCAGGAAAGAATTATTTCAGCTCTTTTGGAAGGTGAGGGGGAGTTTGTCTCTCAATGCCCAGATATCCTGATGTGTTCTGACCATGGGGAACATTTGAGCAATAAGAAAATTACAGATGCTAGGTCATAAATCAAATGGGGTGACTAATGATTATTTCCAGAATGTGTTGATGTTCTAATGTATACCTGTTAAAAATACCCCAAATTATACAGAGCTATGTTATGGACTGAATGTGTCCCCCAGTATTCATATACTAAAGCCTTAACCCTCTGTATCTCTCTATTTGGAGAAGGGACTCCAAGGAAATAATGAAGGTCAAGTGAGGTCACATGGGTGTATCCCTGATCCTATAGGATTATTTTCCTTAGAAGAAAGTAGACCAGAGAGCTTGCTCTCTTGTCTCTCTCTTGGACAAGCACAGAAGCAAGGTGATGTGAAGATACTGGAGAAGGCAGCCATCTCCAAGTCAGGAAGAGTGCCCTCACCAGAAACTAATGCTGCCTGATTTTGATCTTGAACTTCCAGTCTCCAGAATTGTGGGAAAATAAATTTCCATTGTTTTAGCCACAAAGTGGTATTTTTTAAGGACCGTACGAGGCATCTAATATAATGTGTTACATTAAGTAAAATTAAATGAACACTAAAACAACATGCAGTTGCTTTTCAATATGGCAATGCCCCATTTCTCTATTCTTAAAGATATCTAACTTAATCAAGGGGCTGGCAAACCGAGGAGCCAGATCTAGCCTATCTTTTGTTTTTATGCAGCCTATGAGCTGCATAAATGGTTTTAAGATTTTAAATGGTTAAAGAATTTTAAAATATTATGATGAGCATATTATATGAAATTCCATTTCAATGTTCATCAATGAAGTGTTTTAAAATACAGCTGTGATCATTTTCAATGTCTTGTTTATGGCTGCTTTCCTGCTTCAGTGGCACAGTTGAGAAGACCATATTGATATGTTGCCCAAAAAACTGAAAATATTTGCTCTACATCCATTTAGGAAAAGTTTTGCTGACCCCTAAGAGAGAATATCAAGGTGAAATATCCTCCTGGATTCTTCTAATATTTTCCCCAATCTTTAGTAGTTGTCTTGCCAAGACTTAATTCAACAGCAATATTTTAAATGTCTCAATTTCCTTGAGTCTTTCCAAAGGAATTGAAATTGTTTTCCATGGAAAATGTTCCTTTCACACTTTTATATCAAAGGCTCAAGAAACTCTGAACTAAATTACATGATTATAAAAATAAGTGCAACTGGTATAAATAGTTTGGCACCCAGTAACTGATTCCTAGCAAACATATAACTCAACTTCTAGGAGCAGAAGAGCATTGGCATGCATGCTTGGGGAATACCATGGGTACCACCACTGTTTTAATGGGGGAAAGTAGAGCACGGGTTAATGTGTTAGGTGTGTTGGAGAGATTGTACATTACAATTTTAGTCTGGCTGTTTTAAGTGTTTGGTTGTATCTCTCCAACCAAACACTTCTTCTAAGTGTGGAGCACTGAGTTGAGCACATTATAAATATCCAGTAAATATCTCTTGAGAGGTTAGATGGTGAAATTTTGATGAGCTAGAGATGACAATTCCTGGGGTGAGCCAGCTTCCAGCCTATTATGGTTTAGATATGTGCTATTCCCCAAAACCTCATGTGTAAGACAATGCAAGAATATTCAGAGGTAAAATAATTAGCTTATGAGAGCTGTAATCAAGTCAATGGATTAATCCACTGATACCAATTAACTGGGTGGTAACTTTAGGAATGTAAGATGTGACTAGAGGAAGTAGGTCACTGGTGGCCTGCCTTTGGGGTTTATGTTTTGTCGCTGGTGAGTATAACGCTTTCTGCTTCCTGGCTGTCACATCCTGAGCTGCTTCCCTCTGCCACATCCTTCTACCATGATGTTCTGCCTCACCTTCAACCCAGAGCTTTGGAGTTGGCCAACCATGGACTGAACCTCTGAAACCATGAGCCCAAATTAACTTTTCCTCCTCTAAGCTGTTCTTGTCAGGTGTCTTGGACACTGAGATGCAAAGTTGACTAAAATATACACATAGAAGGATTTGCTCAACCAGTGATTTCTGACTCAGTCTGTTTTGATTTGAAACGCTGCATTTTTTTTGCCATTCTCCCAAGTGATGCATTGGCTTTCATGATTCATTTTTATGTTTTCTTGCCTATCAGCTTCGGTATCAGACTTTTGCCTGAGCAGCAAAACTCAAAGAAATCTCTCCTGTCAGAATTGCTGATGTGAAAGAAGATGGTAAGCTTCAAATGAACTCATAATACATACAATAATGTGAGTGAAAATGGGGAATAATACTTACTGTTCAAGACAAAAATGAGGACTGTGTGAAAAGCTTGTTCAGTGTTGAGTGGGATGGAAGTGCTTGCTGCAGACTGCCTAAAACTTGAGTTACATTATTAATATTAACAGCAAAAAAGAACTGTCCTAAAGCCAATTGTTACTATACCTTATGTGGTTCTTGCTTTAACCTCTTATCTACCCAGGAATATGATGACAGATGTGTAGTAGCACAATTCAGTGTAAGTTGCCTTGTTTTTTTAAGAGCAAACTGCTTTTGGTGGAAAATTCACCCAATACTTTGTAACATCTTGGTGTATAATTAAAATCAAATACTGAATGTGTGTAATTGTATAGGAAGCACTATAGTAATTAATTAATTTATATATTTTTAAATTTTTTTTAGTTGATGGACCTTTATTTTATTCATTTATTTATATGCGGTGCTGAGAATTGAACCCAGTGCCTCATGCATGGTAGGCAAGTACTCTACCATTAAACTACAACCTCATCCCTTAACTTATTTATTAATCTTATTTTTTATTTACCTTATGATTTGAGTTAACATACTTTTAAATAACTTAATCATTTTCTTTTCTAAAAGCTGGATAAAATTATATCTAGTCTGCCCATGTTAATAGTATATTGCCAAGATGCATAGGAGCAATCTACAAAGTGGCATTTGTGGCTTTGGGTTTCATGATATTTATCAATGAATATTTTCATATAATTGGCACTCTGGTCCTTGCTCTGATGGCATATGTCTGTGTTTAATTGATTGTTTAAATGTTTGTGCCTTAGATTCTGTTTTTATAACACAAATATATTGAACTAGATTATTAATTATTCCTTGGGCTCAAAAAGTTACATGATTTTTGGGGCTGGGGTTGTGGCTCAATGGTGGAGCGCTTGCCTGGCATGTGTGAGGCACTGAGTTCGATTCTCAGCACCACATATAAATGAATACAATAAAGGTCCATCAACAACTAAAAAAAAAAATTACATGATATTTAAAAGGTTAATGTCCATTGTAACTTTTTCTCTTCACTTTAAAAAATTCTCAAATATATAATAATGATACTTTTATACTTGCTAAGCATTCAGGTACATGTTTTGTATATCCTCAGAATTTTAGTACATACCTCTTAGCAAGGAATATGGTTTCTATCCTAAATTTTACTTTTGTTTCTAAGTAAAGGTAAAGAACTGAAATTTTACCTCTAGTAAGAAAAAAAGACTGTTTCTCCCCACTGTTTAAGTAAAAGGTCTCTTACTCTTTTGTGTTAGTCAGCTTTTCTTTGTTGTAACTAAAATGCCTGACAAGATCAATTTAAAGCAGGAACAGTTTATTTTGGGCTCACAGTTTCAGAGGTTCAGCCCATGGTGGGCAAACTCCACTGCTCTGGGTCTAAGTTGATGCAGAATATCATGGCGGGCAGGGCAAGGTGGCTCAAGTCTGTAACCCCAGCAACTCAGGAGGCCAATGTAGGAGAATCTCAAGTTCGAGGTCAGACTTAGCAATTTAGCAAAACCCTGTCTCAAAATTTAAAAAAAGAAAAAGGACTAGGGATTTAATTCAGTGGTAAAACTCCCTTGGGTTCAACCATCAGTACTCAAAACAAAACAAAACAAAACAAAATAAAAACCCACTATGGCAGGAGAGCAGGAAGGAGGAGCGCTGTTCCATTCTTGGCAATCAGGAAGCAGACAGAGAGGGAGGAAGGGTCAGTAGGGAAGATGCACCCTTCCAGAGCACTTGCTGTGTGATCTGCTCACTCTAGCCTTCATGCGGCCTGCCTACAGTTACCACTCAGTTCATTTAAACGAGGATGAACTGATTAGCTTACAGCTCCCATAATCTAATCATTTAACCCTTGCATTAACAGGAGCTCTGCAGGGGGAGGAGAGGACTTCATATCCAAACTATGATACTCCATGCTTTCCCACTTGTGTGGTCCCTAGAGGTAGGTGGTGCAGCACACACAATAGCACCTCTTTCCAGGCTGAGTTCCAAACTAATAACTGGTGGGAGTCAAGGTGGAAAAAGTGATTCAGTAGAGAGTGAAATAGGCCAGCCTGATGTGCCCAGACCTAGGGAATCCCCTCTGCCATCTTGCTGGACAGGCATGATCTTTGCTGGACAGGACAGGCATGTGACTTCTCCAGCCAGGCCAGCTGTGTGAACAAACAGAATAGCAATGTAAATCTCAGTGAATAGGCTCCCTACCTAGAGGGGAAAGGAGGACAGCATTGAGCAAGCTTGTCAGGTTATTCTTTACAAATCTAGTAAACTGCTTTACTTCCCTAGAGGAGAGACAAAATGAGAAAATGGGCAAAGAAGAGCATTAAGACTGTGCTTACAGAAAGTCACCAGGAGCAAGGAAAAGGCGTTGCCTCTAAATTTGCAATCATAATCGCTACTGGCCATGTTCTCTAGAAATGAACTTTTGCAAATTAAAAAATAATTAGAAAATGCCAAGATATGTCACATAAAGCAATTTAATGTAACTATGCAAGCGGATTTGTCTATAATGAAACCATTTTAAGTTTTACATTTGCAGATGCTCTTTGCAAGGAATTGTATGCATGTGTTTAACATTTACCTTCAGTATTAACTGTGTTAACATTACTGTTGCTTACTTTGACATTTTAGTTTTAGCATTTATATTTGGAGGAATTAAGAAGAAACACTTCAAAGGAACCATATAACTCATTTCCACAATCTGAGTCCATGCCTGTGTTGTAGGAGAAATTTCAGAAATGGCTTTGAAGTCTTCTGAGATAATGTTTAAGATTATGCCATTTGGGAATTGAAATCTACTTGTGGGAATTGCTTCTAAAGAAATGCAAACCCATATACAACACAAAATGTAGTTTGACAGTATGACAATGTTAGAATTTTCACAGTGACTAGATAAAGACCTATAATTAAATAATAACTAGCAAGATAAGAACAAAACAGCCAAAATCCTAAGTACAGTTTGACTTTCATGACAATAGATAGAAATGACAGAAAAGTATATTTTATTTTAATGTGAGAATGAACTTCCTAATGGTAAGAGCTATTCAGACTGAAATGGGTAGACTTGGTTAAACAAAGGCTATAAAATTACTCAGTGATGGTACTTGAAAGGGACTCACTCATGCTTGTCTCATACTGGATGACTTCCAAGTTCTCTTCCAATTCTAATATTCTTTAAGAACAACTAAATCAACTAATGATATGAACCTTTTCAATTTTATTTTCCTTTTTTTTTTTTTTTTTTGCAGTACTGAGGATTGAATCCAGGGCCACTATACCACTGAGCTAAATCCATAGCCCATTTTTCATTTTTATTTTGAGACAAGGTCTCACTAAGTTGCTAAGGGTGGCCTCAAACTTGGCATCCTCCGGCCTTAACCTCTCTAGTAGCTGGGATTATAGGAACAACACCATGCCCAGCTTATTTTTTTCTTTTATTAGTTATTCAAAAAGACTAAAACTACCCAGGATGTGCCTACATATAATAACGGAAGAAAAAAAAAGTACATTTAAAATGTTAGGACGGAAGAGAACCATTTGAAATATTTTTTTTCAAATGAAGTTGTTGACAAACATACCTATTTTCTCTACATATAAAAAAAGATTCATCTAAGTGTATTTTTAGTATTACTTTACTAGTAATGAAAAGATTTCTGTGTATTATTCCTTAAACAATATTATATGTAATTGAAATTTTATTGGTAAAATTATTTGGCTGACTGTAAAGTTTATGGGAGGAAATCTATGAACAAATGTTGCCCAAAGAATGGGCACTATAATTTGGAAGCCTGGTCCTGAGAGTTCGCCAAGTAGTAGTTAACTGACCACAGTTTACAAACTAACCACAGCCTCTTGTTATGTAGGAATGGATCAGCCTTGGTATACAGTCCTTGAAGCAACAAAGGTTAGAGGGCACCACTAGCTTCTTTCTTTTTAAAATTTTTATTATAAATATTTTATTTTTGTTTTTAGTTATACATGACAGTAGAATGTATTTTGGCAGAATATATATACATAAAGTATAACTTGCTCTATTAGGTTCCCTCTCTATGGTTGTACATAATGTGGAGTTACTCTGGTCATGTATATAAATATAAGGCTTGGAAAGTTATGACCAATTAATTCTACTCTCCTTCCTATTCCTTTCCCCCCTCCTCTCCCTCAGTTGACCCCTGTCCAGTCCAATCTATTTCTATTATTTCCCTCCACAACCTCCCCTGGTTTGCTGTTTTAGATTAGCAGATGAATGGATGAAGAAAGTGTCCTATGTATACACGACTAGTTTCTTTATTCCATCTTACAGTTGGGTTCCAGCAGAAGTCAGTTCACTGATTTGATGATAAATGTCATGCCCTCAATGACAACCAGGAGGAGCTGTTTGGTCTCAACTCTGCCTCAAAACCATCTCTGTGGGATCAAAGCATCACTTCTACTTTATCTTTTGCGTCTTTTGGTCTACATATATAAAAGTTAAAGAAAAATATATGTATTTTAAGTTCTGTAAAGAAAACACAATTGCTGGATGCTTGGAAAATGAGTTTATGACAGTGACCATTGTTCTTTGTTCTCAGGAGGATTTTGAGGGCTCTTGTGAAAGGATGACTTGTTAATTTCTCAGCTCGGTCAACAGCCCCAGGTCCTGTTTGTGTGCATGAGAACTCTTGGTATCTCAACTGCTCTTTTAGTTTGAAGATAAAGAGTTTCAAAATCTCAATCTATAGTCTAAGCTGAAAAGCATCTCTTCTTCTGCTTTGCTAATAGAAAATCCCCATGTCATTCTGTACGACACAATCATTACCTCTTTTCATTTCACAGGACCAACATTTTAAAACTGAATGCTCATTTATTAATATAAAACACATTATACTGGAAACTCGTATATGGTTTCTGACCTTAAGATCACATTTGAAAGCCGACACAAACTAATATGTTCACAAATTAGTAGCAGTAGCAGTTAGAAACAATAGGAAATGGAGTGTAGGACATTTTTTCTGTTGTAGGATTGATGAACTGTCAATATACTTCTTTGGTGTGTGCAGTTTGGGAAGTTAAAGGACAAGAGAGTAAGCAAAGTCTATGAACATTAATTAATTTCTATTTTACTTTTTTGCAGTGCTGGGGATGGAACTCCAGACCTCAGGCATGCTGGGCAAGCACTCTATCATTGAGCAACACCCATAGCTCTGAACAATTAATTTTTGGTGTCTTCCTCAGAGGTCAAGTCTATAAAAACCAATTAACAAAATAACATGAGCCCTGAACACCCCTTAAATAATATTAGATTGAACCAAATGATCTAATTATTTCTGTAGGTCACAATAGTTAATATTGGCAATTTAATATGGTTTAACTTATTTTAAAAAAAAAGAAAACTCTGTGCTGCATTAGTTTTCTGTTGCTGTATAACTAATTACCACAGATTTAGCAGCTTAAAACAACACTCATTTTTTTATCTCACAGTTCAGTAGGTCAGAAGTCTGGGGTGGACTCCATCAGTTCCCAGTTTAGGGTCTCACAAGACTGAAATCTAGGCAGGGCCGGCTCTTATCTAGAGATCTGAAGAAGAATCTGCTTCAAGACTCTGAATGCAGGCAGAATTCAGTTCTTTGCAGCTGTTGCTAGGGGTTTTTCTCAGAAACCAGAAGCTGCTCTCTGGCCCTCACATGTGTTCCCCTCTGTCCAATAGCCAGCAATGGTATGTTGTTGATTCTTTGAGCTTTGAATCTCTATGATTTCTCCATAAAATCCCTTTTGCTGTGTGATGTATTGGAATCAAAAGTACTATGTGAGGCCATGATCCAAGGTGGCTAAGGGCTTGGGCTCAGGAATTCTACTCTCTGGGCCAGACATGGAGGATCACAAGATGGAGACCTGCCTGGGCAACTTAGACTCTGTCTCAAAAGAAAAAATAAGAAGGGCTAGAGATATAACTCAGTAATTGAGTGCCACTGGCTTTACTCCCCAGTACCACAGACACAGCTTAAAACAACAAAAATTAGAGTCATTATGTCTGGCTTCAATACAATATTTGATCACTGTAAGGAGCACATGCCAAAGACATGACTGGACATGCAGGGACTCACTAAGTTGCTGGCCATAAGGAACAGCGGCCATTGACATGCTTAGTCATGCCTGCTTACAATTGATAAGGGGCTATAAGGGACACTAGCCATAGGCCTGCTTAACAATGACTGTTTACAATTGATAGGGAGCACAGCTCCATGCACATGTGCAAAGAATATGCCCATGTGCAATTACACTATCTCACTGGACATACCCAATGGACATTGATTTTCATTGGGTGTAACCAATCACCAGCTCACACCACTAACTTGGAACTGCATTTAAACTGCTTATCCTGCCACATTGGGAGTTTTTGCTCCAAGAACATCAGTGAGACTGGCCACCTTGCTTTGTTCCTGGATCAACTCCACCATTCCCTGACGTCTAGCCATCGGCTGGAGAGAACCACCAGACAAAGACAATGTCTGCTGTTTGGCTAAGAGAAGTGGTGTGGCATCAGAGGTATCTTGGGGCTCGTGGTTGCCCTGGGATTGTGTGAATTACTTGTAGTATTTAGTTGCTCTAGGAGTGTGTAAATTACTTGTAATGTTTAGTTGCCCTAGGATAGTATGACTTACCTATAGTGTTTTATTAGTGCGTATTAATGCTAGTTGGGGTACTCCAGCATACCCAACACTTTTGTATTGTTTATATTTGATGATTGGTGTGATTAAATATACTCTTGCATGTAAAGACAATCTGCCTCTGAGTAACTATTAATTGTGCTGCTCTTGACAATCACCAGTGATGTGACATTGGACAAAGCCTCTCTGTAATTCAGCAAAACAAGTATCATCTTTAATACCTTAATTATATCTTGTCAAGTGGATTAAATAAGACGATTCATGAAAAACATCTAGCACAGTGCTGCACATAGTAATTGTTTAGTAAGTAACACATTGTGGTTGGAGAAAAGGAAAGATGTGACAAGAAGAGAACAGAAGGAAATTGACTCAGTGAAGACAGAAGGACCTGAGGCTTGAATTGAATTATTATAGTCAGAGAAGGGCAAGGTCTTAATTCCAAAGTATACCAAATTTACCAATGACAGTTTTTTATTCTGTGGAAATGAGAAAATGGATTTTATCTGCTTATTTGGACAGTGCATGGGACTAGTGGTAGTCCATACATTCTGCCTATTGACAAACACCAGGTCTGTACGGTTTCATTTTCTTCAACAATGAGTAAAGACACGAGCCAACCAATAGGACTCACTGCATCAAGCTTCTGTCCTGTGTTGGATAAGCAAATAACCAGCTTGTTCCTGATATGTGAGACTTACCCCAGGAATTTGATAGAATGTATTTGTTTGAATATTCATGTAGACTAGGGAGGAAACCTGTATATGCTTTTTATCATGTGATTGGCCCAAATGCTTTGGTCAGTCCCTCCCAACCGAGATAATGATTAAGGTTTTATCTCCAGTTCAGTGAATGGGGAAGATCCACGGTCCTTTAGCCTGAGTCTGTCACCCCAGTCGTTCTGCTAGCAGCTTGCTGCTTTTGTATTTCCTCTTTAAGAGGAATACTCCAAGGCTGTCCCTAGATAGTCAATCATCAGATCAACTAACAAATAGTTAATCAATCAGTTATCACCTTTTTTTCTAAGGCATCATCAAGTGATTAACGAGAACATTTCAATTAATCATTCATTCTTCACTTCCAATTCATGATCTTCAGGCATAGCTGACATCAGGGATGGGACTTAGATTCAGGTCTGGGTAAGCAGAGCATGGCAGTCCCCTAGGCTTTGTCATTGGATCATGGATGTGTTCACAAACTAAGCCCATGGACAACTTGTCAGAGACTTTCTGGAATTAATTACTAGCTGAGTTTGTCCTTGGGGTTGTATTTTAGTCACTGTGACCAAAAGGCCTGACAAGAACAATTTAGAGGAGGAAAAGTTTATTTGGGGCTCACAGTTTCAGATGTCTCAGTCCATAGACAACAGACTCTGTTGCTTTGGGTCCAAAGTGAAGCAGTACATCATGGTGGAAGGGAGTGGAGGAAGATAGCAGCTTAGGACATGAAAATCAGTAAGCCGAGGTAGAGGGTGGGAGAAGGGAGTGGGCAGGAGCATGTGAGACCACTCGCTAGGGGCAAATAGAAACCCTGAAGGTGCACCCCCAATGACCCACCTCCTCCAGCCACACCCTCCTTGCCCAACTAATCCCTATCAGCAGATTAATGTACCAATTAGGTTAAGACTCTCATAATCATTTCACCTCTAAACTTTCTTGTATTGTCTCACACATGAGCTTTTGGGGGAATACCTCATCTGAACCATAACACGTTGCTAAAATGATATAATACAGGTAGGAAGCTGCTGGTGGGTAACTTGCCTATGTTGGGGAGGAGCCTGCCTGGAAATGAAAACAATCCAAAAAAGATGAACTGAGAGATGGAGGCACTCCATCCTGAAGATGTCATTTGAGCACTATCCCCAGCCATGTTGGAAACATCTAAGATTCCAAGTTAAAGAGCCAACGGATATTTTGTTTAAGCACAATTGAGCTTGCATTGCTGTCATTGTTAACTAAGAGTTCTAACCTAGTCAGTCCACAGAACCTCAGATTTAATATCCCCACTTTAACCAAGCTGTGTAACCTTGATAGAGAGACTGTCTGCCTCTGGTCCAAGCAACTATGTTTAGCATCAAAGAGGCCCACAGAGTACAAACAGGCCTGTTGTTGGGGCCTACCTTGGTGGGAAGATGAGGAGTTCTCATCAAAGACAGACAGATATACATCCTAAAAGTGACTTGGTTCAAATGTGCGTGAATTTTATAATCGGAAAATAAGAACACGTATTTAGCTGGACATGGTGCGCACGCCTGTAATCCCAGCACTTTGGGAGGCTGAGACAGGAGAATCGCAAGTTCAAAGCCAGGCTCTGTAACAGAGAGGTGCTAAGCAACTCAGTGAGACTCTATCTCTACATAAAATCCAGAATAGGGCTGAGGATGTGGCTCAGTGGTCAAGTATTCCTGAGTTCAATCCCTGGTACCAAAAAAACAAAACAAAACAAAAAAAAAACCCCTCTTATTTAAAAAAGAGAAAAGTGTTACTCTTTTGTTAAATTCAGTGACTGCCAAGAGTTTTTTGTACCTCAAATAATTTCAGTTAACATTTAATTCTGGAAACCCAAGCAAGAATTTGACTCTAAGTCATTTGAAAAAAAAAAAAAAGAAATAGTGCTCAGATGTGGAGAGCCAAAACCCATTTAGTCATTCTTCCTTTACGTGCTTCATGGTCTAACACTCTTTAGCCAAATTCCTACAACCAGCCCTGCGATTTGTTCTCAGTCTCTAACATCTCTCGCTCCTTTCAGCACACTTGTTTCATGGAAACAGTAATGTGCTGCTAAGGGGACCTTACAGATTATTTAAACCAGCTTTCATTTGGAATGATACGTTTCCACAAAGTTGAGAACAGTAAACACTTTTTTAAAAGGTGGGGGACCTAATTTTATCAAAGTTCCCCAAACGACTTGATATTGAAAGTACTTTTAGTCCTAGCTCAAATATAGATAGTTGAGTTCTCTGTTTCATAGATTTTGCTCCTAAGTAGACATGTGTCTGTAGAGTGGTGGTCAAGCCTTGCTCAGTAAGTATAGGTTGAAAGACATCTTGGAAGTTATCCAGTTCAAACCATTATTTGACAGAGGAGGAAACTGTCTCAGAAAATGGCATCCAGTGGAGTCCACGAAGTTAAGAGAACATTCCAGAAAGGAAAATAGCTAGAACAAAGGCACTGAGCTGAGAAAAGAAAAGCCCAGACAAAAGCTGGATGTGTCTTTGGTACTTCAAAGGTTGACCATGAACATGAAAGGTAAATTAAATATAGGTCCAAATTACAGGAGGCTTTACATGTTAAACGGTTATTTTTTAGCTTTATAAACCACACAGAAGTAGAGAAAACCCAATAACCAACCTATGTTGTTGTCACTCATCCCACACATTGATGAACATACCAGTTACCATCTATGCCTCCCTCTGTCCATCCCTCTTCATCTTCCCTCTCCATCCCTTTCTCCGTTCCAGCCCCAATTATTTTGAAGCAAATCTTGGCTATAATATCATTACATCTATAAATAATTTAGTGTATATCTCCAAAAGTTAAGATCCTGGAGGATTTTAAACTATGTCCTAGCCAGCCTTGGAGTCATTTTAACACCATGTTCTGAACTGTAGAGGGTGTCCTGGCAATTACAAGTGGGATGGATTGAAGCAGGAAGAAGCAGGGTAAGCACTTAATATTCCATAATACCTTTGTCACATGAGCTATGTTAAAATTGTTTCCTAGTTTCCAAATCTAAAATGTGCTGTATGGCTTCCCATGCTTCTATTTAAGGGCAGAAATAATTTGTACATTTTTGGTCCATGGATAGATATATTTATATTTTAAAGGTTTTGTCATTTTTATATTTCAGTTTCATGCTTTGTATTTTATTCATTGAGGTGCATGGAATAATGTAAGTGTGTATATTTATTTTTATTTATATATTAAATATTCCTCTTTTATTTTATTATATGGCTCCTAAGGACATTATGAGTACTAGCTTGATGTTTATGGGGGAAAAAATACTTCCTTAGCTCTAAAAAATTGACTTCTAAGTTCCTCATCTCTGTAAGTAGCAAAATATACCACATAAATTATTCAAGCAATGTGAAAAGAAAATAAATCTATTTCAAGTGGCTATCTAAGATAGAGATCATTTCTCTGTGCAGAGTTCTTTTTCACATATACACTGCAAAACCATAGAAGATTGAAATATTTTCTGAATGAGAAAACTTTCAACATGATGCGCCACACAGGGTATTGCAAATAGGAACTAAAATAAACCCTGTCTGACCTCAGGGTTCATGTTGAATATTTAGAGTTGGAAGTACTCATTTCAGGGTACATTTTTCTTTAACCCAGTCATCCCAGAGTAGAACAACAGCACTTGAGAATAGATAAGAGTGTCCATCTGGCCAGCTGAATACACTGTCCTTCACACTGCAGAAAGATTTATAGAGTATGTTAGAGGTTTCTAGATCTTGAAACCATACAATACATCTTCTGCTTTTAATTTATGCCTTGAAGATTTACACAAAATAGAAAGACAAATAACCACTTTCCAGTTAAAGTCTTCACATTTTCCATCTGGCACATCATTATGAATAACATGTCTGTATTACATAATAGTAAATTTTTCATACTAAGGGTCGTCTGCCATCAATTTACAATCAGAAATGTCACATGATATATTGAAAAGAAATCAGAATTACACATGGTGACTACATTTGCCTCCTTATATTTCTTACCAGAAGTTTTTTCTTTCTCTTTAGTGACCTCTGAAAATTGTATGGAGTCATTAAGGAAAAAACTCAGGTAGAGTGCTAGCAATTTCACAGCATTGTTAAAAAAAAAAAAAAACCTTTGGCTAAACATTACATTCTAAACTCTTCCATTTATTTTTCTAGATGCATTTTTAAAATCAAAACACAAAATGAATGGATGACAGACAATCAAAGATTTTCATAACCAAGCTCTTAGTGCTTGAAATTTCAGACAGACCGGCAGGAAGTCACATGAGCAGGTGCTGTAATGGGCCAGACCGATACATCACGCTACCTAAGTCTGTTTTTGTGGCAGTCATGCAAGTTTTCTGAAATAGAACTCTTGTTTCCCTACAGGATTCCGGCCTGAAAAAGTCATAAATGTGCCCAAAGCTTTCCCAACCTCGTCTCATTAACAAAGAGGAAAGGCAGGAAGCCAGAGTTCTCATTACCAGTCTCTCACTAGCTTGTTGTGCCACGTTGGACCTGTGGCCGGCTTCTGTTCTTGATGCTTCTGTTTTCCTTTATTTCCAAATAAGAAAGAAGGTGGACTATCAGAACAAGTTTCAAAGAGCACACACATGTCATAATTACTATTATTCTTATTTATCTAATTCTGGGGAACCACAATTGCCAAGAATCACTCAGCCACAAACATTTACTGAATGTCCATCATAGGCCAGTATTATTCTTGTTGCTGGGGATTTAGAAGAAAACCAGATGGAGTGCTCCACTGGGTATAGAGTAGGGGAGTCGGGTAACAATGAAAATGATCTTAAATTCCATAAATAAATATTTCAAAAGGCAGAGTAAAGCGCTCTCTCTACAGGAGTGAATCATAGGGTGCACTAACCAAATATGGGAAGTCAAGGAAGTTCTCCTAGAAGAACTGGTGCAGAAGTTGAGTCTCAAAGGATAAGCTGGGTGAAGAGTTGGGGAATAGTATTTGGGGCATCAGGAATATCAGGGGTAAAAGATCAGGAGATGCTGGTACTCTTGTGGAATTGGAAGGAGATCAGCATGGCTGGACTAGGGCAGTACTTCCTGGTATTTTTCATGTCATGGCACGTGAAAGCCAATGGACCAGCAGTGCCTCCAGCAATACCATGGGCCTCGGTGTCTTGGCATATTTGAAGTTAATTTACAGAAGGGCTGTGGGCTTTGGCAAACCAGTTGAGAAGCCCTAACTTAGCACTGAAGAGAGCAATTGGCATGAGAGGATGCTGACAATGTAGACTGGAAAGAGCTGGGTGGTGAGGGGGAGGTGGGAAAGTGCAGACAGCACATTCAAGATCCTCAAAGATCAGACAGGCTTTGTTAAGGATACTGGACGATACTGAGGGCAACAGGGAAGGGTTTTAAGCAGGAGAGCTGTCTGGGAAGGGGAAGGGAGATCCTGAGGCACCTTGAATCCATTTGGATGTGTTAAGATTGGGAGTTCAGGGAAGGGTCTGACTTTGAGTCCCATTCCCCAGAGTTGTGCTGATTCTGAGACCCTGATTTTCTTTTAATACATTATTTCCTTACCCATGATAGCTATAGTTGGTTTCTATTGCTGGTAATGAAAGAATGCTAACAAATACAGCAGTGTGGAAATAGCAATAAGGAGGATATTGATTCTTATGACACAGACACTCAACTTTGTTACATAAGTGAATTATCAGCATAAGATGGTTGGAATTTATCATATTGCCTCCCTGTTAGGAGTTTATTGAGCTCTCTTGTCTGAAAGAAATTTGTGAGCAGTTGAAAGATTGATTATACATGCATTTTCTTCAGGGAGGAAAGAAATGGAAAATGTTCTTTTTAAACTGGATCATATTATAATCAACATAATAAAAATAGGAATAACTGGCCTCATCTTTGCTAAAACCTGAAATCTGACTATAATTATCAGAACAGCTGTCTTAGTGGAGCCCTCTGTCCCTGGACCTGGAATGAGTAGGGAAATGTCAAAAAACTGATACAGATGAACAGGAACTTGCCAGAGTACATTCAGTCATATATGAATATATGAAAAATTGAGTAATAATTTATGATACTCTCCACTTGGGTTTTAAATTCAACCATGGTATATTCAACAAAAGAATTAATAAAATGTTCAATAAAAATAGCAAAATAACTTATATTCACTATAATTAAGAATAAAGGTTATATTAATTTCATGTTCTATAGAAAAAAGTTGTAGTGGAAACATCAAGTATGAACTTTGTTAAAGAAATATTTATTATGGCTATCAAGTCATATTTACTGGACATGAAGTTAAAATATTATGAAACTTCTGTTCCTTTTTTATAGTCAGTAAAAGATTTTTTCTGTGCACACAGGGAGTCTAATTTTTAATTTTGAAATTTTACAACAACTATCATTTGATAGCTATGGATTGAGCACAGATTAGCTATATGCTTTCCCTACTGTAAATGATGTCATTTTATTTGGCTTCTTTTCTATTTTAGCTGAGTTTTTTTCCCAGTTATTTTGATAAAGAATAAAGACAAATTCCTTCTCAACTTCTCCTACTTAGCAGATTAGTTTTCCATTTTGTCTGCTTCAAGACTGAGACAGCAGCATCCCTAATGAAAAATCTCCTACTATACATATTCACTTGGAAAAATATCACAAAAAGATTTTGTAAAAATTAGTGAAGTGAAGCCATTTGGTTTCAACAATGACTTTTAGATGTAGTTTCAACAGATCATAAATAGTCTAAAGAATCTATTGGATATTTTTAAAAGGAAAGAAAGAAAATCAACAAAGGCACATTAAAAAATTGAGAACTCTAGGAGTTATACAATTTATATATGGTTTCTTTTCATAAATTCAGAGTAAGTGTAACTTATTTCTACTCCCATTTTTTTAAATAAATTCTTTCTGTTCTAGGCATGATGATGTGGATTCAGTCTAGACATATGAATCACTGAACAAGCAATTTCACACTTAAGTGAGTGGTCTGTGTTTAGATTTCCTGTTGGTCTCTTAAACTCTATTGTCTTCTTCTCATCTGATCACCAATATATACACAGTGTGTACCCTATTTCTGAGATGTGATCTGATGGCTCTGATCTTACTGTAGAATAGTCCTAGAATTCCCATACCCTGATATTCCACATGATTCTTTTGCCCTAGACCAACTATCTTAGTGTTACAATTGAATTTTTTAAAAAATTATTTCTTCTAATTAGGTATGCATGACAGCAGAATGCATTTTGATTCATTGTACACATACAGAACACAACTTTTCATTTCTCTGGTTGTACACAATGTACAGTCACACCATATGTGCAGTCATACATGTACCTAGGGCATTGATGTCCATCTCATTCTACCATCTTTCCTGCCCCCATGTCCCCTCCCTTCCCTCCCTCCCCTTTGACCAATGTTCCTCCATTCTTCCCATGTACCCTCCCCCATTATGGATCAGCATCCACTTATCAGAGAGAACATTTGGCCTTTGGTTTTTTGAGACTGGCTTACTTCACTTAGCATGCTATTCTCCAACTCCACCCATTTATCTGCAAATGCCATAATTTTATTCTCTTTTAATGCTGAGTAATATCCATTGTGTATATATACCACAGTTTCTTTATCCATTCATCTATTGAAGGGCATCTAGGTTGGTTCCACAGTACAAATGAATTTTGATAAATGTTTTAGTTAGCTTTTTGTTTCTATGACTACAATACCTGATAAGAACAAGTTAGAGGAGGAAAAGTTTATTTGGAATTCACAGTTTCAGAGGTCTCAGTCCACAGATAGTTGGCTCTGTTGCTGTCAGCCCAAGATGAGACAGTGCATTTTGGCAGAAGGGCATGGTGGAGGAAAGTAGCTCAGAATATGGCAACCCAGAAGAAGAGATGGAGAGCTCTGTTCACCCTGGACAAAATACAAACACCAAAGACAGGCCCCCAGTGATCTTCTTCCTCCAGCCAACCTACTTATAGTTACCACTCAGTTAATCCACTCAAATAGATCCATTCCCTGATTATGTTACAGCTCTCATAATCTAATCATTTTACCTCTGAACATTCTTGTATTGTCTTCCCATGAGCTTTTGATGGACACCTCATACAACACACACCAACAACACACCACAACAATAGTGAGTCTAGGAAATTCTTCATTGGATGACACTCACGTTTGTACTCCACCAATGTTAACGAGACCACCATGAAATCAGTTTTAAACTTTTAAAGCTGTTGGTTGCTAATTAATGTAACTTTTCTTTTGATATCGCCTTCAAGGAAGAATGTTTAATTTTTCTATCATATATATATATTTTTCAATTCCCATTGACTTTCTCTGAAGAATAAGTGTCACTCTTTCTAAAATTGCAGATATGAATTACTAATGTTCCTGGCATAAGAGATTTTAAATCAAATATATATTCAAGTATGAAGAAAATTTTAAATGTGCTCCACCAAAGTTCATGGGTTGGAAAATTAATCCCCAATGCAATAGTGTTAGGAACAGGTTCCTCATGGGAGTTGCTAGGCTATGAAGGCTGTGTCCTCATGAGAAGATTAATGTTGTCCTCCCAGGAGTGGTCTTATTAACCTAGTTAGTGGGTTGCTTATAAAGACTCCTGTTCTTTTCCTCTCTTTGCCTTTTTGGCATGGTATGACACTTCAAGCAGGTCCTTGCCATATGAAGGTCTCATGACCTTGGAATTCCCAGCCTTAGGAAATATATCTCTGTTATTTATAAATTACCCAGTCTGTGGTATTCTGTTATAACAACAACAACAAAAAAAAAAATGAACTAGTCACCAGATTGGACAGGGGGATGGGAGAAATAGAGCAGGGAGGGGAATGGAAGAGACAGTAGAATGAATGGAATATAACTTTCCTATGTTCATATATGAATACATGACCAGTGTAACCCCACATCATGTACAACCACAAGAATGGGAAGCTATATTCCATGTATGCATGATATGACCAAATACATTCTGTTAGCACAGCAGGACTGGCCAGATGCAAACTTTAAGGATCAGCTCAGCACAGCATTTATTCAAGAACAGAGTGATGCCTCACCAGCCAAAGGGGGATTTAGGATTATTTAAGTTCCACTGAGAGGTGATTCAATTAATGAACATGTAGTTTGACTGTCTTTACTGGGCCAGATGGAGGGTGTGAAGTCAGATTATGGTGGCATCAGTGCTCTGGCCTCTTCTCAGAAACTGTCATTTCAGACTTGATAGAAGTTTCCTCCCCAGGACCTGTCTTGTCACTGGGAAAGACAGTGACTCCTTCAATCCTTCTTCCTGGGCCACATTATTTTGGAGTTTGTCTTTTTCCATATCTAGTACATTCTACTGTTATGTATAATAAAAAAGAACAAAAAAAATTTTTTTAAATGAACTAGGACACTACCATAAGCTTAAAAAACAAAGGCAGCATGATATAGTTATCTACCAAGCAGCCCTTCCATTATTTGGGGAAGTAGTATTGTATTCTATTCCTCTGCCACACCCTCCTACCTCCAGGTATCTGACAAGAGCACCTCTCAAAGTCTTTGGGATGGGAGGACGTAATGACTTTGCCAGGCCAAAGCTACTAAATTAGTAAGTGTATCCTAGTGGCTTGCAATTTTTGATTTATATTTTATCCAATTCAGAAACAAATTGGAAAAGCGGAGCCCATTTCTAAACAATATTGGCCAGATCTTTTCAATTGTGAGGGACTGAAATCTAATTCTAACTTGCCTGAGCAAAAGAGGAAAGGCATTTGATCATACATCTGAAAAGCTCACAGGCATCAAATACAGCTGAATGCAGATGTTCAAAATGTGTCAGCAGGCCTCAGTGTCTCCAATACTCATGGCTCTGCCTTCTTCGTATCAGCTTGTTTTCAGGCAGGACTCCCTCCACTTCCAAATATACAGAGTGATAAGATGTCTGCTAGCATCCCCAGGCTTCTATTCTACTAATTTACCAATCCTAATGGAAAGGATGCTGCTTTCCCCATTAATGAGATCTTTCAGGAGCTCCTTAAATAGCATTAGTCTTTACCACCTAGGTTCTGAACCAATTAAGAAATAAGAAGAGAAATAACACAGGGCCCAGTTATCACCTTTATTACTGATACAGGCAGTCATTTGGCTTTAGACGTCAGGTAGCCCCAGATGACTTCCCAATATAAACCATAGAATCAGACAGAGTTTCTATTCATTCCTGGGCCCAGGAAATGCTGTACTGGGCTGGCCTTCTAAAGATTGGCTAAGTGAATGTGCCCATTTAGTCTCGAATTTACCAATTAGATAAGTTTTTCTTCCTTGAGGACTGGGACTAGACGGGGAGAAAGGTGAGGGGTGTTACATCTAGTGGAGTAGAGACATCATGGATGTGGGAAAATTCCTACCTAGTATTTCCTGGCTCTTTTTTTAAATACTTTTTTTAGTTGTAGATGGATACAATATCTTTATTTTATTTATTTAGTTTTTGTGTGGTGCTGAGGATTGAACCCAGTGCCTCATGCATGCAAGGCAAATGCTCTACCACTAAGCCATGATCCCAGCCCTATTTCCTGGCTCTTTATTCCTTTAACCCACTGAATTATCCACTAAGCCAATAAATCCATGGGCAGCCAGTAGTGTGGCTGCCTTAAAAGGACAGCCCCATTCCCTCCTTTGCGAGGCCACACTCAATGTAAACCTGTATTCCACTGAGAAGTCCCATGTGCCTCCTGTGAGCAGTGCAGATCTGGTAGAAGATTCTCGAATGGGTTAGAGAGGTACTTTAGTTCAGTTAACTCCAAAGTGTTTGTGTTTGAGACTGAGTGTTCACTTCAGATTCTGTTTCCCAGCCCAAATAATGTCCAGGCTCATCTAAGATTGTTCTTTCAGAGATAAAATGACATCATGAAAGCACTGCAATAATAAAACAGAAATTCCACTAATACAATTCTAACAAACAATTTAGAAATCCTCAAAGTGGAATGATCCAAGTCCTCGGAAGTAATAATAAAGTCCACACAAAGACCCCTTTTAAATTAAAATCCACAAATATTAAAATCTAGGAAATATTAAATTCTATAAATAAATGTCATTATCATTGTGAGCTCAAATGCCAAAATGCAAAATTCTTATGTCAAAATTAAAGATTTTTTGTGCAAGTGTTAATATCAACTTTATTAATATTCCAAAGTTGAAACAAACCCAACCTTCTTCAATATTTAAGGACATTTAACAAAATAAAGGACATTGAGTAAATAAATGGATAAATAAATGTGGAGGAGGATGCCATATTTATGGATTAAAACACTTGAACTTAATTTTCCTAAATTTTATTTTAGATTCAATGAAATCTCCATAAGTCAGTGATAGTAAACTTAAAGTGTAAAAGTTGTTCTCCCTTGTTTATTATTCAGCTTATTAGTATTAGCCTGTGGGGCTCTGGGTACCCTGGGAGAGGGGAGGTTCTCTGAGCATGTGCAGCCTGGGCTACTTTTTCAGAAAGAATGTGGTTCTTTCAGGACCTCAGAAGTGCTACTAGTTCAAGCCAAATCTTTCACCTTCCAAAGAAGTCAGAGTTGAGAGAACATCTAAGATTTCCATAGCACCAGTGTTGCATCCATCATTTTTAGAAAACAAGACAATGTCCAGATCCCTGAAGCTGTCATTCCCCAGCAAAATTATGTACCAAAACCTGAGTGTTCAGTGCTGCCAAAGAGCATTACAGATATTTGGATGTTACTGAAGAAAAGAGAGTAGGTGAAAATCTTGGTTTGGCCTCCCCAAATGCTGGTCAGTCAATGCTTGTTGCCTGGAATCCATGGTCTGTAAAATTAAGTTTAGTTGAGAGAAGATTCTTAGAAAGAAGTTAATGTTGGCATTTTATATTTGCCATAATTTGGGGGAAAAAATCCACTTCTGCCTACTGTCTCCATTCTTAGAGAGTGGCATTTGAAATATTGCTGTCTTCTTGTACCAGCTCACAAATTGGTAACATCGGCAACCCTAGTACTCAGGTCCTCTTATATTGGAAAGCTTGTTATTGCTATTTCCCCTTAAGCCTTGTTTTCCTGACACTCTGGAATTGTACTGAGGATGATTCTGTCTAATGTCTACTCCCACATGTCAATAATCTCTGGAAACACCCTCCCAACACACCCAAAAGTCTCAATCCAATCAACTGGACAGTCTATATTAACCATCACACACCTATAATCTATTTATAACATAGTAATGAAACTGATCATCTAAAAATATGAGCCATGATGTCACTTTTCTTCTCAGAAGTTTCCTCTAGTCAGGATAAATTCTAAACTCCTCACCCTGAGTTCCAGGCTGGATGTCACCCATTTCCCTCCCACTCCTCCTATCCCTCTTTCTCCTGTTCCTCTTCCTTGCATACTGGCCTCTTCACTGTTTCACAAAACCTTTTATGTTACATGTCAAAGGAGACTATAGGGATGATTAGGTTAAGAGTCTTGAGATGAAGAGATACTTATTGACTTCCTTGGGGGTGACCAAGGTTGTCACAAAATTCTCATAAAAGGGACACAGGAGGGTGAGGATCAGTGAGAGATGGACAACAGAAGCAGATGTGGGAATGATACAATTGCTAGAAGGGAACCATGAGCCCAGGAACATGGGCAGGCTCTGGAAGCTAGAAAAGGTAAGGGCATAGATTCTCCCCTGGATCCTGCAGAAGGATTCCAGTCCTGCTGACACTTCAGAGCCCAGTGAAACTCATTTTGTACTGATGATCTACAGTACTGTAAGACAATAAATTTGTGTTATTTGAAGGCACTGGTAATACCTGGCCATAGTAGTGATAGAAACTAATGTAGAATCAATATAAAATAATATAAATATGAATATGAAAATTGATACAACTCCCCACCTCTTGACCCCCTTACCCCCTCGCTGTTTTTTTCTCCATGGTTCTTAGCACTATATGCCATACTAGCTATTTTATTCTTTTACTTTTAAAGATGTATTCATCTTTAAAAATTCTATCACATCAGATCATTCTTAGTTTTGTTTTTCTAAACATCTTTTTATCAAAAATTTGGTAAAAATTACTTCTTCCTTATATTTAGGAATTTCTTTCTATTAGCTCTGTTAAGTGTAAGACAATTGGCAGTGTTCTATATCTTTTGTACAAAGTTGATTGAGACACATATGAGCATTTTCATTTTTAGAGCACACTCCAAGTCTTAAATGTTTTGAAATAGAAAAAAATTCACATTTTAGATATTTTTTTTTAAGAGTCATGTTCCAAAAGCATTAGTGAATACAGAAATTATGTCCTTACCTAATAAAGAAAGCAATCTTTAAATTCCTGGCCAGATGTCAACTTCCTGAAGTCATACGGATTCAAATCTAAGGACTGCAAGTCTTCTAGGGAGAATTCCAAAATATGTTTCTCATAGATTTAGGCGAAGTAAATCATCTTAAAATAACTCCTTTCCTCCTTCTCTCTTCACGACTACATAGTCTTTACTCCGTTTCAAATACAGTAAATGGCAAAATGTGCTGTATTCTGATTTTATGAAATCTTCCATGATGTGTTTATCATTCTGACCCTCAGTCCCAGGCTGGGTTTCTGGCATTCCATGTGTAGCCTGTGCAATTGCAGAACATCACTTTTCCCTGTCACCTGTGGAAAGGACATGAGTAGTACCCATGTGGTCATTCTGCTCCAAGGCTCCTGAGTTGTACTAGACTCTGCATAGCACCTAGTGCTAAAAGAGCAATTTTCAGCCCAGGTATTCCTTCAGTTAACTTAAGAATGTTTATCAAGCACCTATTTTGTGAGAAGTTCTTGGGATACAAAGATTGCAGTGTTCGGTCACCTCCAGCTTCCAGTCCTGCTTCAATTCTCCATCTTCCATTCTGCTTTCAGGATACAAGTGTCAGAGCTTGTTGCTGTATAATGAATTCCAGCAGAACATTGAGAAGATGTAAATTAAATGTTTTCTTTGTAGGGAATCTTCGCATTTAAAAAAGTAACTTTTTATATAAAGCACATTATTTTAGCCTTTTTCACAGGAAAAAAAAGCATATACAATGCTGACAGTTTGAGATGACAATTTGAGTACATGTGTTGGGATCCTCTACTCCAAATTCTCATGAAAATGCAGAGGATGCTCTGGAGTGTTGTGAGTACCGGAAAGGTTGCCATCCACAAGTCAAACTGAATGGAATTCTCCAGGGACTTTATGCTGATAGATTGGGTTGAGTGATGGACCAAACAACTCAGTGTATTGCAGCCATAGAAGTCAGTCAGATAAGTAAATGGAAGAAGCCCACCAGCACCTTCTACCTCACAGGGACAGGAGCTGGAGAAAAGGGTAGGCTTTGAGAGGTCTGTGGAGTGCAAATGCCTTTGATTGGTCAAGGTTCACCCAGAACATGATTCTGGTCATGGCATTTATATTATTTGAGCTCACATTTGATATAAATGGCCATTCCTAGGAAAAAAAGCCAGGGATTCCTTAGCTGGCCCACAGTGAGGAAGTTGTGCCAGCTAGAAAAGGGAAAGACAGCTTCAGCTCGCTGGTTGCCACAACAAAGTAGAAAAGGAATTCTTCCAAATGCAGGGAGCTCTCTTGCACAACAGCCTTTAGCTTGGAGTGGGAGCTCCCTTTCTGGACTACAAACTAATGAGCCATCAGTCTCAGAAGGCAGTACAAATCTTTCTCTTTGTTTAGTTCGTTTGATCATAGATTTGAACAGGTACACTTGCAATTTCTGATTAAAGCCCTTTAAAGCCATAGCAATGGGTAAAGCTCTATCTGCTGTTGTAAGGATGGATATGCACAAAAAAATTACAGGGCAGATACGCAAGAAAACTCA
Organism: Xerus rutilus; assembly: GCA_028644305.1. Taxonomy (NCBI): domain Eukaryota; kingdom Metazoa; phylum Chordata; class Mammalia; order Rodentia; family Sciuridae; genus Xerus; species Xerus rutilus. The sequence continues at coordinate 141,141,758 of CM053402.1, forward strand.
GACATGAACAGGAGGGGACTATTTGAAGAAAAGATGTCCTGTGACACAATGATTATAAAAGGTAAGATGAATCCTCTCCAACTGATTAAACAAATTACTGTGCCTCACTGCTCTAAATGGCAGCCATTAAAAGATATTACTAGAAACATTTATTGGCATGGAAAAGTTTTCACAATATATTGCTAAGTTTAGGAAAAAAGAGAAAAAATCACATAATAGTAAAATAAATACACCATGTGTCTAAATGTGGATGTGAAGGCTGCTCAGGAGTGAGGGTTGGCAATGAGAGGAAGATAAACATTGGAAAATTAGATGCCTAAATAGTTAATAGGAAAAAAGTTAATATACATGGGAATGTGATATGAAGATGATTTTATAACCTTCTTTTTCATGATGTAGTTTAAATTTCTTTTCACAAATTGAACATAAATGGACATGTTTTTCTTACATAATTACAAAAAGTAAACATTGTTTCTCCAAAGCTTATTTCCAAAAAAGGCATTGGACTGGAACAATTTTATGGATGAGTTTTTAACATTTAACAAGGAAATAGATAGTTTCCATTCTACTTAAAATATCCTACTATGCAAAAAAACTGAAAAGCACATTGAACCCTGTAAAGAAACTATAGCTGGGCGTGGTTGTGCACGCCTATAATCCCAGCACTTTGGGAGGCTGAGACAGGAGAATCTTGAGTTCAAAGCCAGCCTCTGCAACAGCAAGGCACTAAGCAACTCAGTGAGACCCTGTCTCTAAATAAAAAGACACAAAATAGGGTTGGGAATGTGGCTTAGTAGTCGAGTTCAATCCTCAGTACCAAAAAAAAAAAAAAAAAGAAACTATAATATTACTATATACCAGAACCTAACAAAGGGAGCCAGAAAAACAATCAAGGAGCTGTTGTCATTTGTGAAAATGAAGCAAAATTGGTATTAGTAACTTGGTTTTAGAATTATTCTAAATGAATAATATACCATTACCAAATAGGATTTCTTCTAAAAATGCAAACATGGTTCAATATCACAAATATCAATGAAGTTATTCTACAGATTAAAAAGAAAAATTATTTGACATTGAGGCACCAAGAGATTTTGTATGTAGAATGGCACTTAATATTCAATTCATTCCAAACAAATCATTTTAAAAACTAAGCTTTTAACCTGAGACTTCCTAAACATGGTAGAGGCACTTCCTAAACATGGTAAAGTTTAGTGTCAACATAAAGAAATGATTGCACTATTAAGTTTTGGGTAGTTGGTTAGTGATAAAGAAGAATGTGTAGAATGCAACTACAGAATTTAATACAAAAGTAGATTGGACCTGAGTTAATAAAGCAACTCAACTGCATCTTCATGGTCATTTGATTGGTTATCTTTCTTAGACAAGTAACTTTATTCCCACTGTGCTTATTTTGATAAATTATACTAGGGTAATTGGCCTTCTCAAGTGTATAGGGGCAGGAGTTGGGGATAAAGGTAAGCACTGGTTACTTAGAAAAGCCCAAGTATAGACTGAGCTGAGACTCCAGAGATGGATGCACTGGGACAGATGGAGAAATGAGAGTTTTATTCCAGCCTTGTACTTTTCTGAGATGGTACATCCAATGAAGAGAAATCACTCTGTCATAACTAAATCCCAACAAGAATAAAGTTGCCAGTTGGGAAATGGTAGGCTTGTGGGTAGCCATCACTAATAAGAAGGTACCTCAGCTTAGGAGTGATGCCTCTGAATGTTTACATGATTTTTATTTCCCTAGAAAGACCCATCCTCTGAAATAACCAAATAGAGCAACAGCAAAATCTAGGTCTTACTCTACTATCCTCTCCTGATCCAAAAGATGTGGGCATAGATTTACACTGTCTCTGACAAAGTCCTCTATCAGATAATGCAAAGAGAAGAAAACTTAGCGAATATGTAATTCATTTTATGACTCAAGATTGTGAAAACATTTGATTTAGATCAAGCTGTAAGTTTAGGAACCATTTCATGGAGGAGAAACTATTTTATTTAAAAAATGTGATGGAAGGAATGAAGAGCAGGTTTAAAAGAAAGGTATAAAATAGGTGAATTGGAAGACAACACAGGGAATTCAGGTAGCAGAGAGAAGAATAAAGAAATAAATAGGATGAACAAAGACAAAACAGACTTGGAAGAGAAATCTGGATATGCATGAGAATTTCAGAAGGAGGAGACAGCAACGGACATACCTGAGTCAACAGAGACTGATCTTCATAGCAAAAGGGCTGACAAAATATCAGACAAATTACTTAGCAACCCCCTCACTGCCCATGAACACAAGATATCTGAATTCTAAAGACAGGGAACTTTTTGAAGTAGATAATTAAAGGAATCTCTACCTGCAGATGCAGAGGCAGACACATTATTGCTGCAGGAGGGACCCCAGCACTGGCAGTGAATGGATGATGAAGGAGAAACAGGAAATGTGTAGAAAAGTAAAGTAAACATGCATATTTCAAAGACTGCACTCTATGTGAGGGAAACTTCATAGCGCTTTCCCTGAACACAACCAACCAAATTAATTATATTGCATTATGACAAGTGTTGAAATTAAAAGCAATTTTTAAACTATGAATAGTAAGAAATTAAATGTGATCAACTAGGCTGCAGGAATTCTCTTATCCTTCTATGCATAGAAAATTATATTACAAAGTTGTCATTTGGACAGGTGACTAAAGACAATGCAATAAAAATGAAGAAAAATATATATTACAAAAGAAATATATTTACAGAAATAGTAAATTACAATATACATTACAGAGATATGTATTACCAGGCAATTAGTTAATATATATACTATGGTATTTTTTTCTGTTTGTTGTGAATTCTATAGCCATATTTTATGATTATTTCAGATTTTAAGATTTTGAAATTTGCTATTTCTTATTCTAGATAAAAATTCCTGTTTACAGCTAATTTTCTATCAAGGTGTGATTTATATATGATAAAATGAGTAATAATACTTGTGTATTTTCCTTAAATATAACCCCTTAATATGTATAAGATAAATTTCAGGTTCCCAGAACTACTCAGTTAATGTATTTCTTTATCTAATCAAGAAATAAATTGACATAGAGAAATTAAAAAACCTTGAAAAAGGGAAGATTAAGAACTAAAAGGATTCTGGATGATATCAAGACTGAAAAACATGAGTCATCTAAATAATTGTTAATATGTTTATAAAATCTATTTTAAATGAAAACACGATCCCTGAAAGTGAAAAATACAAAAGTTGTTTATTCTAGATCATCAATATTGGATTGATTCCATAAAATGTGGTGCAGAGTGGGTAGAGATATAAAAAAGAGGGCTCCCGTTCTCATTTTCCACAGGTTTGTATTTATAGTCTGTTTATGATGCTGTGTGGTTTGTTGTTTAACAGGAAATGGGCGTGATGTTCCAGATACATAATAACCGGTACCTTGTGAACACTCACCACCAGAATGGACATCAGTCATGACAATCCACGTGGTCATTCTGGTGAACGTAGAAATACCGTCTTAGCATTGACATGAGAGTTATTGGTAAAAATAGTAGGAAATTGCAATATACTAGCTTTTTTAAGTGAATCTCTTCTAATTTTTTTTTTTTTTTTTGTACTGGAGATTGAACTCAGGGCCACTCGACCACTGAGCCACATCCCCAGCCCTATTTTGTGTTTCATGTAGAGACAGGGTCTTACTGAGTTGCTTAGCGCCTCGCCGTTGCTGAGGCTGGCTTTGAACTCGCGATTCTCCTGTCTCAGCCTCCCTAAGTGCTGGGATTACAGGCGTGCACCACCATGCCCGGCTTAAGTGAATCTCTTCAACTTCAATTAACATCCAGTCATCCTTTAGTGAAAATATTAGATTTGGAGACCAAATTATTCAGTGAATGAAGAAGTTCCTATCTTTGCCTCCAGACCACTAAGGCAAGACAAATATAAATGTGGAGATTCATTATCTCCTAGATGGTTTTGTGGGGAAGGCTGTGCTCAAAGGAGCAGCCACAAAGCTCCTGGTCCCATCAACATGTACTTCAAAGTCAGCAGTTGCAGCAGATTTCTGTGAACTTTGGAGAGCTGATCTCACTGTAGAGTTGCTCTTTTCTTCATTCCAGGAATGAAAGCAAAGTCTTGCTGAAAAAGCCATGCTCATCCCTGACACTGCCAGCATTTTGTTCTTTCCATTACAAGTTCGTTGGTTTTTTTCTTTAAGTTTTTGCTAAAATAGACAAAACCCCAGTGGCCCAAATGACAACACTCTTTCTTGGAAAATGTTAACTAATTTATGTATTTGTCACATGGAAGGTGTGGAATTATAATTGTTAAAGAAGTCAAACTCAGATTTGGAGCCTTGAAACTGTTATTTCCTAGACAAGGCACTGATGTCAATATTTAGGACCTTTCTATTCTATATTATTTTCCTTATTTGTGGTTAAGAAAACACAAGTCCACAAATGCAGTTTGCCTTCCGCTGAATTTGGAATCTCGGGTCAGTATTGAATCACTTGTAGATTATTGGCATCCAGATTATTCCTTTGTCTGAGAATAATGATGTTTCCCTTTTTTTCATCTAGTTATAAACTGTAGCTGTTAAGTTCAATTTGTTTATTATAGATTGTGTGTGTGTGCTGTGTCTGTCCCTATGTATAAAAAATTTCCAGTAACTTAAGAGCATGATACGAAGGCAAATGTTTTTAGCATCCAAAAGACATTTTTCATGAGCTTGTCATTTTGTTGGCTTTTCCTTAGGAATAGTTTAGTTCGGTTGCTTGGGTACAGTTGATTGAATACAGTTGCAACAACTAATCAAAATCTGGTACAAGTTAGGATGCTAACATCTGAGCTCTTTTGTCTCCAAGATGAGGCATTATTTGAAACTCATATTTTAGCACCTGTACAAATCCTTTCTTGGTCTGAAACCTTTAATGATAAAGAGGATGCAGGAGTATCAACTTACTTTGAATTGAAGAATAGTTTATTAAAAATAAAATGTTCTATAAAAAGGTAATAGGTCCCTCCTCTTGCCTTGTTGGAAAGAGGTAAGATTCCCTTGCCATTGGACTTTCTATTAATGGTGGGATTTGTCCAGTGGAGAGCCCTGCAGGATGTTGGAGACTCAGAAGAGTTGATGATCTGGGTATTGTCCTATCTTCCTGCTTACAGGTTGTCCAGGGCTGGCTTTGTTCCTCTACCAAAGGCCACAGCTCCGGAGGAGCTGCTCCCTCTGGCTTTCTAGCCGGGTTGCGATACGCTTCTTCCTTTTGTTGTTTCTGGACCCAGGGCTGGTGACAGCTCCCTTCTGCTGCTTCTTGCAACGTGCCACACCTTGCCTCCTGATTTACTTTTTATACCTTTGTAAAAAAAAAAAAAAAAGTGGCTTTAATGAAACTCAAATTTTTTCAATGTAAGTGTGCCTTCGGTTTTTGGCTAGACCCTTAGGTAAAGTTGTAATTTTAAATAAAAAATCACTTGGGTCAAACTTAATTATGAACCAGAGAGAATAAAAGCACTAACTGAAATTTCTGCACAGCTGCTGTCCCTCCCAACACCATTTGATCATCTGTATTCTCTTTCTGGCCTCCAGTTTCCTTGTGCCTGACTAATGGCTTTCATTTCTTCTCCATGGACTTAATTTTCTCCCCTTTGGATTAAGTCTATTATTCTAGACTTTTATTTTTTATCATTATTATTGTTATTCTCTCCCATTTCCTGAACTTCTCATTAAATTATATCTGTTATGCCTCATTCTTTCAGAACACAATGTGAGTCAACGATTATTAAGTAGAGTCAGACGTGGTGGTGCACACCTATAATCCTAGAGGCTGAGGAGGCTGAGATAGGAGAATCACAAGTTCAAAGTCAACCTCAGCAAAAGCAAGGCCCTAAGCAACTCAGTGAGAACCTGTCTCTAAATAAAATACAATACAAGGCTGAGAATGTGGCTCAGTGGCCAAGTACTCCTGAGTTCAATCCCCAGCATCCCTCCCCCTTACAAAAAAAAATGGAAAGATCAATTCATGTTAAGGTACAAATGTTTAATAATGCTTTAATCATGTATAGCACTCCATGGAGTACTGACTTCTAACAAAACTAACTTACCCCAGATTATGTAGCATAAACAAAGAAGTGACTCTGTAATGGCGAAAATATCATTCATAAAGTCAAGGAGTTCTATTGGTACAATATGAAGCAATAAGAACAACCCGGAGGCCACACAGTAGGAGCTTATCAGCACTACTTGGGTGTGAGGTTTGCATTGGAAAGCAGTGCAAGTCTAGAAATTAATGCACAAATCTCACTTCTTCAGATTTACCTTAATCCAGTTTTGACCAGGGCGTGTATGTATGCTGCATAGCAGGATTTTATTAAAACACTGCATATCAATTTATTTGCACAAGGGAGGCTTTTTAATATCCCTTAGAAAATAGTTATATCCCTATAGCCTATTTTTCCTGAGGCTATGATGAACAGAACAACATGAGATTAAATCAAACATAAGAGGAAAACGATACTCTCAAGAGACATAGTAAACATGAGAAGTGCAAATGCTGCTACTATACTGCTTCCAGTAAACTCTTTTAAATAAGTGGGAATACGCTAAAATAATGACATAGCATAGTAAATACATAAACCAGCAACATAATCATTTAATTAGCATTATCAAGTATCATGTACTGTGTGTGTTCTAGACTTGAATGCAGCTGGCAGTGCAGATTTATTTACACCAGCATCAAAGCAAAGAGTGGAGCAGTGCAGTGTGCTATGATGTCATGACGGCTGTGATATCATTAGATGATGGGAAATATTCAGCTCTATTAAATTGATATGCAGTATTTTAATAAAATCTTGCTATGCAGCAAACATACATGCTCTGATCAAAACTGGATTAAGATAAGTCTGGAGAAGTGAGATTTGTGCATTTTTAATTTTTGGAATTAAATTAAAGGTACTACCAGAAGAACTTCTTTTGCAATAGTGTGCAAAACACATCTTCCTTTTTTTTTTTTTTTTTTTGGTGGTGCTGGGAATTGAACCCAGGGCCTTGTGCATGCCAGGCAAGCACTCTACCAACTGAGCTGTAGCCCCAGCCCACATCTTTCTTTTATGGGACCACCAATGCATATACAGTTCATCACTGACCAAAATGTTACATGGCATGTGAAGTTTTTTAAAGTATGATGTTCTAAAATCACTATAGTAATTTTAGTAATTTAGGTTCCTCCTCCTCCACCTTATATTCCTCTGTACAACAAGTTCAATGGTAGGAGAATAAAATGACAATGTGTGTTGACAGACATCTCTTGTCTTCAAGCATGTGGATAGGAAATGTTTATTCCAGCTGTGCTATTTGTTCTGCGTTAACCTGTAAGGACTGAGCCCTTGAATTATTTATTCTTTCACCTTTCCTGGCAAATGCAGGCATCTATTTAAGAAAATTATCTTGAGGACCAACAATTTTGGCTTTGCTGAAAGTAACTTTTATTATTTCTAACCACTTCAATTTACAGCTTCTAATTATAAATATGGCTTTATTCAAGTCACTTTTTTAGAACACTTTCACAATTCACCTCGAATCTACCAAATTTAAGCAATAGTCTTTATAATTTTGTTGCAAAGGGAATTTTTGAAAGCACAGACACTACAAAGTCAGAAACAAAATAATCTCCACAAAAATATACCCCCTTTGGTTCCTATCAACAATTTTCAAGGCACATCTCTTTTAAAACAACATAGTTTAAGCAATTTTTCCTAAAACATACACAGTAGATTTTCCCTTTTTCTTTCTTTATAAAATTGTCAACTTAAAAGTATTATTGAATTTTACTATGGTCAGCAGTTATGCAGAATTCTGTCTATGAATCTAAGATGTTTTTGCCTTTCCTTGTTTTTTAGGACACCCTGATGAGGAGTTAGAAGGAACATTCTCCACTTCTCTGACTGAATTTTTTTTTCCCCATTAAATCATATCTGAAGTAAAGACAGGGCAATCAGTTTCTTTGTCTGTCTTCCTTGTGTTGATCACAGAAATTCAGTCTTTTAAAGACATCCCATAATGTTCTACCTTAACTCAGAATGTCTGATAGAATGTGATAACACAATTAGCAAAATTTAGGCCAAAGCAAAATGTTTACAAAGACATGAAAGCTCTGTAATTATTCCCTCCTCAAATGAGTGCATGCTATTGACTCAGCTCCTGTCCTCTTTGGGAAAATACTGTCATTTATTAAATTTCATGAAATCGTCTCAGTTGTGTGGACTACTGACAAAGGTTGACTGTGAGGGAATCTTTGATTTGTTATCTACAAATTGAAAGATAATAAAATGATTAAACCTCTAGTTGAATAGTTTTTTTTTTAAGCATTGCAAACGTATTAACTTGATAATATTTATAACTCTAGGGATGTGAGTGGAAGATACTAATAGAAATATTTTCAAATAAGAGAGCCTAGGCATTCAGCAAGTGTTTTGTAATATAATTTACCCAATATTATAAAGTTAAACATAAATATTAAATTTAGTTCAGATATTTTTTATATTTTCCCCATAGTTCATTAACAAAAATTATCCTGAAGACTATGAACATGAAAAGTTTGCTGTTATAAAACATGTAACTTTGACAGTGAGATGTTCTCAAGTCTTTCATATACTTTATACATGATTTTACTGATTTTAAAACAGAGAAAAAGATATTCTATATCTGTAAGACAGACCCTCTGCAGTGGAATTTAAAAACAGTGTGCATAGAAACAAGTAGACCATTGTGGATGATTGTGTTTTCCAAGATCACTGCACCAATTTGTATCTTATCCCACAGCCCACCTATCGTGCTGCATCCATGTGCCTCCACTGAGAAATGGCGGGTGTTTTCTTCTCTTGAAATTGGGTAGATCTTTGTAACTTACCCAACCAATACAATGTATTGGATGTGACATTGCATAATTTCTGAGACTAGGACATAAAATGATATTTAATTCCACCTTGTTTTTTCTTGCTTGATTGGGGCACTTGACCCTTTGGAAGTAGACACCATATTGTAAGGAAGTGCAGACCACATGAAGAGGCCAGACACAGGAGTTCTGTCTAAAAGGCCAAGCTAACAGTGAAGCTGACAGCTAGCATCAACTACCATTGTTTCGAATGAACAAGTCTTCAGAAGATTCCAGCCCCCAGCCTTTGAACTATCCTATGTCAAATAGAGCAAAGATGAGTTATCTACATTGAATTCCACCTAAATTGCAGATTCATGAGCAAAGTAAATGTTGTCATTGTTTTAAGTTTCTAAATTTTGGGGTAATTTTTTTTTTTTTGTACCAGGGATTGAACTCAGGGGCACTCAATCACTGAGCCACATCCCCAGCCCTATTTTGTGTTTTGTGTAGAGACAGGATCTCATTGAGTTGCTTAGCACTTGCTTTTGCTGAGGCTGACTTTAAACTCGCTATCCTCCTGCTTCAGCCTCCCAAGCTGCTGGGATTACAGGTGTGCGCCACTGTGCCCAGCTATTTTGGGGGTAATTTTATATGTAGTTATAGACAACTGAAATAGCCTCCAACAAGATAGTTATGTAACACCACAAAAATTACATTATTCATGAAATATGAGTCTTCCTGGATCTTCAGTAATCCCTGGCATAGTTAGCACATCTTCCCTCCTTTTTTAATATAGAGTTTTCTTTTTGTGACTACCTAGAGAATAAAAATAAGTGAGACCAGGGAATTATTGCTGTATGGTTTTTGTGAGTTCTCAGTACTAAAAAAAATAATAATTGGTATACAGTAAAATGCTCCCATTAGTTCTGCTCTTGAAGAAACATCTTCATAGCTAGTAACATGTTGCTCTCTTTATACACTATACTAAAGTAAGAATAACTCAGGTTTGTTGTGGGCTGGATATAAAATGTCTCCTGAAAAGCTCATGTGTTGGGAGTATGATCCCCAATGTGGGAAGGTTCAGAGGTGGGGCCTTTAGGCAGTGATGAGGACCCTGACCTCATCAGTATATTAATTCATTTGCTGAATTAATCCACTGATAGATGAATGGATTACTGGGTGGTAATTGTAGGCATGTGGGGAATGGCTGGAGGATCTAGGTCACTGGGGCATGCACTTGGTCTATATCTGTCTCTGACCCCTTTCTTTTACTCCCACACATCCCCGCCCCACCCCCTTGCTGCCAGGAACTGAGCAGTTTTCCTCCACCATGCCCTCCTACTGTGATGTTGCACCTCATCTTAGGTCCAGAGCAATGGAGCTGACTGACCATAGACTGAACATCTGAAACCCTGAGCCCAAAGTAAGCTTTTCCTTGTCTAAGTTGTTCTTGACAGGTATTGTGGTCACAGCAATGCAAAGCTGATTAACACAAGATCTTACCTTGACTATCTCTGTAATTCTAATAAAAATAACTTTAGGGATGCAAGTGAGTAAGTAGAATGTACAGACAGTAGTAAGTTACACTCTTATTTATCGTGCAAGTTCCTAGGTAGGCTAGAAGCACAGAGTCGCAGCAAGCACAGAGTTATCCCTCCACTCGTAACTCAGCAAGGTGGTTCCTGTTGTTAACCAGAGTAGTAGGGTGAACTGGAGAAAGCCAACAAGTCAAGGTATGTTGGCCAACTTCTCAGAAACACCTCAGTTAACCTGGAGTTCAGTGTCACCATTTAGTCTGGCTTTTCTCAATTTTAGCAGCCTGGATAACATTACTGTCAACAAAACATTTAAATTATGCTGTTAAGTTGTTTGCTGCAATCTACATGGTATAACTAGCAGGTGTGGCTGAAGGATTTATATTTGGGGTTTTTCCAGATGTTTTAAGGATTCTATGTCAATAATATGGTTTTTCCTTTGTGATCCTGAGACATCTTTATGGATGACTGAGTAAACAATCTTAGAATAGCAGGAGGAATACATGCAGCAATGAATGATATCATGAGACCATCTGAGTCAATTGCAGTTTAATACAAACATCTCTGAGTCAGAGCTTTCATGCAAATACTCTCTGAAAGTGTCATGACTAGGTTGCTAAGACAATGTAATAACCTCTTTCTAGAAGAAAAAGGTGAAGCATAGAGTATTTCATGGTATAGACCTTGAGCCATACTTCCTGGGCTCAAATTCTATCTGACACTGGTTGCTGGATCCTAGGACAGGGTATTTAGTCTTTCTTTTCCCCAGTTTCCTTATTTCTAGTATGAAAATGATAGAGTTGTTGTAAAAGACAAAGTTAACACGTGCAAGTGCCTACAACAGTGCTTGGTATGTAGTAAGTGCTCCTACCTGTTAACTATTACTACTATTTTGCAAATGAACTGTTGAGTGCCTGTCTTCAATTCCTGAAGGATTTTCCCTTGTCCACCATTATGAAATATTTATGGTTCTGGGCAGTTAATCATCCAACTTGTTCAGGCAGAAGATATGCTTTAAGCACATTTTCTAACATGAACACTTTCTCTGAAAGTGGCTAAATGTCTCCAGGGATCTCCTGTAATAGTCTACTCAACATCAACATTAAATACTATTCTTTTAATTATATCTTCGGCAAATAGAATACATCACAACCACTAAGTATTTGGCCTCAATGCTTCACAGTGACAATTAATGATAAAACTTTCAAGAAAAGTTTCAAATAAGGCTTGTATTGTATTGGTGAAAATTGAGAATGTGTTGGGAGACACCTGTCTTCAGAAGGAACACTTTTAAAGCACGTATTGTCTCAGAACCAGCTGCTATTTATTTTTATTACTATACATAACTTCTTCACCAAAAGCTTAAGAATCGATAGTGAGAAATTATGGTTTATTGTCAACATAAGCAACCCATTCTGATGGGGAAGTGCATGACCATATAACATTCCAGAAATCAATGTTATGCTGAAACCAGCTCTTTAGACCACTTGTTCCAATTAGATATAAAGTGACCTAACAATACCAGGCTTTTGAGAAAAAAGAAGAATAGAAAGTGTGAAGCCTTAGGCAAGCTCAGTTTTGCTTAGCTTTCAATCACGTTGGGTACTATGCATACTTACCTCAAGTTGGAGAAACTCTGATAGCAAGGCTAGAGTAACCCAAGAAGGCGCCCGTGGAAGTGTTCATCCCAAAACTTCCCTCATCATTCGGATGCCCGCTACGTTCTTCTTTTGTGAAGCTGTCAACATTTTCTTCCTCCCTCGAAAAGACATTAGTATTTTACTATATAAGCAGTAATGGGAAACTTTGAGATGACTTTTATTTTCTCCATATTTGAATTTTTCTGTGATTTCAGCTTTTTTATTGATGCCATGATTAACGTAAGGCCAAAGTTTGAGTACCTTCTGCCAGTCATTTCTGTTTCATTCTCAATCTATGCCCTTCTCTATATTGGGAGAGCTACATTTCCCAGGTTCCCCGGCACTCTGTCTTTTGGATTGGTTTGGTTAAGAGGAGGCACAGATGAGACCCTGGAGGATAGGAGGGAGAAGATAGAGCAGAGCACTGTACTTCCTCTGCTCCAGGCAACATGGGGGCACGTCCTCTCTGACTCCTACTCCCATTCTGCAGTTTGACATGGTTTCATTTGAACTGGGCTTTAGCTTTGGAACTTTTGGTTTAACAAATATCCTATTTTAAACCCTTTCTGTTGAAAACATCTAGACTAATTTCTGTTTTTGACTGAACCCAGACTGATACTTGTAGAATTCTTGCAAGATCATGGAAAGAAAGCACTAGAATGTTAGAAGATTCCAAAATGTTAAGGGTAAGAAATTCTAAATGATATAAATTAAACTATTTCTGGATCATTCATGATTGTGTGGGCATCTACAATCATGCTAGTAATGACCAGCTATTAGTAGGCAATCTTTGCAAAGATCTTATCTTCAGTAAGGAGGATTATGTATTATGTACTATCATAATATAGGGGGTGAGATGAAATCTTAGGGTAGTTTTGATTTGTATTTCTCTAATTGCTAGTGATGTTGAACATTTCTTCATATGTTTGTTTATTGATTGTATATCTTCTGAGAAGTTTCTATTCATGAGTATCAAGGGTTTTCTTCAAAGGCCTTATATAGTCTTTGCAGAGTTTAATATAAAGCATTAATAACAGTCTAATTAGCATAGTCCTTAATATGCACAATTTATTCAATTGTACCTTAGTTGAATAGAGGCTCAAATATCTTTTTGTGTGTTTATGTGTGGTACTGGGGATTCAACCCAGGGCCACTTTATCAATAAGCTATATTTCCAGCCCTTTTTACATTCTTATATATTCATGCTCTTGCTACATTACTGAGGCTGGCCTCAAACTTGTGATCCTCCTGCCTCAGCCTCCTGAGTACCTGGGCTTAAGGGCTCATGTCACTGCACCTGGCTCAAATATTATCTATATATTTTCTTTAAAGCAAAACATTTATTTCTGACTTAGAATGAATTGCTACAGTGACTGAATGTAGATAGACACAGGTATAATTTTTGGGGGGGAGGGGAGCAGTTTTAGGTTTTCAGAGCAATTAACTAAATACTACAGGAAATTCCCATATACTCCCTCACTCTCCAGTTGCCCCTATTATTAAAATCCTTAATTAGCATGGTACATTTGTAATGACAGATGAGTCAATATTGATATCATTAGGATCTATTTTTTGTGTTGTACATTCTACCTGTTTTTGACAAATATATGATAATATGTATCTACCATTACAGTGTAATACAGAATACTTTCTCTGCCTCAAATTTCCCCTGTGCTCTACCTACACATTCCACCGAAACTCCGACAAACACTGATCTACTGTCTGCATAGGTTTTCCTTTTCCAAAATGTCATATAGTTAAAATCACAATATGTGACCTTTTCAGACTGGTGTCTTTTGCTTAGAAACATACATTTAAGATTCTTCCATGTATTTGCAAGTTTTGATAGCTTCCTTCTTTTAATCACTGAATGGTGTTTCATTGTGTGTCTGTACACATTCGTTTATCGATTTAACTGTTGAAGTACATCTTGGTTGCTTCCAGGTTTCGGCAATGCTGAATAGAGCTGCTATAAGCATAGATCTGTATGTTTTGATGTAGATGCAAGTTTTCAGCTCACGTGAAGTAAGTACAAAGAATCATACAGTAAGAGTAGGTTTAGTTTTGTAAGGAACTGCTGAATTATCTTCTAAGGTGACTGCTGCATTTTTGCATTCCCACCGGCAGTGAATGAGTTTCCTGTTGCTTCACACCCTAACCAGCATCTGGTGTTGTCAGTGTTTTGGATTTTAGCCATTCTAGTAGGTGTTCAGTGGTACCACATTGTTGCTTTAATTTGTAACTTCCTAATTATTTATGATATGGAGCATCTTTTAATGTGCTTATTTACCACCTGTGTATCTTCTTTGATGATACAAACATAACATTTTACTTTTGTAACTGGATGTTTATTTTCTTATGGTTGAGTTTTAAAGGTTCTTCGTATATTTTGGATATCCATCTATCAGATACATATGTTCTCTTCGTCTATGACTTATCTTCTTGTGTTCTTAACAGGCATAATTCTTAGGGCAATTTTTTGTGATGTCTTGGACAATCTGTTACCATTTTGTTGAAGCTAATATTTTTCTATGGTTCTGAATATAATAGTGAATTCTTAAAGATTTGAGACAGTTAATCTCCCTTAAGATATTTTTACAAGTGAAAATATGTCCATAGTTCACAATGTAGCTTCTAACAGCATCAGTTGTGTGATCATTGTTATCTTGAAATAATGGTCATAGCAGTGACATGGAAGGGCTTAGAGGACATTTCACAGACCATATTTTTAGATCATATTTATACTATCAGTTTTCTGCAAGCCACAGCAATCTGGCACCCACCCCTCAACCCCTGCTCTGTATTTTACCTGTCTATTGGAAGTCTCTTGAGGAATCTATCAATGATCTGCAGTGTTAAATACAGTTCCCATTTCTTTTTTTTTTTTTTGGTACCGGGGATTGAACTCAAGGGCACTCGACCACTGAGCCACATCCCCAGCCCTATTTTGTGTTTTATGTAGAGACAGGGTCTCACTGAGTTGCTTAGCGCCTCGCCGTTGCTGAGGCTGGCTTTGAACTCGCGATTCTCCTGTCTCAGCCTCCCTAAGTGCTGGGATTACAAGCGTGAGCCACCACGCCCGGCTCAGTTCCCATTTCTTGAATATCTATTATTGTCTTGGCTTTTGCAACACCACCTTATTCTAGAGAGTATTATTGGAGATTTCATTTTCTTTTCCTTAGTAATAACCTCCTAAGTTGTCTCATTGCCTCTGTCTTGTCTTTTCCAACATATCTTCCGTATTTTCATAACATAGGAGGAAACAACACAATGAGAAGATCACAGGCTTTGCTTTTTTTATTGTGCATGTTAATCATTCAGCATAGTGAGTTTCATTGTGGTGCGTTCACATATGCATATGATATACTTTGAAGGTCACAGCCTTTGCAGTTAAAAAGACCTGGATTCAAGTCTCAGCTTCCACTTAAGTGACTTAGGGTATACTCTCAAGTTTAATATGACATCTCTTACCTGTGGATAACAGCTTACATTGTTGCTCTGACTAGAATCAAATATGATGGAATCTATAAAGTAAAAAAAAAAAATGATAATACCTGTAAAGGGATTGAATGTAGTATAAAGTTATTTCCATTTCTTAAAAATCAATTCAGTTATGAAAATATTTCTCTTCTATTAGTTACAAATAAATTTCAACTCCTCATCCTGGCATGCCTGACCTTTCACAGGCTACTGTGTCTTTTCTGTCCTAGCTCCTGTACCATCATCCCATACTTTCAAAATACAGATGGGCTTGTCTTTTTCTCACAAGTGGTCTCTCATTTATGTCTACATGTATTTGCATATATAGTGCTCCATCTGTAATGTCCTTTGTCCTTCTGTCTAAATGGCAAGCTTCCAATTTATGCCTCAGGACCCTATTCTAATATTACCTCCCAGCCCTTTGCCCTCAATCTAATAGATTTCCAACAGCTTATGCTATTAAAGTGGTTTCCTATCTTGAAGAGTCTGCCCTTCACATTCTGGAATGTGCTAACACAGTGAGTCTGGGGCTCCATTTCTTGAGTAGATAAATTATAGAACCCAGCAGACAGAGTAGAGTTGACTTTCTTATGGTTTGTTAACCATGTTGTCAAAGGCATGATATTTCTATGTTAGGAACAGGAATTTTGGTTAAAATAGCTCATTGTGGTAATTGTTAGTACTGGTGAAGGTATGCTAAGTTCTTTTATGTCACTTAATGATGGGAATATAGTTTTATTACCTTTTAGAAAGCAGTCAATAAATATACATATTTATATATCTATGTATCTGTATCCATCTGTCTACCTATATGTGAACCAATAATTAAAATATTTATCCTCTTTTACCCAGTAATTATCTTTTTGAAAATCAATTTAAAGAAAATAAAGAGGTATAGATGTACAGATTTATGCATAAATATGCTTATCATATAGCTATAATGAAAATTAGATAGAACTTAATCCAAAATAGTCTTAATTATGTAAGTTATAATATACCCATATAGTAGAATATTATATAGTCATTACAATTTATACTTATGAAAGTTTTATAATAAAATAGAAAATCTTTATTATTTAATATTAAGTTAAAAATCAGCACACAAAGACATACTTTTCATATGACTACAACCATATTGAATACATACATAGATAAAAGACTGGAAAGAAATATGCTGGAATTTTAATAATTATTCTTTAGTCAGGTTTGAGTGCTTGCTGTAATAAATGACTCCAAAGTCTCTGTGGCTTAATGTTAAATGTTTCCTTCTTGTTCTTTCACAGTCCAATGCTGTTTGGAAGGTAGCTCTTGTCTATGCTGTTATATGGGAACCTAGGATCCTTCAGATCTTGAAGGCAGTCATTTTATGCATTCAATGCCAAATGCAGGAGGTTTCAGAGGCATGGTTTAAAACTGAGACATATCAGTTCCATCTATTCAGCATTGGATAACACTTTGTCTCATGACCTCACCTAACTGCAAAATACTAGGAACTATATTCCCACCAGGAAGAAAAGGCTCTTGAATATTGAATATTGGCAGCTCTAGCATTGTTATCTTCATCTCTAGGAGAGGGAATTTAGCACGTGATCCAATAATTCCTATTTCTTTCATTTCTTTTGCATTTTCTAGTTTTCCCCCAGTAACTATGTATTATAAGAAAAAATGTATAACTAGAAGCCCTTAGAGTCTTAAAAGAAGATACTACTTTATTTTTCATGACATGAATTTACATTATCTAAACTATTTTCTTGAACATTCATTCAAAAGGTTAAATTTGATTCAGATCAGAGGAGCTATTGCAAGATTACATTATAAACACAGCAAAAGGAAATCTATGCAATACAGTCCTTAGATTCAGCTGAGGAGTTCAAACTTCTAAATAACATTAAGAGTATTGATTATTTTAAAAATCATTAAATATTATTTAATGTGCAAGAATGTAGAGCAATCTAACTTTAATGTTTTGGTAGAAATATATGAAGAGGTGGAAATGTTGAGATTCGAATTCTTAAACCAGGAGCTCTTTTCTGTCAGCACCCATGGACAGCTCAGTTGCTCCTATTTATCCTATCCTTGACTGCCCTCACCAGCTCTCTTCTTACCTGATTGAAGAAAGTGGAAAGAATGTTGGAGAAATACAGTGCCCACTTCCTTCAATCTCTTCCTTCAAGGTCTAAAGGCCAGCATTTATACTAGATAGTACTGAAAATATTCTCTCAAACTTTCAAGATGTTGGCAATTTTTTATCCATCTATTCATCTACTCACCCATCCACCCATCCACCCATCCTTCCTTTCATCCGTCTTTCCATTCATCTTTTTATCCATTTATCTGTCTACTACCTATCTAAAAAAACATTGATTGAAAATTTACAATGAACCAGGAACTATGAGTGTTTGGTCCTTTATTTTTATTTGCTACACGGTAAAAATTTTGTCCATATACATTCCAGAGAGCTCGTACACTGATAGGTATCCTTATTTGGTCTAGAACAGTTACTTTAGACACAGTATCTCCTCTGATCTCAGAGTGGAAGCGACACTATTTTGCTCATTATTTTGTAGCACTCAAGGATAGACCTACATGACTTAGTGGTCACCTTCATTTTTTTTTGCAAATAATTGCCCCTAATCTCCCAATCTCAAGTCTTCAGAAGTATTGCATTAAAAAAAAAAAATCATGTGGAGGTCTACTAGGAGGCAACTGCTGCTTAAAACAATACAGCTTGCAGATGGGACATCTCAGAAAGGCTAACAGCTGTAGCCAGTCCATTGCCCACAGTGTATGTAGAGATAGAGCTTTGGTAAATATGGATTGTATGAGCCTTGGTTTTGCCATTACCTGGGTGTCAAACTGGTGGAAAACGACACAGAGCTGCTGCAGCTGCGACATTAGTACCCTAGAGGAAGCGCTGGCCACCTCCTCCTCAGGCTATCCCAAGCACAGTCTTTCCACAGCAGAGTAGATTCCGCTCTCATTAGTTCATGAGCATCCTTCATTCCCACGTTGTTTAAGGAAAACTTGTCTACAACAAAAATGCTAAAGAAGACATTGGGGTAACAACTCATTTGATTCTATAATGCACTAGTTTAAATCAGAAATGTCATGTTTTTGACCTTCTCAGTTTATCAGACTAAGGAAACAGATAGCTAGTACATACCATTCCTTGAGTTGTTAGCATCTTGCAATCATTCACATTTCATTACCTTTTTTTTTCCTTGAGTACAAAATGTCACTGGAAACATATGTGAAGTATTTAGGAAACTGTGTAAAATGTATAAAAGAACATGGAAAATATTCATTTTTAAAAGTAAGATGGGAAAAGAATTTAAAATGTCTCATTAATTTCCAATTAGAATTTTACACTGATAGCTAAATGCTTAAGCCAGTCTTGCCTAGTTGAATGGAACTTGTGATCTCTCCATCCACACATTATCTTATATCTCCTATTTACATGGTCTGCAGATTCAGGAAGATGAGGATATAGAATTTTATTACATGTGTTTTGGATTATTAGATCAACCACTCCATATTATATTAAGGCAGAGAGCATTGAATCTTCTAAATTGTCCCGTAAAATAGATCAAATTCTCTATGTATTTTGACCACTGTCTTCTTTTTCTAGGAGATTCAGGGAATTGCTCACCATATAGTTATGCCAATGGCTTTATTTCTATGTGTATAATACAAGAAGTCATACACGATACAAAAAAAGTCACTTGAGATTCAGTCCTTGCCCAGCAGGTCCATAGTCTTTATTGATAATTGCCACTTAAAAGTAAACAAAAATAATGGCACTTTTACTAAATGTAATTGCTATTGCATGCTGTAAAGGAAGTTAAGACTGTTTTCTTTCCTGCCAGCATTTCCTGGTGGTGATAATTCTCGCCATGCAATAAGAGAAATGAAAGGTTCATGTCTCATGAAAGCATTTGTGTAATACAGATACATTCCTTTTAAGCAAGGAAGTATGGTTGGTATTAGAACAAACCAGATGATATCCAGGCCAGTATCGATGCCTACAACTTGAGGGTAGTGTTTCTCAGTGAGGTTCAAGTTATATGGGAGACCAGTGTTCAATCTTTTATTCCTCAAAAAGGCTCTGATATGCCTCACAAGGTCATTTTCTAATAATAGCACGTGAGCTGTATTTATAAATGATTCAGGAAAATGAACACTAATCCTTGTTGGAGCTCAAAGTATATAATATAAATAATTGGTACTTTCTTTGCAAAAGTTTGGATTAAAGGATAATGTTAATTCTCCTTTAGAATATTATACATTATCACTTTATTTCCTTATTCCCCTGAGATGAGAAGAAAAGGTCTATAGAGTCTTCAGAAAATGTAGATTTTTTTGTTGTTGTTATTGGTTAAAAAAAAAAATAGTATTCTCAGTTCTCCTCAGAACGAAGCTGGCTTACTTTGGCTTGTGTTTTTATTTGCTCTTTCTCCCAGTTTTGCCTTCTTTGTGCCTGTTTTTCCTTTTCTGCCTCTTCTGAGTCATATGTTGACATAACTCCGTGCGAAGCCTGGGGTTTGAAGACGCGGACACTGAGTCCAGGTACACAGAGATTTTTGTCTGATAACACCACAAACATACTGCCTGCAGGCTTTCTATGCTCAAGCCATAATATTTTCAAACACCAATTTGCCAAGCAGGTTGACTGTGAATGTGCCAGCCTGCTGGGGGCTTGTCAGAGTTGAGATGACTCCCTCTACTCCTCTGACTCTTGAGCTTAATTCTCCATGTAGCCACACTAATAAATATAGCTTCTTTTTGAAGTGGAGAGTCTCACATTTTCTCCCCCAGGCTATGGAGAAAAAAAAATTTAAATGGACTGCTTTATTCTGAATTTTATTTTTGAAAAAAGTCTTACAGCTTGTCTTGGAAGGAAAAAAGTCTCAAATTTTGAGCAGTTGAAAGTTGGAGTCTGAGGAGCTGTGACATCTTTTTGATCACTCGATAACTTTATTTCCTTTTCTCTCTATTGTTTCACAATTTGCAAGTTACATACACCTCATATCATTGTTTTTATTCAATGTCTTCAAATGTGAACCAGTGTGACTTTTCTACCCTGAATTAAATCTCTTCTCTACCAACTCCACTTCTACATTTTTACAAAGAGTTTTTCTACTGTGTTCATGGTTGAAGTATATAGATATTGGGTCCAATGAATGAGAAAGAAAGAGGCTTAACAGGGACTGAAGGAAAGAAAAGAGAAGAACAAGTAAAAAAGCAGAGAAGAATTAAAAGGAGGTGGGACTTAGAGGAATGGGTAGACAATTTTAAAAAGAAATCAAATAAGTTCCCTGCTTTAAAATATTGAAAATTTCTCTAGGTATAGTTGGGCAGTTTGGCTTCTTTCATGAAACAAAACCAGTAAAATTATGTTTTTCATAATTTTAAGATTGGCAAAAGATACGTGAATAGGAAATATCTACAGGGTCTCCCACATGTGCACACACGCGCGAGCACACACACACACACACACACACACTCTGGTAGGATCTGATAACTAACATTTAACAAGGCAAGAAGAAGAGATTTCAAAGGTAATGATTCAATCAGCAGTCAGTCAACACTTAACCTTGTAAGACAAGAGGTTTCAAAGATAATGATTCAGAGTCGGCAAAGCTTTTCTTTGTCTCTGGTGGAGACCAGATGTTGCCTGTTATTCAGCCATAGACCTGTCTTAAGAACTCTTCTAGGTGTGGTCTTGCCAAACCCAAGAGCACAAGGCAAAATCAGTCATGCTTTCTCTTCTTTATTTTAGCACCAAAATATATCCAATGTCTATGGTCTATGGTGGGAGGCCCTCCATGATCACTTAACTTTAAATAGACAAGGATAACTAGCTGGTACTTTCTCTTACTCAGCACTGGTCAGAGTTTTACATGAATGTACTTTCCAGTTTGGGGCTCCACATCTTAAGAGAACTCTAAAATTTGGAGAGAATTCAGAAGAGACTATAAATGTTGATGAGAGGGTTGGAAAAATTGAACTTCTAAGAAAGAGTTAAAGAAATTGAGAATGCTTATCTTGGAGAAGAGAAGAAAGGTAACCTAATAACAGTTTTTCAGTTTTTGAAGGTCTGTAGTACACACGATGGTTACCAGCTGTTTTCCTTTTCCACCAAAGAGGACCAGAGGCTGATTTCTCTCACTACATCCATCAAATATAGGGAAAGCTTTTTGTTTGTGGTAGTGGCAGTATTAAAAATCTAAACTGGTAACTGTTGACTTGGTAAAAACTTTTCTGCAGTTATTTAAATAGTGGATGACTTGGGGGTGTTACATTTTTCTGGGCATTGGAAGATAATATTTATGTCTAAATTCTTAAGGTAGCATCAAGATTTATAAATTTGTAAGAATAGAAACTTATTTACAGAATTAACTTATTAACTTATTTTAAGTATAGATAGTTGCCCAAGATTCATAGAATCTTATGAATCTTTCGATGGCATGAGTGAAATCAAGACAGTGGATGTGATTTTCACAGGGACTTTAGATGCAAACTTTTTATTGTGGTGCTATGCTTTCTTAGAAAAAATTTGCTCCTAATTGACATAAGGAAAGGCAAAATCAAATGTATTTATGTGTGTGTGTGTGTGTGTGTGTAAAATGCACTACTGATACTAAAATTATGTAGGTACTAAGAATATCAGAATTATATTGGTAAAAAGAATCTTGGATCTTTTCTTTTTCTTTGATTCTTTTTTAAAAAATTCCAAATGACTCAGTTAAGTCTTCTAATGGATTCTCAAATAAATATGCTTTTATGTAAAAATCTCTATGCAAACCAATATGGCTTAGCATTCCTTATTTCCCCAACTCATAAAATAAGCTGCTCAAGGGGCTGGGATTGTAGCTCAGCGGTAGAGCGCTTGCCTCGCATGCGTGAGGCCCTGGGTTCGATCCTCAGCACCACATACAAAGCAATAAAATAAAGACGTTGTGTCCATCTATAAAAAAAAAAAAAAAAAAGACTCTATTTAAAAAAATAAGCTGCTCAATGCAGTAGTAAGATAAAACAAAGTATCTGTTTGTAGTGGCTAGTCCTATGGTCATTTGATTACCTCAATGAAGAAACAAAACTCATCTGAGTTTTTGGCAAATGTCTGTTTGTGTGTGTGTGTGTGTGTGTGTGTGTGTGTGTGTGGTGTGTGCTGCTGGCATCATAAAAACATAGTCTTACTGTTTGTCTGCTTTTGAACCCTTATAGAATGCATTACATGATTGAGATAGATTATTAATTTTCATGCAGTACTGGCAAAAGTAAGATTAAATACTGTGCTCACCCCAAATAGCATCGCATGTTTTTCATGATGCAGTACTATATGGATGTCCTAGTTTTTATCATATAAAAGCATTATTATTCTGGTTTCACCTGGTCTACCCTTACATCAAGAGATTGTGAGTAGGCAGAGAGAACTTTGCTTTTTAAACATTTTAGCAGAAAGCACATAGTCTGTTCTGGAAATGTGGTATTAATAATCTCCAGTGGAAATATACCAATACCAAAGGCTTCCAGAGTAAGTCCTAAGAGGGAAGATTTCAATTCTTGTCCTTCACATTTTATTATAGGGGAAGAAATAGTGTCTGTTTACCATAGTGATGGCTTTACTTGGAGGGTCTCTCTTGAAATTTTTTTTTTTTTAATTTAGGGGAGTAAAAAGTTTTAAAACTCATTACAGACATTTTTAAACATTCAGAAGGGGGATGGGGTGTCATAACGAACACTTATCACTCATCATTAACCATTCAACAATTATTTTACATTTCTGTTTCATCTGCTTTTCCTCAAAAAAAAAAATCTCTAGTCAAGTTTAAACGTACTTAAATTTCCTTTGGGAATCAGAAATATTGTTAGTATCTAAAACTAATAAATATCTTTAATTAGTCAACTTACCCACACTTGTAAACTGATTGACTTTCTGTTTCAGAATTCTGGGCATGTTTGTTTCCTATGGCCGCTGTAGTCAATGACCATTCACTTAGTGGCTTAGAATGACACAAACTTCATATCTAGAGGTCAGCAGTCTCAGTTGAGTCTCACTGGGAAAAAACAACGTGTTACAGGGCTGTGTTCCTTCAAGAGGCTCCAGAGAGAATCTGTTTTCTTGCCATTCCTGACTTTTAGGGGTGGCCTGCATTCTGTGGTTTGGGGGCTCCCCTTCCATTTTCAAAACCAGCAATTGTCTATATAGTCTTTCTCAGATCATATCACTTTGGACCCCCCTTCTTCTAAAAACCCTTGTGATCCCATGGGGACCACCTGGAAAACCTCCCCAATCTCAGTGCTCAATTCCATCTGCAGTCAACACTTTCCTTTGCCATGCCACCCAACATATTTATAGTTTCTGGGCATTTAGGTGTGGACATCATTGGGGGCCTTTATTTTGCTTACTGTACAGGGCCTATTTTACATTAATTTATGAATACACATTTAGTTCTTTCTTGTTAAATATATAATGCAGGTTTAATAGTCATGGAGAAATAACAGCGGGACATTTTTGTCAAATCCTAGATTGGGTCTATATCCAATTTTGTGCCCTGATTATTGTTTATCTCACTGTTCACTCTAAATACACAATATTAATTATCATCTCACATTCTGGAGAGTAAAGTGAAAAACAATATCAATAACAAAAATTAACCTTGTGGTAGGTGGATAGATTAATGAGAGAGGAAGAGTTATAGAGGGCTCAGGCCTTCGAGCCTAGAATCTTAACATGATAGCATATCAATTTATTTATCCTAGAGTATTTTTGTACCTTTTTTTCCTAGGATCCCTCAGTCATTTGAAATGTTGGGTACTTTCTCTCTGAATTTTCAATTTCGTCTTCTATAGGTTCCCATCAGCCCCCATGCCAGGCCCAAAACTCTCTTCTTCCATTTTCTTCCCTAATATTATGCTCAGTGGGAAGGCCTCTTAGATCTGCCTTACAGTGGAGAGGGACTGTATGATTTCACTGTTGCCATCAGCCATAAAGCTGTAGACAGAGAGACCACAGATGTGGAGCAGATGTATATGATGATCATTTTTAAATTCTGAGTAGAGCTCTCATAAAAAAGTGACTGTGATGAATGTTTGGATGTTGCTATTTATTTAAACAAAATCATCAACTTATTTGTATTTTACAATCTACTTCACATATTGCATAAAAGCAATTTATCACTACCTTGTTTCTCTTGCACTTGGGGAGGATGATAGATTTTTCCCTTCCTTAAAATTCAGGAGGATTGGCTTACCTTTTTCTTTGTCATTCTAGATGGAGTTGTTCCAGAACAGTGGGGAATCACCCTCCCTGAAGTTGGCATATCTCTTGATAGTGTGAGAATTAAAAGTATGAGAAATCCCATAATTTGGTGAACTTCACACAAACAATTAATATTTGTCTCCAAGGACTAGGGAAAGACAGATATTCTATGTGCTAGAAAGAATGGTAATACTAGATTTATTAACATGGATTTGAGGGTTTAAGGTTATTTGTGTTTTTGGTAAAGAGCTCAGACGAGAAGTCCTTGTTTACTGTCTGGAGAATTGGTATGTCAATTTGTTTCCTGTCTTCTGTATTATCCACAGACAACATCTTTTTAAATAAGGATACTGGATTGCATTCATGAAGTTAAGCAAATGTGTAGAATCACTCAATTGAAATAAATCTTCCTTAACTCATAAGAACTTTGGGAAATTTCAGACTTCTACAGCAACAGAAGAGATAAGTATTTAAAGCTGGATGTAAAACTATGCAACCATCTGTGTTTGGAATAAATGACTTATACTTGTGGCAGGTCAACCAGAAGACCACCTCCCAATTTAGATCTGTACTGAGTAATGGAAAAAGAAAATGAGTCTGAGGAGTCAAAATTAACAAGTGTTATGAAGACACCCTCAAATAGACTCCAAATGTAATAGCACAGGGTAGTTCTGAATTGGATATAGCTTTGGATAACAGATGAACAGGGAGGAATGGGTATTCTGTTTTAGAAAGGCTGGGCGGCTACAATGTGATGGAGAAGGTGATTTCATAAGCAAAGGTTTTGAAAGAATAAAAAGAGGAAATTGAAATAGAAAAAAAGGAAGTGATTAAAGCATTTCACAAGAATTTCAGAAGAACCAGGGTCAACATACGGCCACAGTCTGCCAGTCATGGTCTGGAGGAGGCAGGAAGTCGACTTAAAGATAAAGCAATGGGAAGAGAGCAAGGTCCAGTCCAAGGGGAACTTTGGACTTGTGCTGAGTCAGCAAAATCCTTCTGAATTGAGGGAGAGTGGAAATCAGGGACCCTGATGAGTATAAATGTGTGAAAACTTTTTTTAAAATTTCTGACACCTGAAACTGGATTTTAAAAATGAAGTCTGAGAAGGTGCAGGTAGAAAAGAAGAGTAGCAAATAGTTTTCCCCTTTTTCAAACTCTGTTGTGCAAATAAATCATATTTTTTAGTATTTTAAGCTTGTCAGCGTCTGTCAAAATTATTAGGTCCTGAGTTCCTATGTGCCACTGTGTACTCATGTTCTATATAGGACAGAAAGTGAGAGAGCAAATATTCAAAGATACATGTTTTCCAACCATATGCCGAAGTCTTGCATATGATTGAATATGTACTTTATCAAAATCAAGTATAAGACAAAAATGGATTTCAGCTTTATTTTTATTTTGCCTATTATTTCATATTACCTTTATCATTGCTCACTTTGACCTGCAAAAATAATGAAGTGAAATATAAATTATGACCTAATACATTTTGCTGTCTTGGATCAGTTCTGCAGTTCTAATCCTCTGTCAGTCTAGTGCCCTTTTGTGGGGTTTGTAGGCGGGGAGCAGTATTCAGGAAAATAGCGAGTTCCCTCCTTTTTAAGTTACTCTCAGAAATTATGTGTTCATGTTTTGAAGTAAATGACAAAGTGCCCTGTGCCTGTTGACTCCAGGGTATAATATTAAATTGAAGAATTCTACCAGAAAGCAGACTTTGCAAAATCAGAAACACTGAGTATTTTTAAAGTCAAAGAATGAAACCTACAGAGGCTGCCCATTGAATGTGCTTAAGCCACATGAGTTTCCAACTGGAGAAGCTTTTTTAGCTCTTTCTGTGAAAACTGCCTTCTATTTTCACAACTTTGATCACTTTTGTGTCAGGTCTAGGTGATTTCAACTCTGCAGTCATGTCTTTCAGCCTTTCACCAAGATGAGTCAGTTCCTTGCATCTGGCAAACGGCAAAAGGCTTGGTTTCAGGCAATTCCACCTTTCACTGAAAAGACTATGGAGATGTTGAGAATGGAGAAAGGAAAATCTCACATTTTTACTCTTTTTTGAATTAATTTTCCATCAGATGCTTAAAAAACAAAAACAGGTGACAGATTCCTGCTGATCTACACTCTACTGAAATACGCATGGCCAGAGGCCTGCCTTTCTTCCTTCCTGCACCTTCATCTGAGTTTTCTTCAGCCCTTCCCACCCAGCCTGGTTGCCTCCTTGCCCGTAAAAGCCCCACCTTTGGGCTTGGCTTTCTAAATTGCCTTTCTTTTGGGTAAACGTCCTACACTCCAGAATTTGATGTCTCTTTGCTCTGTCCTGTTTTTCTCAAAGTCTAGTTAAGTGACTCATCTGTTAAACTATTCAATCTGTTAAACTAATTGTGTAAAAAACTCTTAATGAGTGATAGAGCCTTCCGGGGACTCCTCCTTACAGATACCACTGTCTACTGAAATGTCCTAACACAAGTAAATGAGTCTCCAGCCAGAAGCTCCATTGGAAGAGCAGTCCTTTGTTTAGGGTATATTCTTGGCATCTTAGCTTCTTTTCCCAAAGGAACAAACAGACTTAGGAATGCTTGACTCACAGCTGGTATTTAGAATCTGAATTTGAACTCAGGCAGTCTGATTCCAGAGTCTGCAGTCTTTTAGTGTTACTTCCTTTCTTTGCTCCAACTATTTATTTTGAAAAACTTCAAATCCATAAAAAGTTGAAAGAATAGTACAATGAGCACCCATTTATACATTACCTCATTTCATGGAATATTAATATTTTGTCACATTCAGTCTCTTTTATGTATGGATGTATGATCCTGAACTGCTTAATATTTCTGTCAATGACAGACCCACATGTAAAACTAGTGGTCCCAGAAGATAACATTGCGTAGTGGCCTGGGAGCTGTCTTAGTCTGTGTAAGTACAACATGATATTTATGCAACTACATACGCATCCAGTGACACATTTCTCGGAAACTATCCCCATTGTTAAGTGACACATGACTTTATATATATATATATAAACACACACACACATACAGAGATACACATATATAAAGTCATGTGTCACTTACACATATATACACACATGCACGAAACAATTTGAAAATAAGTTTCAGACAAATATAGCATGCTTGTGTTCTTCTGTGGGAGGTCAGATATTTATTTGGTCATCGTATTGCTTTAGTTCTTATAATCTAGAAAAATTCCCCATTAGTTTTTCCTTTTGAGACACTGATATTTTTGAATAAACTAGGCCAATGTTCTTGTAGGACCTAGAGTCGCTTGTTTATTTCCTTATGATTCAAATTATATTAAACATATGTATCAAGAATACTGTAAACCGGGCACTGTGGTGCACAACTATAATCCCAGCAGCTTTGTAGGCTGAGGCAGGAGGATCACAAGTTCAAAACTAGCCTCAGCAACTTAGCAAGGTGCTAAACAGCTTAGTGAGACCCTGTCTCAAAATAAAAAATTAAAGGACTAGGGATGTGGATCAGTGGTTAAGTGCCCCTGGGTTCAATGTCTGGGACCAAAAATAAATAAATAAATAAATAAATAAATACTGCATAGATTGGGGTACTTCCTATTACTTTCACTTAAAAGGGGCACCACTTGTCTGTTCTTGTCTGATTAACCACAGATTTCTGTTGTAAGAAATTTTTCCTTTTTTTTTTTCTTAAATAGCATCAAGCCAGCTCCTATGTTAATTTGAAACATTTTCATTAGTGTTTGAGCACTGGCTTTCTTTTTTTTTCTTAATAGTTATCTTTTACCTTTCTTGCTCTGGACATAGAATCAGTCATTTCTCCAAAGAGTTTTGGTTTTTTTCTTTTTCTTTTCTTTTTTCTTTTTTTGGTATCAGAGATTGAACCCAGGAGCACTTAACCGCTGAGTCACATCCTCAGCCCCGAGCACTTTATATTTTTTTATTTTGAGATAGGGTCTTGCTAAATTGCTTAGGACCTCACTAAGTTGATGAGCCTAGCCTTGAACTTGCCATCCTTCTGCCTCAGCCTCTTGAGCCACTGGGATTATAGGTATGTGTCCCTATGCCTGGCTGGTTTGTTTTAATCCATTAAAAGATTGACATCATTTATTTATTATTTTATTTATTAATTTATTTTGGGGTACTGGGGAATGAACTCAGGGGCACTCAACCACTGAGCCACAACCCCAGCCTTATTTTATGTTTTATTTAGAGACAGAGTTTCACTGAGTTGCTTAGTGCCTCACTGTTGCTGAGACTGGCTTTGAATTCTCAATCCTCCTGCCTCAGCCTCCCAAGCTGCTGGGATTACAGATGTGTGCCACCATGCCTATCTGAGGATTAACATTTAAATTCAAGATTTGGGCACCAGTACATTCATTGATAAAGGGCTGTTGTTTTCTTTTTAAAAAAATTATCTATTATTGTGGTAAGTAACACATAATATGAAATTTGCTATCTTAACCACTTTTGAGTGCACAGTTAGGTTTGTTATTTTTAGAAACCCTAGAATACATATGAAATAAATAGAAATACTGTCTTATTTGTGTGTGTGTGTATGTGTGTGTATTATGTCTATTGTTTTAAATTATAAGCTCATAGTGGTATTGTAGGGCTTTTCTTCGCCCTATCCCATTCTATATTTACCACTTCCATTTCCCACAATGAGAACCTTATTTTCAGCAGTTTAAATATATTTACTAATTGCCTTATGTGTATGACACACAAACTAGTTTGAATTACTACACCAACACCATTAGCAATAAAACCAACCTTGTTCAAGATTTCTATGTTTTCTGCCTTTAGACTATATCTCACTAAAGATATGCAAGAATTCCTTTCACTAAGAGTATATTGTGTGAATACTGTGTTCAAATGTTATTTGACTTTTTTTCTGACTTTTTATGATGTTCAGTTCTTTGTTTCCTTTTGTTTTGAAAATTTAGCTTTATTGTCTAAACTGAAACGTTTGCATGGTTCAAAACTCCCTCCCACAGAGCCTGTGTTCTTCCTAGTATTTTCATCACTCACTTATTCATTTATAATGAGAAATGAGTTCAATTCTTGATATTAAAGTATAGCAATGAGCTGAAAACAAGGTTTCTGCTTACTCAGGGACAATAGGAAATAAATGAGTAAAAAGGAGAACTTCAGTAATTCATAAGAGCTATGGAGAAAATTTAACTGAGATAATAAGATCCAGACTAATAAATTCTGTGGAGAAAAATTTAAGATAATAAGATATAGACCAATAACAGGGGCAGAAAGAGTTACTTTCAATTAGGAAATGAGCTTTTCTGTGGTGGCTTTTGCACAGAGATCTCAGTATAGAAAAAGAAAGGAATCATATAATCAAGCCAGGTAAGGAACACCACCCTCAGGCCACAACAGCGAGTGAGAGCAATAGGAGGCAGAGCAGGAAGGTTGTCCTGACCTCCAGAGGGGGAGGTAAAGGCTGCAGGAATCAGTTAAGATTTTATTCCAAGTCATAGGAAGCCGGGGGAGTTGTATTTCAGAAGTGTGAGATCTGGCTAATGTTTTTCAGAGATGACACTAGTTGCTGTGTGGAGAAGGGGTCCCAGGTGAGCACAGGAAGAATGAGGCAGGCCCAGGGCAATAGAAAGCGGCCACTGAAATGTGCAGGGTGAGGACCCAGGCTTAAACCCAGGCAGTCACAATGGAGAAGTGAGAGAGGTAGGATGCAGTTATCAAAAGATATCTTGAAAAAAATATTGTTTTTACAATCTAATGTAGTTCTAATAAAACAAATTTCTCTTTTGTATTCAAATTCATGAGAAATAAATTTTAAAAATTTTTCAGGCTTGGAAACAAGCTCGAATTCATAGAAATATTATAAGCACCGTACAAGGAACTGTTTTCTCCCTGTACCAGTTGGGAATAAGTTGGTGGTAAGATGCTCTATCACACTTAACGTCTCATAGTATATTTCCTATGAACAAGAGCATTTTTACATACTTGCAAGGAAGCCATCAAAGTTAGGAAACTAATATTGTTTTATTATTATGCTTTGATTCTCAGACTCCACTGAAGTTTGGCTAATTGTTTTAAGACTGTTCTGTACAGAAAATTCAAGTTACGAATCCCGTGCCGCAGGGAGTTGCCAGGTCTCTATAGACTGTCCAATAGCAGCAATTCCTTGGTCTTGTCTTGACTGCATGACCAAGATGATGTTGATGATCTCAGGTCCATTATTTTGCAAAATTTTCCTCAACACAGATTTATCTGGTGCTTTCTCATGATTAGGTTTTCATTTCATGCTTCTTTGGCACTAATATCATGGGAGAGATGCTGTATTTTTATTGCACTCATTTAATTTATATGCATCTCATTTCTGAGGCTATTCACTTTACTCCCTTATTTAAGGTACGGTCTGCCAGGCCTTTTTACTGTAAATTACTGCTTTCCTCTTTGTAACTAACATGGATTTTGTTGGGAGGTGTTGGGAGGCGCTTTGAAATTTTGAAAATATCCTCCTGTTCCATATGCAACTCTCCATTTATTAATTTCCACAGTTGCATTAGTATGGACTCGTGGTTTCCCCTTTTATTCAATAGGTTATAACACATTACTATCATTATTTGTGTTCCTACTAAATTATTCTAGATTTGGTCAGTGGGCGCTCCTTCAAGCTGGCTTCTGTGTCCTTTTGACATGTTCCCGTCCTTCTTTTAGCACTTTTTTACTTTCTGGCACAAAAAGATATTTCAAGTTTATGTTGTATTTTCACTGGTTCAGACTTAAAAATCAGTCCTTTTCAAAATACCTTTACTTCCTTTTAATGAGGAAAGAAGTTAAAAGTCAAGATGTGGGTGCTACTGTGTTCATTGTTACTGGGCTCTTACATTCCCACTCGCTGGACAAAGCTAGAGAATACGTGTGCAAAGGCACACATTCACATCCGTTTATATCTATCTACCAATATATCTAGAAAATCACGTCTTACACTGGTATCTTCATTCTCTCTCTCTTTCTCTTTATCTATCTTGAAAACCATATACTTATACTGATACCTCCAATTCCATTATGATAACACGGGATTCAGTCTCATTTTTTTCTTTTTCTACATTTCCGAACCCTTTCTCTAAGAGTGAGAAAACTGGCCACAATTATTTTTTGTACATTTATTGATTTTCTCAGTTTCCCTGTAGGTGTCTAGTCTGCTGCCCTACCCGATGGAGATAACCTCCTCAACCCAGCTGGATTCCAACACCCTGCTTGAGGCATGCCCTGTCCCATCTCTTCACTCTCACATGCCTATGAGGTGCTCTCCATCTACCTATTTGGATCCCAACACTGTGTTACCCCTATTCTATCAGCTCTGACTCCAGGACCAAGCAACTGGTGGAGGACCCCCATATTGCTACTTCATATATAGGGACACCATTTCCACCTTGCCCAGGCTTTACCATAGTGGTCAGTCATTCCCACTCTCTGAATTGTGTTGACACTCTTCTCACTCTACACCCATATTGGGCAAACCCCTGCATGGACATCCTTCTGACTCAGCTCAGACTTCAATACCTCAGTCAGCATCATCATTCTCCATGAGAATGCTCTGCTTATACTCTTCAGGCTCTAGGACCCCATGGGGGGCTCCCAGCTTGCACAAGTGCCCCCACCCCCACCCCATCCTATTCAGACTCCATTGCCCACTGTGGGTAGCTACACATGTGAGGATCCTGAGCAACCTGGGCTTCTTTCTGCTCTGGACCATCATGGTTGACTGCTCCCCCAAGACGAATGCCTGGCTCAGCTTCTTCTGGCAGCATTCAGAGTCGAACAGAACTGCTCAGGAAGCAAAGAGAAAGAGAGGGAAGGGGAAGGAAAGAAGAGGAGGAAAGGAGATTGGAGGAGGAAAAGGAGAAAGACATGGAGAAAAAGGGAACTTTAAAAAAATGTTCTGAGGTAAAGTCACATGGTGAAAAGATCTTTGAAAGATCACATTACTCAACAACCAACTTGAGTTCACAATACTTTTAAGGAAAACAACATAAAATAAAACTTATAAAACTGAAGAGTATGATGACTTAGTTGAGAAAACCTCCTACAATTTACAAAATTACAGAGAAATCATACTGAATGCTTACAAATAAACTTTCAAGAGATTTTATAGTGTTTTAAATGACATTTACAAAATCTTTCAAAATGCTGAATATGAAACATTGACCATCTTCGTTTTCCAAGTAGTGCATTATGATTTCAAGAAAAAGTAGGGACACTTAGAATGCTTGCATATTTCCATAGGGAATCTTAGAAGAAAATAAATATCAGCCTGATATAAAAAGTAAGTAGTTTGGGCACTGTTATGGAGGAAAACACCAACACCTATTACTTTTATTACCAATGAAATAAAATTTTGCTTCCAGATTAAATTTTTTCTCCCTCTTTCCATCAACGTAAACACCACTGTCTTCCTTGCTTTGCACTTTGTATTTGTACAAAGCCATTGGTCAGGGTAGAAAGTGTCATTTCAAATGTATCAACAGCTCCAGGCAGGAAGAGAACAAGGCATGTTTAAGAAAAGAACTTCTCTCTGTATTCTAGAGTTTTCTCTCATACCCTGAAATAATTAAGGTTTGAGAAATGACTAAGGTGTGAAAGTGAAGGCAGGAGAAAAAAAAATCCTAATATGAAAGTCATTTGTATGTTGGTATGGGGAGGAGTCACACTAATTGATAGTTACTGCTTGAAAAATTCTTGTTCAGTAATAAACTCATATTCTTCAGGTCTTTAGCTTCTAAAACTGAAAAAAAAATTTTTAAAGGAATCTACCATAAATTTCAAAAGATTCTGATTTCAGATCTACATAAGCAATATGAAGTGGAGAACTTAAGTGATTTGAACAATTGAATTTATAACACATCTGCCTCAGTTCTTTGGTATTTATTGAGAATACATTCAAGCTCTGGGATAATTGGCTTAACCAATTTACTCCTTTTGTGGCATAAAAACAGAACAGCTCTGTTCCTACGGCTTTATAGGACTCCAAGCCTTCAAATTACATAGGTGCTCAGGACTCCTGGGCAAAATCCTGGATGGCACCAAGTGGATAGTCTTTCTTCTAGGTGCTACAAGTTCATACTAAGCAAATTGGCATAATCCTACCTAAAGTGTTAGCTGAGTGATGGGAAGATTAATACAGTATCAGAGAGAGGGACAATTATTTAGGGCAAAATGTTGTCTTAGGACAACCCAGAATATTGCCAGAGGTAGGGGTCCTAGTGCAAGTGATTTATTAAGGTCATGCTCTTGGGAAACAATCCATGAAGGAGTGAAGAGAGAGGATGAGAAAGGAAGGAAAGCTAAGTGTGATTTCAGGTCTAGTCTCATCCTGATGTTGAAAGGCAGCCTAAAGAGAGAATTGCGGGCTGGGGCTATGGCTTAGTGGTAGAACGCTTGCCTAGCGTGCGTGAGGCACTGGGTTCGATCCTCAGCATCACATATGAATAACAAATAACATATCAATAACAAATGAATAAAATGAAGATCCATCAACAACTAAAAAAAAAATGTTAAAAAAAAAAAGAGATAATTGCACTCCACCGTCTGCACTCCTTGGAGGAAGGGAACAGGATTTGATATCCCGGTACCATTTGTTGGCTATGGAATGTCCAGGATATGGGGAAGTAACTCCCAGGCACATCTCAGGAGGCTACTTCTATGATCCAAGGGCAATCTTGGAGAAGTCTTCAGGATGACCCATTAGTAGCCGTATTGTAAAATCCCGTTAGGATCCCAGGCATCTGAACAGGGCATTAGCAGAATCTGCTGCTGTCCATCCTTTGTGTTGCTCAGTTCTTACTCCAGCTTATCACAGCTTCACAACACTTTTAAACTTTGGGAAAACTTGCAAGAAATGTGTTTGTAGAATAGGTTACAGTCCCTAGTGCTACAGTGGTTTTGAGATTAAAATAGATATTCATTATCTCCTTCTTTTACAGCCCATTCTTGATTCCCTTTGCCCATAGTCTGCTGCCCTAGGTGGCTTCCCTGATAGAAGTGAAGTTTATATATACATCAATAATGGATACACACACACATACATAATGTAAAGTTTATACACACACACATACACACACATATACACACACACATAATTTTTAGTTGTAGATGGACACAATACCTTTATTTTATTTATTTTTATATGGTGTTGAGGATCAAACCCAGTGCCTCACACGTGCTAGGCAAGCGCTGTACTGCTGAGCCACAACCCCAGCCCAGAAGTGAAGTTTTAACATAATATCAGGGATAGAGATGATAATTTGGAGTATAAGATTATTTTAGGACAACCTAGAAAAGCCTAAAGATGAAGATCCTTGTGCAAAAGATGCCTACAGAAGACCAGAGCCTCCTTTCTGTGTGTCTTGAGCCCTTTTTACCATAACCTTACCAGATGGTGGTCATGGTAGGTAGCCACAGTCAAATGGTGCCTGAGAGTAGCAACAGATGGCCTCAGGGCCACCAAAATGCTGCCATATTCTTTCTTTCTTCCTTTATATACTAGCTGTCTTATCTCCTCACAATGATGGGGGTCAATTTCCCCATCAGTGTGGCAACTCTGTTCTTTGCCTATTTGACACAAGAAGTGACCCTGTGGTAGCCAAAGCTTTAGGTTTAGTGACTCCTCTTTTGTTCCTCTGGTGAATGCAATTGCCTTCTAGGAATCAAAGGCTAACATTATTCAAGTTGATCACTGGGAGGGATGGTATGGGGTCATTTCTACTTCTACCCTCTGGATACTAGACCTATATAGCCTAGCTTTGGGGGATGAAAGACCAATGAAATAGTCATTGGTTAAAATATGATGCTGTATCCCAAAGAATAGTTCTCTACCCTCATAAAAACACATTTTAAAGCTGGTGCCTCAGGTGTGTCCTTAGAGATCACTG
Organism: Xerus rutilus; assembly: GCA_028644305.1. NCBI lineage: Eukaryota > Metazoa > Chordata > Mammalia > Rodentia > Sciuridae > Xerus > Xerus rutilus. Next base: position 141,177,445 of record CM053402.1, read on the forward strand.
TACTGTGCTGTTCTAGCAGTAGTGTCTAGACACTGTAACCACACTATGGTATGGCAGTAGATTCCATGGTTGGTGCCCACTGTTGTACCCTTTTTGCCATAAAGTGTATTCTTTGATCCACGGTGATATTATGCAAGATACTAATTTAAAAAAATCAGACAGTTGGGCTGGCTGAGGCCTTGAGGGAAATAAAGACAAACTCATCCTTAGAGACTCATCTGTCCTGATCGTGATAAAGAATTGCTCCTTGTGGATAGAGAGGCCCATCTTATAATGCATTGTATTGATCTTGCCTTGGAAAGAGGCAAATTTTTAGGAAATGTCAAGCAAAGTGACTTTAATTCCCCAGGGACAATGCTCCAGAAAGGTTGCTAGGATCTGTTACATGGCACCTGCAGCATTCAAGAAAACAGATTTCTGAGTTTTGTTTTTTTTCCCCGCTCAGTGGTGCTGGGTCTCAAATCCAGGGCCTCATGCATGCTAGGCAAGCACTCTACTGCTGACACCCCCAGCCCCAGCATCTGAGCTTTTCATTTCATCTCGGGAGGAATAGGGCTGGTATTCTTAGATGGTGACAGAGGCCAGCCTGGTAAAGTAATTGAATGTAAGCATGCCAAGAGGAAGCCATGGCCAACATAGGAGCTAACGCCCAGTCTGAAAGGGAAGCCAACTTATTGTTGCCAGTGATATTGCCAGATCTTCCACTTTCTCATGAGAATCTGAAAATCTAGATTTATTTTCATGCAAAATCTGTCAACTTTTAAAATGTTGACAATCATATCATTGGTTTCATTAAAACAGAAAACAGATGAAATACTCACATTAGGATAAATGGACGAGAGAGCATGATCGAAAGTGAGTCTGCAGGAGCAAATGGAAGTTAGCTAACACAGTGGCCAATTTGCTTTTTTGAAAGCACTGTTGGCCAAGAGCATGCAGGCATTATATTAGTCTGCTTTGGCGGCCACAGAAATGTACCATAGAATGGGCTGCTTAAATAAGGAAAAATTATTTTCTGACCTTTCTAGAGGATGAAAGTCTAAGACCAGGGTGCCAGCATGGTTGCATTCTGGCAAGGGCTCTTGTCCTGGTTTTCAGAAAGCTGCCTTATTGCTGAATCCTCTCTTGGCCTTTATTCTGGTGCATACAGATGGAGCAAGTGAGCTCTCTGGCATCATCATATAAGAATACTACTCCTATCAGATCAGGACCCCACCCATATGGGGGTAAAATGTTAGTTTTACTTTCTTTGAGGTCCATCTTCAAATATAGCCATAGTGAAGGTAAGGCTTTGACATACAAATTCTGGAGGGACAAAATTATTTGGTCCATAACAGGAATTGAATTTAAAAACTTGGATAAAACCAAGTTGAACAAATGAAACACATCCTCCTGCTAGCAGTGGAACACTAGTGTTTGACCTTGACCCAATTAGCAACTACCTACCTCCATATAAAGTTGGTGCTATGTAAGTATTGCTGCATTTATGTATCCCAAACTGTGAGTGAATTAGACAATACTGGGATCACAACATTTGATTTACTGTTTAATTAATTACCCTAAGTTTTCGCTTGTAAAAAGAAGTAATGAGAAAGTTGTAGAATTGGAAAATGGGTTGTGGAGCTTTTTTATTTGAGATGAATTGTCTGGTTCAACAAATATTGACCTAGTAATTTTCTTGCTCTTTTTGACTTCAAACTGAGCTCTGCATTCAAAAGCAGTATGTAGAAGAATAGAGAACTCAATTAATGTAGAACTGAGAATAGAAATTGAGCATGTTGTCACTGTCTCAGAGCAAGTGAATATGTTCCAGGTGATGTACATATTCTAATAGGGCTTTTAATCTGAAACAACGTGGGCTCAATAAACCTAAGACTTTGTTCCTTCAGCAAACAAAAGTAACTGCTTTATATTTATATTAATATCAAAATGTGATTCACAAAATCTTCAGTAAGTTCATGTGGGAGCTTGTTAGAAATGTAAAATCAAGAACCCTACCCCAGACCCATTGCACCAGAAACTGGGGATGGGGCCCAACAATCTGTTTTATCAATTCCTCCAGGTGATTCTGTTTTAGACTACAGCTTGAGAACGGTTATGATTTGGATATGAGATGTCCCCTTAGGATTTGGATATGAGTTGTTCCCCCAAAAGCTCCTGTTAATGTGGGAATATTCAGAGGTAAAATGATTGGGTTGTAATACCTGTAACCAAATCAGTCCATCCTAGTTTGAATGGACTGACTGGATGGTAACTGTAGGTAGAGAGGTGTGGCTGGTGAAGGTGAGTCATTGGGGGCATGCCCTAGAAGGGTTGTTCTTCCTGTATTCCCTTCTCTCTCCCTGCCTCCTGGCCAAGATCTGAGCAGCTTTCCTCCACTGGGCCCTTCCCCCATGATTTGCTACCTCACTTTGGGCCCAGAGTAATAGAGTGAACTGTCTATGAACTGAGACCTCTGAAACCATGAGTCCTAGATAAATGTTTTCCACTCTCAGTTGTTCTAACGAGGTATTTTGGTCACAGTGATGCAAAAGCTAACTACAATAAGCTAGCTACAATAAGAACCATTGTAGTATATTAACAAGTTGATGGAAAGTGATGGACCCAGGAGGAGAAGGAGAAGGAGCTGAAGTTTTACACTGAACTTCTACAATGTCGTGGGTACCTTCTTAGGAGTCCAGTAAGTGTATCAAGATAGGAGTCCACATTTATCCAACTCCAAAGACTATGTCTTCATTCTGTTTAGTCAAATTCCTTCTTAAAATGTGTATGGATTGTCTCTGTTGGATCAAGTACTTCATACATACCTTATTTAATCTTTATAAGTATATCCACAGAGAGCTATATTGTTCCTATTGTAACCAAAAGCTCGGTCCCTGTCCCCAATGCCAACCAATGCCAATTTAATAATGAGGACAAAATTTTGAGAAAGAGGAAAAAGAAGCTTTATTGCTTTGCTAGCAAAGGAGAAACACAGGGGACTCCTGTCCCAAAGGTTGCAAGTCTCTCCATCAGGAGGGACAGGGGGGGTTTTAAAGGGACTTCAAGGGTTTCATTCCAGGTGTGCTCTGGTAGGGGTCCCAGGGCACCTTGATGGCATGTTAGGATTCACTTGTTAATTTGGGAGATACTCACTTCCCAGATCCTCAGCAGGCATCTCCTTCCTGTAGTGGATGTGCTCAAGGGCAACTAACTAGAGGAAGAAATGATAACACTGTTTCCCTGATCTTGTTAGGGAGGGGGAGAGGAGGGAAAAGAGAAAAAAACCTTTAGTGAAGGGACCACTGTTAGGCTATTTTACAGATGGAGAAAATCAGGCTTATAAAAGTGGAGTCACTTTTTTGTGTGGCATAACTTTTAAGTGGCATGGCTGGGATTTACACTCAATTCAGACTGCCACAAAGCCCGTGTTCTCACCTTGTGTCCCTGCGCCAACCTGTTTCTTTGATTTTTGCCATTGTCTATCTATTGCTTATCTGTTTTCTGTGTTAGAGATCTGATCTTTCTGACTCTCATCCTGATCTGAACTACAGAGCACGGAAATGACTTGAATGACTCTCCCCGAAACTCTCCCAAGGGTGGTAGTCAGCAAGTGCCAGGAAAAATGCACTGTGTGGGGGAGGTTGGGGGGGACAGTGAGGGTGGAAGGGATGACCCATTACACACAACGGAAGCCTTGGGCATTACAGCCCCACCTCTCACACAGAACCCCCTTGGATAAAGCCTAGAAGATACATGGAAAACCCTTCTTACTAACCCATCTGGCAATTCACTTTACTCTTTTATTTCCAAGTTCCTCTCTGAATAACCTCCTTCAAAAGAAAATTTGCTTAAAGAAAGCACAGTGTAATTGAGAAAACACTGAACTAGGGGGCAAGGGGTTTTAAAGTGAACACCTTTGCTCCATAGTCCAAGTGGACTCCCTTGATAATGAAAGAAACCGTGCTGAATTACATTTTCTTTTCAGTGTACTGAGGGATCTCAGAATGAAACAAGGTCTGTGCTGTTATGAATCTTTATTGATCAGCCTCTTTCCTTCACAGGGGAAATGTAGGCTAGATTAATGAATGTCTAGGCCCAGCTAGACATTCATCCAGCTCTATATTCTACTGTTTGTGAGAAGAAGTTAAGCACTGTCACATCTGTTTTCTTCATTCCAAAGAGAACAGAAGGAAATGAATAAGGGAATATGCATGTTTCATTATTGTGTGTGTGTGTGTGTGTGTGTGTATCTTTACATGGGACTCTGAATATTTCTACATATGATTTTCTTCTTGGTAGTCATAATTACTTCTTTGGATATATTTTGAAAAGATCTTTATTCAGAAAGTATTTTCACTTAGGATTCAAGTTAGGATGAGTGTTATGGTTATCTCAAGAGTTCTACAAAGTCTTTAAGATGCCCTGAATTTAGCCTATTTGTAGCACTTAATTTGATCCAGTTCGATTCAATTCAATCAACTTTATTCTTCAGTGTTTTACCATGTGAACACCCAATAAACATTATATTAACTAGAAAGCTAGCTAGACATTCTAGCAAAAATGGTCAATATCATGAGTGAACAGGTGTTATAGTGTAATATTCTTTATTGGGAAACTCCATTTTGGAGTAGGGTCCATACTTCTCTTGAGAAATATGCATGATATAAAGACTTTCATATTTTGAAAACACTTACATTAGAATCCATTTTTGCTTGGTTTCTTTAAAAGATATTTCTCCCAGAAAGAGTAAAAAGCATGCCTTTTATCATCCATCATCTATCAGTCTATACTTTCATAATTTTTTTAAAACTTCATAAAAAAAGTTAAAATATACAATTCAAGTAAACCTAGGCAAATGTTGTGTATCTTTACAGAAAATTAGTCAAAATAGACCTAGAGAATGTTCCAAATCTCTATCAACTGGGTTGTTTGTAGGTTCAGCAGGGGAGGATTTAAATGACCAAAGGGAGGGGCAAGGAAGAAATAATCTAACACTTAACTGCTTGCAGCTGCTATCTTAGAACCAGCCAATACAGAATCATAGACAGTACAGTCTTTGTTTCATGCTGAAGTCCTTCAGTATGCAGAAAAGAGGATGCAATTCAGCAAAGTTACTTTCAGCCTAGGACAACTGGGATCAAACTTAAAATTTATAGAAAACAAAGAATGAGAAAGTAGCAGTATGGGCAAGAATTGATGTTAAGAATTAAATGGAGTGATATCTCATTACCATCCCCAGGCTAACCAGCCATAATATTTACAAACCAATAAATACTTCTGCTACAGCATTTAATCTGTACAGATAACAAGTCAATACAAGTGTAATTTTTTTTGCTAACATTGCAAGTGTATAAATTAGCCAAAACTGTCTAAAACTCAACCAAAAAATAATCTGCTTTTCTTCTCTTTTTAAGACATGATTAACTAACTGTGAGAGTCAGACTATACAACATGATTACCAAGTATATGTATGTCGTGTATATAGAGAGTTCTATTTTGATTAAATAAAATTTACAACAATTTTTCTGGCATGTTGAAAATAAAATGATTTTAATTGGGCTAAATGATAGACACAAATGATTACTTGTTGATATTAGTTATCATTTTTAGCTTTTACTATTGTTCTACATTTATTATATAGTTTTGATACTCATTCATTGATTTGACAAGTGTCTGTTGAATACTTACCATGTACCATGCACCATGTTAGGCAATAAGATTTTAAGTAATAAGAGTAATAAGAGTTAACATCTTTGACCTTTGCATTTCAGTGGGAAAACAAATAGCAAATAAATAATTAAGTAAAACTGGTGATTTTTAAACTGAGACTCAAAAATCAAAAGTCAGCCATATGAGGAACAAAAGTGGGAATCCAGGCAGCCAGTGATGACAGAGGCTGGTGTGAGTGGAGTTAGGTGAGGAAGAGAGATGCAGGGAGGAGGTAGGAGGGCCCAGATCATGGGGACCTATAATGATATAGGAAAAGTTTGAAATGTACTCAGATAAAAGCCGGGCGCGGTGGTGCACACCTGTAATTCCAGCACTTAGGGAGGCTGAGACAGGAGAACTGCGAGTTCAAAGCCAGCCTCAGCAATGGTGAGGTGCTAAGCAACTCAGTGAGACCCTGTCTCGACATAAATCACAAAATAGGGCTGGGGATGTGGCTCAGTGGTCGAATACCCCTGAGTTCAATCCCTGGTACCAAAAAAAAAACCTCAAATATAATGGATACTCAATAAAATGTTTTTAGTGAAGAGAGTAAATTAATTGTTTAAAAACAATCAATGCTGACTATATGGTAGTCCCAATTACCTGAGAATCATGAGTATAAGGCCAGGCTGGGCAACATCAGCAACCTAGTAAGACCTTGTCTCAAAAAAAAAAAAAAAATCGTCCTTATGGTTTGACTATGTCTCTCTCCCAAAGGTGACATGTTGGAACTTGCAACCATTGCTGTGGTGTTGGGAGGTGTGGCATAAGGGGAGGTGTCTGAGTCATGGGGCACCAATCTCATGAATGGATTAATGCTATTACTCTTGGAGTAGATTCCTTATTGCTAAAATGGGTTTCTTATAAAAGAATGAACTTTTGTTCTTTGCTCTCTCTTTGTTCTTCTGCCAGCATTTGATCTCAGACTACCCAGCCTCTAAAACTATGAGGCAATAAATTTCTGTTCTTTGAAAACTACCTGAATTGGGATATTTTGTTATAGTGGCATGAAACAGAAAAAAGACAATCACTCTGGCAACTATGTAGAGAATAGACTTGAGGGGACCTTCTATTGAAGAAATAATGATACAGATTAGGTGAGTATTTTAGTAATGCAGATGAGAAATTGTAAACAAAGATACATTCTGCAGGTAGAATCGTGTGAATTTTCCCAGTATGATCCCCCAGATTTCTGGCTTTAGTTATTGACTAGAAAATGATGGTGCTATTTCCTAAAATAGGGACTATAGGATGAAAGTTAGGCTTTAAGTATCAAGAGCTCTATTTTGGATGAGTTCTCCAACTGGAGATAATAGTAAATGGGTGGATATTCAAGTTTAAGTCATCATATTTACCCCTATTCATACATATTCCCATAGATTCCAGACCTTGCAAAAGTAGGATTCTGTGGCATCTTCTTTTTTTTTTTTTCGTACTGAACTCAGGGGCACTCTACCACTGAGCCACATCCCCAGCCCTATTTTGTGTTTTTTATGTAGAGACAGGGTCTCACTGAGTTGCTTAGTGCCTCGCCATTGCTGAGGCTGGCTTTGAACTCGCAGTTCTCCTGTCTCAGCCTCCCTAAGTGCTGGGATTACAGGCTTGAGCCACTGCGCCCAGCTCTGTGGCATCTTCTTCACTTACCTTCTCTGCAAATCAGATTCTCCTCTACTCACGTGTCCCACCTATTCCTTGTTTCACTGATGATTCTAAGTTTCCAGAACTTTTGGCAGTGGATTGCTTGGGGAAGAAGAAGGTGTGGCTATTTTTGCTTGCTGAAGAGAACTGGCGAGGTAAGGGACAGACCAAGATTGTTGGCACAGAAGGTAGATGTGGAGCACACAAGTCAAACGTACTTTCTACCCCAAGCATCTTAGGGCAGAGGAATGAAAGAGAACAGTCATGGATTAAATTTTCTGAAAATATTTTAAGTAGGTTTTATCTTTCTAAGCAATCTAAAACTAAAGCTTAGTGATAGAACTTAACACATGGTAGACAAGAATCAGTTCAATAGCAACCCCCAAAAAAATGCCACCTAAGTGTTGCTAGGGGAGTAGCGGGGAAGACCATTTTAGGACTTAGGCTGAATTCAGTCCACAAATAGTTGCCTCCCTGTCCTGGGTTTGAGGGGGATGTGATGTCTTTCTAGCACATGGACAAGATAAAGGAAGCTTTTGCACAGACTGGAGGAATGGAATGCCTTCCATTTCTTCAAGGACATGTGAAACAGCAATTGGGTGGAGGAGGACCAGCACTCCTAGAAACACGGTGGATGAAAGGTCTGCCAGTTTATGTCTGAGTTTTGCATGGTTGGCTACAGATTGAGAATCCATGCCTGTAATAACATGTCCATTGTTGGACAGAAAAGTGATTGTTCTTCTATAGATTTGCATGGGATGTGGAAGAAATTGCCAGATGTTGTAAAGCTGGACTGAGCTTGGAAACAGGTGACCTGAATAGGAGCCAGCATGGCCACATTGTCCTGGCCACACTCAGCCACAAGTTTCATCAAATAATTCAGCAAGGAGGAATAGACCTTGAGCTCCAAAAATGGTGGGAAAGAGCTTAAAAAAACAGTAAGTTACTGGAAACTTCAATAATGGTGAAGGAAGAGAAACAAAGGGAATTTGCAGATGCAAATGACAAACTTTTGAATAGGCTTTCTGAGCCCCTTCTTCCTATAGTACTTATATGCTCTTGTTTTGTATGTTATCTTTTCTGTTGTTCTAAAGAGATATGTAGGTATTTCCAAAGTTTTCATAATCCCCTTACTTCTTCTTTTCTCCTCATGTAATCTATTTCTTAAGTCTTTCAAGGTCAAAGAGGCCTATAGAAACAAGGCATTCGAATATCTGACTGGGGAGGGGAAGATAAAATTTATTACTACAGTTAAATGTTCAGATAGCCATGCTAATTGCACAATTCCTTGATATCATGACCTGGCTGGATCCTCTTCTCCTACCGTTATCCCATTCAGACTTTACTGATACCATTATGGCTGGGCGGTAGACAAGTAACTCATGCCCTGGCTGGTTAGAACATCCTGTTTGAGGACTTTTGTGGTAGGGCTTTGGTTCCAGCTCATTACAGGTAGGATGTTGGAGTTATTAAGGTACGCATGGGGTTCTTTCTCAATCTTCTTACCTGAAACAGGAATCAGAACACATATACAGGAGAATAAGAAGACCTTGAAGTCTAAGACTAAAATGTGATCACCTGAGTGAATGACCCAAAGCAAAAAACTTCCATTATGTCCTTGCTGCCAAGAGGCTGCAATGTCTACATTGGAAACTAGATTAGCGCAGGGCTGAAAACAATGACTTGTTGGCTTGAGATCATGTACTTAACAAAAGAAAGCGTTTCTTGAATAAAATGTGGAGGCTGACATCAACTATTTGGATTATCTAGCTACATTGCTGCAAGTTGAGCTTTTTTCCTGAAAGCTTTTCCAAATGCTTTTGAATTAGTTTGTATTATATCAACAAACATTCTAACAATAAGCCTGTTTCTTAAAACAATTCAAAAGCAAACAAATAAAAATATGCTGACCTCTTTGTTAGCTACATAATTTTGTTGACATTCCTCATGATTTTCGAAGACTGTCGGTAATGGACATATTAAATCAAGTTTACAATGTGAAGAGGGGAAAAAAATGAAATAATGTCTTGTGAAGTTAAAAGGTATTAATAGTTTGGATTTCAAAACAATTTTCTTAATTAATTGAATCTGTGTCATCTGAATCCTTTGATCACTGGCTGGCTTTGTACCATGTTTTGTGGTATCTATATGTAATTGTGTTTGTGTATGTGTGTGTATCTATCTAACTTACATATTAGATAAATTAGAAAATCTTTTATGTTGAACTTCTTGTGTTGTTCTTACATTTACCAAAAGTATAAAAAGGGAATGTCCTAAAAATGTATTTTTTTTATATTTTTCCCCCAATGGCTCAAAAAAACATGTAGGTGGAGGATTTGGCTTTATCTTAAGTGAATCATATCTGTAGACCCAACACTGATTCAGAATGAAAATGATTGTAGGAGATTATTCTTATTTTGACATGTTGAACTTAATATTCCAGAAGCTCTGGGCTGGTTCCCAACTGAATCTCTGACTCATTCAACCATATTTTCCCCACAGGATGTGAGGAGGTGGTAAGTCTAAGGGCCTTGAACATCCTAAAGGCATTACCTCACCCAGGGTTCTAGATTGAGTTTTCCAAAATGCAGAGCAAGGATTGGCCCTCATGTTTCTTTGGTTCTCTCCAACATCTGAAATGAGAAACCATAGGAAAGATGGACACAATTACCTTCTTTTCCACATAGTTGTCTAGTCTTCTGCTAATTATTCTAGCCCCTGCCTGTTTTTCAGTCCACTCTTTCACTTTTTCTATAATAAGTATATCGCTAAACTTATATGTAGTATAAAAATCATGTTCACATTCTGCACACATACATTAAGAAACTTAGAATCTTCTGTATAGGTAAAAATGCGTATTAAGGGTCTGCCAAAGATGTGCATTATGATGTTGTAAGGTTGATGTTATGGACTGAATTGCTCACCTCCTGCCCCCATTTATGTGTTCAAGCCTTCATGCCTGTACTTCAGAATGTGACTACAATTGAACAGAAGGCCTTTAAATAGGAGGTAGTTAGTGAAGTCACACGAGTGGCCATTAACTCAGTCTGACAGATCTCCTAATAAGAAAAGGAAATTTGAACACACAGAGACATCAGGCATGTGTGGGCACAGAGGAAAGACCACTTGGAGACACAGTGAGAAGGCAGCCATCTGCAAGCCAAGGAGAGAGGCTTCAGGAGAACCAAATCTGCCTGCACCTTGATGGGAGATTTCCTACCTCCAGAACTGGAAGAAAATAATTTCAGTTGTTTGAGACACTGAGGCACTTTATTAAGGCAGCTCTAGTGAACCCAATACAGCAAGATGGTGGGAGAAGCTCAGCTCTGAAGTACACAAATCTGAATATGACTTGCAGCACTACTGTGACCTTGAAGGAGTCGTTAGAACACTCTGAATGTCATTTCCTCATTTGTAAAATGGGGTAACAATAATTGCCTATCAAGGTTTTCTCTGTGATTAAATCAATCTATGTAGAAAGTGTCTGGCTGAGGTGGGAACAGGGGAGATATTTAGGAAGGAAGCTATCTGCTAGGGGAAAGGGATTTTCAATTAATCAAACTTGGGTTTGAATTCAAGTTCTGCCACTGAGTTGGGTGAACTTGGGAACATTACTTAAAATTCCATTCCAGAGACACCATCTGTATAACACTTGGGCTGCATTAGGTAATCAAAACATTATTTCTCCTTGGGGGTCCTAGTTACAGACGTAGCCCCAATTTGTTCCTCCTTTCAAAGTTGTGTATTGACAGTGTGCTTGCCAGGTAAGAGATGGAGAGTCTAACTGGAAAGATACAGCTGTGATTGCAATATTTCCAAATTTATATTTGACCCTTCTTCACTACATGCCAAGCAAATGTTCTGAAGGAAGAACAACAAAACCTGGGAGTCTGAGAGAAAGCTTTGCCATCAGCCTGGTGCACCGGCAATTAATAATCCTGTCCCAGAAGTGCCAAAGCACCCAGGTGAAATCTAGTTACCAAACTCTTTATTTCTAGCTGTAAAAGTGAGTTAAAGTAGGACTAAAAGAAGTAAAACTCCACGTAAGTTACATGTACCCCCTGCCCATAGGAAAAAAATCACCAATAAACTGGGCAGGTGGGCCTGGATCTCATTCAAGAGACTGAGGCAGGAGGATTACTTGAGCCCACAAGTTTGAGGGCAGCCCAGGAAATATAGTGAGACCCTCATCTCTTAAAAAAATAAAATCACCATTAATCTGCAATGAAGAGATAGTTACTATTATTTTAGTACAACTTTGCAGACATTCATAATTCTGTGTGTGCTTATGTTTATATCTACATAAATACTTTTTATGCATAGTATTTAAAAATAGTTTTCTTGTTTAACACTAGATTATAAACCTATTTCCATGTCATTAAATAGACCATTCAATATTATTTTAAATGACTGGAAGTCTTGCATTTTTAAAATGTAACAGGATTTTAAAACAAATTCTTTAAAAACTGCTTTTAAAAATCAAGATGTTACTCCTCTGGAAGCTCATGTGATTGATAACTTGGAGATGCACAGATTAAATTGAAATAAACCAAATGTATGAATGTGCTCATAGAAGTAAATAGAAGTATAACATCTGTTAGGGCTCTGGATATTGTGGAAGAAAAAGTAAGAAAAGTGAAACATAGTGAGAAATGCATTTCTACCTTAAATTTATTGAGAAAACTTTTTACTTTTTCGGGCCTATTAGAGCATCACTCACCTGTGCAAGGATTCTTATCTCCCTTGGAACCAATGTGTTTTCAGCATTGACTAAGAACTAGTACTTTGGACTAAGACTCAAGAGAAATGAGCCACAGTTTAAAAAAAAAAAAGTCCTTTAAAGCTCAGCAATTGGAAAGAGAAAAATGATCTGTATTTTTATGACCCTTTGTAGATAGATGACTTTATGGAATTTGAGTTTCAAGAAAAATGATTGCAATTATAAATAAGCATTTTGTGTCTTACTAAAATCATAGAAATTTCTTGGAGGTTATGTGTATTTTTAGATATAGTGATTATCATTCTGTTCATTAGAGACAAGATATCTATTGCCTCTCTCTCTCTGCTCATAAAACAAAAGTAGCTCTCATGGAATCAAATACCCAGCTAGGAAAAATGTGTTAGGCTTACCACTTCAGCTGAGAAATAGGAAAAAGGTGAGGTCTCTTGAGATTTTCCAAATTTTTTCCTTTTCCCTACTCCCAGATCTGTGAGTCATCATTCTGTGTGAAAAATATTTGGAGTGAGAATTATTCCTTGGCAAGTCATGTTTTTAGACAAACTTCCCTATCGCTCAAAGAAATGACCCTTATCTCTTTCTTTGCTGGAAGAATGTCTTGCAGAGGCATTCAATCTATTCCAAAATCATTCCTTAGGCTTCTCGGGGATAGACTGCACTGCTCTCAAGTGATTGTGTAAATACTGCTACCCCATTTGAAAGAAAAGGGTGGCTGTTTATTTTCTTGATTAGTTGATATTGGTCAATCCCATCTGTTCAGTTTTACAAAGAGAATTCCTGACCAATAATTGTATTAAGAGCACTGATTTAATATATTGACTCAAGAAGAAAATTGCCTAAATTTGAAGATTAAAAAATAAGTGAATAGAAAACGTGCCATTTGGCTAAGAAGTATATATACAAAAAATTACAATAACATTTCTTGTGTCTTAAAAGCATTAAGACCATCAGTCTAAGAATTTGATAGATTTTTGACAATATGATGAGTGTGGTTTTTAAACACACACACACACACACACACACACACACACCCTGTGCTCATGTTTTTCACCCACGTCTCTCATTCCCCACTCCCTAATGAGCAAGTGTGACTTAGCTAACATCAGGCATCAAGAGATGTTTATACTAACATTCTATTTGACTTTATAGAGGGAACTGAGTTTTTTTTATTGGTTCTTTTTAGTTATACGTGACAGTAGAATCTTTTTTGATATATTTGATATACAAAGCATGGAATATAACTTTTTCTAATTAGGATCCCAGTCTTGTGAATGTACTTGATAATGAGATTCACTGTGGTATATTTCCATATGTACATAGGAAAGTTATGTCAGATTTAGCCCACTGTCTTTCCTAGTCCTATCCCCCGATCTTTTCTCTTTATACCTTTTGTCTAATCCACTGAACTTCTATTCTCCCCTCTCCTTTCTTATTATGGGTTATTATCCACATCAGAGAAAACATTTGACCTTTGATTTTTTGAGATTGGCTTATTTCACTTAGCATGATAGTTTGCAGATCCATCCATTTACTAGTGAATGTCATAAAGTCATTCTTTTTTATGGCTGAGTAATATTTCATTATATATATGATTGTGATTTATATATCACAATTTATATAATTGTGAGACATATATATACATATATATGTGTACATCTATTACAATTTGTTTATCCATTCATCTGTTTATGGGCATCTAGGTTGGTTCCCTAACTTAGCTATTGTGAATTATGCTGCTATAACCATAGATGTGGCTGTAGCACTCACTGTAGTATGCTGATTTTAACTCCTCTGAATATATACTGAGGAGTGGAATAACTAGGTCAAATGGTGAGGAACCAAGATTTTTAGTGCCCTCTTGATCAGTGAATCACTCTCACTCTTGCTCCACAACTGAATGTTTTTATTGTCAGCATTAATTAGCATTAAATTGAGGAAATTTTACCATTTATCTATTAAGGGATTGATACTCAGAATATAGAGAGAACTAAAATTCAACAACAATCAAAATAAACAACTTGACCTAAAAATAAGCAAAGAACTTAAGTAGACAATTCTTCAAAGGATCACAGATGGCCGATGGACAAATGAAAAGATGTTTAATGTCACTAATCATTAGAGAAATGCAATTCAAAACTAAGATTAAGAAAATCCATACCAAAATCTCACAGCCATTGAGATGGCTACTATAAATAAAAAAAAGAAAATAGAAAGTATCATGGAGGATATAGAGAAATTGAAGGCCTTGGGAATGAAAAGTAAGGATGCAGCGGAAACGGTGTGGTGGCTTCTCAAAAGTTTAAGAACAGAATTACCATACAACTGGAAATTCTACTTATAGCTAGATTTATATCCCCCAAATTGAAACCAGGGTCTAGAAGAGCTATTTTAGCCCATTTCATAGCAGTATTATTCAAAATAGTTAAAAGGTGGAAGGGACCCAAGTGTCCACCTACTGATGAACACATAGGCAAATGCATGTGGTATAAACACATAGTAGGGTTTTATTCACCCTTGAGAAGGAGACCCTGCCATAGGTTCCAATATGGATGAACCTCCAGCGCATTCCGTTCTGTGAAATAAGCCAGTTACAAAAGAGACAAATACTGTTTGACAGCATTTGCATGAAACAGGGAAAGAAAGTGTAATGGTGGCTGCCAGAGTTGGGGGAGGAAAAAATGGGGAGTTAATTTTTAAGGGTGATAGAGAGTTTCAGCTCTATAAGATAAAAAGAGTCCTAGAGATGGATGCAGATAATGATTGCACAATAATATAAATGTATTTAGTGCCACTAAACGGTTCACAAAAAAATGGTTAAGATAGTAGATTTTGTTATGTGCATTTTACCAATTTTCTTTTTTTAATTGGGAAAATTTTATTCTTTTTTGAAGCGCTACTCTTGTTCCATTTCTTTTTCTTTTCTTTTCTTTTTTTTTGGTACTGGTGATTGAACTCAGGGGCACTTGACCACTGAACCACATCCCCACCCCTATTTTGTGTGTTATGTAGAGACAGGGTCTCACTGAGTTGCTTAGCGCCTTGCTGTTGCTGAGGCTGGCTTTGAACCCGTGATCCTCCTGTCTTTCAGCCTCTCAAGCCACTGGGATTACAGGTGTGTGTCACCGCGCCTGGCTCCTGTTTCATTTTCTCTTTAATTTTTATTAATGTCGGTGACAGTTTTTATTTCTCTTTTGTCCTGACTTGTTTAGTAGGTGTGTTTCTTAGATGCTTTGCACTATGTAACATTTCAGCAACAAATCTCTGAAGACAATATCTCTTTTTCATGATGCTCCATACAAGAAGGTGGTACTAAAAGGTTGGTGCCCATAGCGTCACTCAACAATGTATTTCACTGGTAGGTTTGGGCAAACAAAGCCTGGACTCCGCTAATGAGCTGCAGGGATTACTTGAACAGATAAGGTGGGTAAATAGCTCTGTGTCCACATGCTTGCATGAGGAAATGGCTGAAGTTGGAGTGTGTATTTTTGTCCAGAGAATGTTTTAGTGATGTTTTCTTTTCCATGTTGACAGCTCAGCCATCCCAGAAACCTAAATTTATTCAAGTTTAGAAGTATTGTTGGCTGTGAAAACACCGATTTTTGTGTTTATACGTCTCATACATAGTATAGAGTTCTTTTCTATGAATAAAAAATCAAACAGTGCCAAAAGAGCCCTACTTGGGTTAATTTATGTGCACTTAGTATCAGGAATGAAGGAATCATTTGTTTTAAGTAGTAAAACAATTTTCTGTTTTGGGAATCATTTTTCAAAATGCTTAATTTTCTAAATAAGTTGCAAAAAATACTAGAGATAGATTACTGAGATATCAATAATTATTATTGTGTTTTACTACCTTTGCTAAGCAGAAATGAAGTCAACACATAGAAATCTGTAGTGAGCTCGGGAGTTTAAAACCAACTGTTGCAATTCCAGATGCTTTAGAAGCAAGCCTAGCACTAGGGATAACTGCTCCTTCACTGAAAGTCTGCACTTAAGTCCTATGGAGTGTCCTGAGTGAGTTCACCCTCACTCCTTGACTGATGGTCATTTCCTCATGTCTATACTGATTTTCAGATAGCAGTGCAATATACTGATGCCATCACATTCCACAGAGCAGTGTGAAGAATTTGCAGATGTATGGCTGAAAGGAAAAAAAAAATCACTCATTTTAGACGGCACATAAAAAAACCCACGGCCAACAGCCGTGGTATCATATGCTTTCTTGGAGAATAAAAAGGAGACACTAAAAAGCAGACAGTGCTTTGTTTAAAAATGTTCTAAAGGTAATCAATGTTTGTAAACTCAAATACACTAGAAATCTATAAAGTAGAAAATGCAAGGCCCCATCTCTCTTTGATCAACCCCAAACTCTTTAAGGGACTGACATATATATTTTCCTAGATATTTTGTTTGACCTATGAAAAAATTATGTATTTATATATTTTTTAATAAAAATGAAATTAAAAATGCATACTTCTGTCACTTTTTATCATTTAATATGGCATTACAGATGTTTTATGTCATTTCAGAGAAATCTAAGGCATTCTTTTTCATGTCTGTTGTACGATTGCATTTTAACAGGTGTTAAACACCTGTTAACATGTATAACTCACTGCTTCTTGACCAATCTCCAAATAATGAATTTTTTTTTCTGTGTCCCTGCCTCACAGATCCTTTCCTGTTTTTTTACCTGAAGTGCTTAATAATCAAGAAACTTGAAACTTGGCTTCTGATTGGGTTTAGCCAAAGGGAAGCTGAGCAGATTTGGGGTGGGGTAAGAGGGCATGATATTTCTTCCATTTCCTTTCTTTCCAAGCAGCATTTTCTGGAAGTGACTGAACAGGTTCATAATTATAGTTCCCAATAGATGTATCTTTCACTACACCTCCACCCTGGTTCTGTTACCATATTTCTTTTCTTTGCCTGGAAATGACAGTGGCTTCCCACTAACGCTAGTCTGTGTACCCAGTCACCTCTTACAAGTCCCTCAACCGGTGGTAGGCTGATGTGTGCTTATGGCTCGCAATTTCAATGGTTACAAATACTTCCCCAATGTCTGATCTCAGGATACTGACCTGAAGTCACTGAATACAGTGCTAGAAAAAAATTGTGCACCAGAACACCAGCACCCTTCTCCATGCTGGTACCTTACTAAGTTAGTCACTTTATTAACATGAACTACCTTAGTTGATTGTTTCCTGCCAGAACCCTGAGTGCCATAGATAATTTTCTTTTCTTTTTCTTTCTTTTTGCTATTTTAAATAATATTGAAGCTGTAAACACCTTCTCTATATGTCTTTGCATGTGTGTTCCAGTATTGTTAGCAGTTAAATTTTAAAAACTGAGTCAAAGTTATATTAATTAAAAAATTTTATGAGGCCTAGGGTGGTAGCTCAGTGGAAAAGTACTTGCTTAGCATGTGTGAGGCACAGGGTTCGATCCTCAGCACCTCATAAAAATAAATAAATAAAATAAAGGTATTGTGTCCATCTATAACTAAAAAAACCTTTAAAAATTTTCATGGATATTGCCTAATTACTCACCAAACAGTTTGTCAAATTGAGCCCTCGAACAACTCCAAGAATATTTTCTTCTGCATAACATCGACACCAGATATTTTAATTTTTTCCCCATCATTGCTAATAAATGAGTAAAAATTGGACCTTATTGTATTAATTTGTACATTGTTAATTATTTGTGAGATTGAAAACACTTTTGGAATTTGTTTGTTGAATTTCTTTTGTGACTTGGGGGACACAACAGGCAGGTGGATGAAGCCACTTAGAAATCTAGCAGAGGACAGATGGCTGCTCCACTGCTGGGAGGAAAGGAGAGATGGCCTTCAGTTCCCTGGGGAAACAACTGCATGAGTTTTCCATGGCTCTGGACTCAATTTTGTCTTAAAATTTATACATTGAAGCTTTAACCCCAGTGTGACTAGATCTGGAGGTGAGGGTCTTTAGAAGGTAATTAAGGTTGAAGGAAGTCATATGGCTGGGACCCTAATCCTATGGGACTTTGGCCCTGCAGAAGAAGGGAGAGAGAGAGAGAAAGAGAGAGAGAGAGAGAGAGAGAGAGAGAGAGAGAGATCTTTCCCTGCCATCTGTGGGCACTGTGAACAGGCAGCTGTCTAGCAAACCAGGAAGAGTCCTCACCAGAACCCAAGCTTGCAGCATCTGATATGAGACTTACAGCTTCTAGAATTGTAGATTCTAGAACATCTATGGCATGTTGTCATGTCAGCCCGAGGCTGACTAGGATACCCAGTCACAAGAGGAAGCCAACATGCCCATACTTTGATCAGACCCAAAAGACTACGTGGATATGGTTGGTTGGTAATGAGGGTTCTGGAAAAGACCCATGAATGTACCCAGGGCCCAGGGAAGAGGCAGGTTCTATCATCTGAAGATAGTTGTGGTCCACATATTTACCCACAAATGGGGAAGAATTTCCCCCACTAAGTATGTTTTACTGGTATAGTGGAGACCACCAATAACCGGCATTTTAATTTTATGCCATAAATCCAAAGGGCTCAAATGCGGGTCCCCAGATGTAGCTCTCGAACCCAGACCTTCTTGTGAAATCCTAATACATAGTTTTGAATCCCAGTCTTCCTACCTCATATATCATCATTCTTTCTAAGATGTATTTCAAAATGCAAATATTCAACATCCAAATTAACTGTCCCCATCCCCCCCATTAAAGTCCCCAACAAAGTTAAAGAACTATTTTTCATGCCGATACTTCTTTTACAAACTGAAGCCAGAGTTGTCTTTGCTACCTACTTCTCACCCACCTCTGCTCTGTGCCCAAGTAAGCCCCACGAGTGGCAACTCCTTAATACAGGTCACACCTGCTCCTTCTCTTTATCGCCTTTGTCCTGTCTTCCCCGTCGCATCAACTCATTCACTGATCTTGTGCAATGTGTGTCTTTCCAGTTTATTCTCTTGTACAGTAGCCAGAGTGAACATAAGATAAAGGTCTGGTCATGTCTCTTCTTAATGCCAGTCAGTGTTTCTAAATTTGTTTTGGGATAAAGTAGGTCTAAATGCCATCTGTTGAGTTCTCCTTTTTTTGGTACCAGGGATTGAACTCAGGGGCACTCGACCACTGAGCCACATCCCCAGCCCTATTTTGTGTTTTATGTAGAGACAGGGTCTCACTGAGTTGCTTAGCGCCTCGCCGTTGCTGATGCTGGCTTTGAACTCGCGATCTTCCTGTCTCAGCCTCCCAAAGTGCCGGGATTATAGGCGTGCACCACCACACCCGGCTCATTGAGTTCTTACCATCCAGCACGTGTCTGCGTCACCATCATCACCTTCTCTGTCATCCTCACTCTTTGTCACCCTCACCCCAGGGGTGTTGGCTTAAATTTAATTTCTTCCCTAATCCCCTAACCAAACTATATTCCTCTCCTATGCACTTTAATGGTATCTTCTTCTCCCCTCACACCTTTGTGACCCTTATTGCAACTGCAATTTCAATAGATATTTTTGTAATTATTTGTTTAATCTTAGTCTCTGCCACTTGACCATAGGCTCCATGAAGAAAAGGCAATGTTTATCTTGTTCCCATTGTAGCCCCAGAACCTAGTTGAGTCCGTGACACATAGAAGGGACTCGATAATATTCATTGAAAAACTGGCTGAAAAAATGCTGGTATTAGATTTGTATCAGAGAAGTTGAAAGTAGTATATAAGTTGTGGACATAAAAGAGGACTCAGATCTGGGCCTCCTTCTGTCTCCTGGGAAGGCCAGCTTCCCTCTGAGACCATAAGTCTGTCCTAAGAGTTAAGACTGAAATATCTATAGGGCATCCAAGATGGAGATAGATTGTTTTTATCATTAACTCAATATAAGCATTTTCCTCTAGGATCCAGTGGAGATCTTGAGTCATTTATGCTAAGAATATCAATTAGTGGTAGAAATAGGGGAAAGAAAAATAGACTTTAGCATCATCATTTTAAAACAGTACCCTAACTCTAATATATGTTTACATGAAAACTAACTCATTTATATAATGTGTACCATCCATAAAAGAGAAGCATTTACTTTTCAATGTGTGGACCCGGTCTAGAAGCTTAGGTTAGAACCACTCCAGTCCTTGCCCAAATATGGTGACATAGCACTTTAGGTTGAGGAAATTGGCTTGAATTTATCATTTGAAATCCAGACTGGATGAAACAAGACCCCAGTGAATCAAAATGTGTGATTGTTCCAAAAGTTTGGATGAATGCCAATCATTCATAGCTTGCCATTTGCAATGAGATTTCCAAATGTGAATAATTTTAGTCACCATTAAATAACAACAATCAAACATTCTAAAATAACAGTAGCACATTCCAGCTAAATATTTGTAAAATATACATTCATATTGCTTAATAACTTCAATATTATTTATGCCCACCAAAATTATTTCTAACAGCAGAGTCCCCATACTATAAAATCTGACAGGAACATCAAAGCATCAACGGTTTAATATAAGTTATAGAGTCAAAGAAATTTGTCAACATGCTCAAAATAAGAATTTATATAGTCACCATTTATTTTTGGACATTTTCTCGAATGCCAGGCCAATATTTATAGAACCTCAGTTGAACTGAGTGGCAGCTAGTACTGTGTGGCGTGTGGCTGCTTTAGATGAGGTTTCCTGGATCATCTCCAGCCTTCCCCATCCCTCCCAGCTAAAAATGTCTTTCATACCTGCATAGGGTCTGGAATTTTACCATTCAACATCGATATTTTTCAGTTCCTTAGGGTCAGAGCATCCTGCCTTCTATGAAAATCCAGGCATTCCTGGGAAAGGCAGTAACAAATAACTTGGTATAACTTAGCCAACACGTCTAGATATAAAAGACCAGAGTATCCATTATCAATTATCAATTTGCTGGCCTCCTCAAGTATTATGCTATTTCCAACTAAATAGCATTTTTTGTAACCTACTGTGGTTTAGATATTAGATGTCCTCCAAAAGCTCATGTATGAGACAAGGCAAGAAAGTTTAAAGGTGGAATGATTGTATTATGAGAGCCTGAACATAATCAGTGCATTAATTTGCTGATAGGAATTAACTGAGTAGTGACTATAGGCAGATAGGATGTGGCTGAAGGAGGTGGGTCATTGGGAGCATGGCTTTGGGGTATATATATATATATATATATATATATATATATATATATATATATTTTTTTTTTTGTCTCTGGAGAGCAGAAGTCTCTCTCTCTGCTTTCTGGTGCCATGTTCCCAGCTGCTTTCCTGGCCTACCTTTCTTCCATTATGTTCTACCTCAACTCAGGTCCCAAAGAATTGAGTCTGCCATCCACAGATTAAAACCTCTGAAACTGCAAGCCCAAAACTAAACCTTTTCTCCTCCAATTTTTCTTGTCAGGTCTTTTGTTCACGGTAGTGAAAAAGCTGACTAAAACATGGTCTGTTTTAATAGGTTGTATGTGCAGCAAAAATCCTTTTAAAGTGATTTGTAGTTTATAAAGCACTTTCACATATACTGTCTATTCTGAGTGAAAAGAAAGGAGAAAGATATGCCTGGAAGAAGCTGGCAAAATGTATGAAAACATCACACTGAACCCCATTCATATGTCTAATTAATATGTGGCAGTTCCATTTTTTTCTAAAGGGAAGCTACAAAAGCAAGAAGGTTTAGCTTGAGGATCTTGAGTGACATTTGGATGAGAGAAGGAAGGTGGAGCAGAGAATGAGACAGAAGCCTTGAATTGGCCCTTGTCAACATTGACAGTGTTTTCCAAGAATGGTCCTGATTTTGGGGTTCATATGCCTGTAGATATCAAAGAGATCTACAATGTGACAAGTCCAGCTACCAGTTAAAAGTTTGAAACTATACTTACAAAATAAAATAAAACACTTTTCCTGTTTTTCACCTTTGAATTTATCAAAATCGTAACTTTTTCTCATATCCAAAATATTCAGCTTTAACCAGAAAGCTTTAGTATCTAACTTAGTTTTCAGGAGTTGTATCATTTAACACAGTACTCAAAAATTTCACCAAGGCATATATTGAAAATTGTCTAGTTATCTCTCAGTTGGCATAAACTCCTTTTAGCAATAACTGGTGGTATTTTCATTTTAAATTATTTTTGTTGAAAATAAAAGAAATATTTCTACGTTTTGATCATATGATAATTTTCTAAATTGAAGTTGACACCTTAACCCTCTTAAAGTTTCTGCTTGTAAATATTTATGTGATAGATTAAGAAAACATCCTATGCAATGATGTCATGGCTTGCCTGGTTGAATAATACATTGTTGGATGTGGTACTTTATTTCAATATGCCAAACCCAATCAGGACAGCTTTTTACAGCAGTAGATGTAAAGAAATCCATTTCATGAAGTGGACTACACCAGCTTTCTTTAGTAAACTCCAGAAAATTTTGTTTGTGGTCAAATAATTTGTTAATGCTATGAACAGAAGTCCTTGCTATGTAACTGAATAATATCATTAACATTTAAGTAGTTAAGAGTTTAGTATTATA
>CM053402.1:141200519-141219274 GCA_028644305.1 Xerus rutilus
TTTGAGTTCCTCTGGGTGTGATTTCCCATGATTGGGAAGAACCATTATGGATTTTTAAAATGCATTTTTAAAAGTGAGTGAAGCCTTGGAGAAATGCTAGAAAGTGAGCACCTTTCCACCCTCAGGTAAGAAAGTGTTTCTATGTCAAGTTTGAGATTCCAAGCTCGGTTAGCTGGTCGCTTTCTGTTTTCTTTGATATCCTTTGGAAGGTGCTTTTACACTGTAACATTTAGCCTTCTGAGACCTTCCTTTGAGGCTCATCTGCATCAGATACAAGTTGCAAATATGTGAGAATCCAACATTTTGTTTCTATTAGTGAATTTTTCCTACTCACCTTTACTACAAAATCATGTATTCATTAAGCTAACACCACCAGGATAGAACAATGTCCACTTTGTCAATATTGAATTCCAGGAGAAAAATAAACTGTTTAGTCTTTTTTTTTTTTGCCTGAACAAGTATATAAAAATTTTATACTTTTAATGGATTAAAGAGAGTATTTGATACACAGATGTTTGGACAACCAGATCTGGAATCCAATTTCCAAGTTCAATGAAAAAAGATAATAAAACAGGAAACATATGTAAATAATATAACATAGAGGTTCTGGATATTGGCTGCATACAGAAATCACTCAAGAGCTTTCAACAGCAATGACTACAACTGCCTGCTGATACCTGGATCCCATTGGGACATTTTGCCTTAATTATTCTGGGATGTAGTGCAGTCACTGGGAATTTTTTACTGAGTTCCTCTAGGTGATTATAAAGTGATGCCAAAATTGGACAATATTGCTATAAATAGGTATTGAAGGAAATCTCTGGGAGAGCTGGGGGAAAAAAGGTCAGAGACTATAAGAGAAATGCCAGTCTATGAGTTTTTGAAAGGAAGTGAAGGAATCCTGATGAACTAGAGAAGGGAACTTATCAGGACCAGTTATTACACTCTAGAATGAGTGGGGTCTATGAGTTTAGGAACAGGCCAATATGCCATCAAAAACTCATGCATAAACCAAGAAAATAAGGAAGAAGAAATGGCAGAACATTTGTTCCCTAACCCGGAAAGTCCAAGTGGTTGGCTTGTGAGCCCCTTGGTCGCCTGGGTAGTGTGCTTCTCTCCCTGTGCAACCTACAGAATGAGAAGATCTTAAATGCAAATGAAGCAAGTTGTAATTAAGGTGAGAGCAACACACAGATTACTGGCTCCACAGTTTCAATTCCAGTGAATGCCAGTCACCTGTCACCAGGCCCATTTAAACACAAGTTGCTGAGCCTTACCCCAGGGTTCCTGGTTCAGGAGTTCTGGAGGGGGGCCTGAAATTTTATATTTCTAACAAGTTCATGATACTGACACCACTGGTGCTCTCATTTTGATAACTTTAGGTCTAGCAAGTTGCCACTGGAGATGAAGATTTGGGTAGGAAACTGGGAAAGAGTTTGGGGGTGGGTAAAAGGCTAGCACATTCCTTGTGTTGGTTGTGGGTGATGGTGACACCACGTTGTTTCACTTTAGGTTTGTGTATATAGTGTGCAGTGTTGATATGGATCTGTTACCCTCTTAACATTTTAATGTCTTGTCCTTACCTTTGAACCCAAAGTCACAAAAAAAAGGTACTAGATCATTTAAATATTTATGTGGGCCTTTCTATCTCATATTGATAGCATAAATTCTAAGTACTTTTTCTCTTAGAAGTGGAAAAAGAAAAACTGGTCCACTAGAAAAGAAATGGGCCCAACCCAAATCATTTCCTTCTTTGAATGGGATTAATTCACCACTACAGACATTTCCTTCGTTTTAGACAGTGACTACCATCAGTACTTGGTAATTTAGCTATGACAACTGGTTTCCTTTAGTCTAGTCATGCTAGACAATGTCTTCAAACTAGTAAAGTTCCTTTTGCCAAGTTTAATAACTGATTGTCAGGAGGCAAAAATGTACTAATATGACTAAGCTTCTGTCTACACTTTCAGAAAAGGGTTAGCTGTGGTTGGCACCTATTCTATGTATAATACTTCCAGAAAAAGGAGATTTCTCATTTCAAATATTCATGAGGCTGGAAAAGTAGACATTTCTATGAGGACTGTGTCTCGTGTAAGGAAAGCTCCTGCTAGAGTCTTCAGAATAGTTACCTCAAAGGAAACTTTTAGAAAATTCAAATGGGCTTGACAGATAACAGTGAGACATAGTTCAGAACTATACATTTTACAAAAGGTTACACACTGTATATTTTAATGTAGAGATGGATGGCAATGTTTAAGCCTTTGAAGTACAACAACGTTTGGATGAATTTGACTTTGAGGTTCATTTTTTTTTTTTGCCACTGCTTCAGAAATCTAAAACACAACATGTTACTCTAAGAATTCATTCAAATGTGAAGAGTTCTTCCATGCAATGGGAATCGATTGCTTCATTTAAGATCTGAGAAGAAAGAACAAAAATTGTTTTATCATTAAATATGGGAGAGCCTGATGGATGAAAACAACCTTTTCAAAGCAGCAGACATACTTTTGAAATATAGCAAAACAGGTAAATGAGAATGGAAGATCATATTGGATTTACATTCTGTAAAGCAATTCCCGCTGGAAATTCACTGCTAGCAAGTGAGAACAAGGTGTTGCTTGACTTGGTTTGGCTATTAACCAGCATTTTCGGGAGCACAAATTATAAGCAGTATGGTTATTTTTCTTTTTTGAAACACCTCCACCTTTCATAATTCAAATTCAATAAACGAAACACTTTTCTCCTCTCCAGATGTCTAATGAAATGAGTCAACATTCTGCCCATTACAGCTACCTGATTGTGAAGTGTCTAGTTCACAACTGACAAAAATAAACAAATGCACCAAATTGGGAAAAGAAGTTCCAAGACAAAATTAGTAGGCCATTTATAGGAATCCTATGTGTCTGGAAAACAGGTGAGAACGGTCCTTCAGTCATGCTTGCAGCAATTCCAGGGAAAGTGTTCCAGCTGGGGACATGATGATTAATTAGAGGTGTGCTTTTCACATCAAACATATACACTTGGCTCTGAACAGTTTGTCCCAGGTGCTGCATGAATGACGGGAAGAATCACATGTCTGTCCCTAAAGACTGGGAATTGCAGAATCTCAGGCTCAGCTTTTTGTGAGAATCTATGCAATCTTAAAGTAAAACAGATGAATAGAAGTACTGTGCCATGAAAAAAGTCCACAGTGCCATCAGAGCTGAATGAAATCTTGTCTTGCTCTGAGGTCATCTGCCTTCAATGTGTAGATGTTGAATAACCTTCAGCATTTTGAATTGCAGATTTAAAATGGAAAACTGCCTTCTGAAGTGTACTATGCCACCAAACAAAAGCACTCAGTAGCAATGAGTTTTTAAATTCTAGTGTGCTGAAGAGTCCCCTGAATAGGTGTTAAGAGGGTGAATTGCTGGACTAGCATCTCTACTAATTCCAACTCAGAGCCCAGGACTCTTCTACCAAGTCTTCTAAGAGGTTCTGATTCTGTTGGTTTGGAATCATGTTTGCAGCAAAGTTAAGAACTACTGCTTTGGGGCTTCTTATAAGGAAAGAGACCCTGCCCACTGAGCGAATGTAGTCATTCATTCAACTATACTTATTGAGTACTTTGCCCTGCATCAGGCTCTGGGAAACAAAACAGCCAACCTGTAATTAGACCTGGGCAGCTAAGATACTTTGGGGGAGGGGAAAGATATTCCTCATAGTATCACACAAAGAATTGTGAATTTACACCTTTGGTGAGTTCTATTAGAGGTGGTATATGTGTTGTGAAAAGTGGAGGGATCCATATGACAGGATGTATCTCACTAACTCTGCAAGGGTAAACAAAACTAGCTCTAAAGTTTAAATCCTGAAAGCTTCCATTTCTTGTCTGGCTCCTAGGATAGTGTATTTGTCAGCCTGTTGCTCCTGACCTGCTGTGTTGCATGGTGCTGGAAATGGATGGCATTTATGTTCTGCATGTTCATGCTGAGATAATATGTAGGGCTCTCAACCACAGGCTGAAACCAGAAATGTTTTCCTTAAAAGGAATCAGAATCAAAGGAAAGAACCTGACGCTAGAATCCATGAAGCCTCCAGCAAAACTCAGATTATCTTGATCTAGAAATATCCTCCTTATGAAGAAAGGGTGCACTGTGGAAGAACTGGATCCCAAGAACGACAAAATCTATTGCTAAGTCCTTCCTGCTTAGAATTCCCACTGTTTTTGGATATGCTGATAAGGAACCATGGCTGTGAAACTCAGCCAGAGATATTCCTTAGGGCTACAAGATGCAAACTGTAGAAAAAGAAAGGTAAATTGCAGGTGAAAATGTATTCAGGTTAAGCACAGTGGTAACCATATTAAAAATTCAAACTGTCATGTTAAACTACTCCAGCAGAAAGTTATCACCTTGCCATGTGCCAGGTACTGTTAGAATTTGGAGAGCAGGAGATAAATGAGCCCAACGTGTCCATCCTAGGGACAGTGACTTTCTGTGTGTAAGAAATAATCAACAAAAACACACATAGACCTTGAAGTTAGAACTTGATTCCAGTCCCAGAGTGTCTGCTGCCTGACCAGAGTGTCCTTCCAAGAACATTGTGTAGTTCTTTTCTGTACCAGGTTCTCCCTCTAAGATATTGGGCTAACACTTGGCTTGAGAGGCTTGCAGTGTACTCCAATGTAGTTATTCATTCATGCATTATCTCTTTTGCTCCAGGGCACTAAATCATTAGTCTCCAGATACAACAAAGATGATATCACTCTGATCCTAACATTTCAATAGTCATTTTACTCAATAGTTGGGAAATGGGATGAGAGACTGACATAAATGTTCTACCATGTATTTTATTCTCAAGTTGCACATCTATTCCTAAATCATCTTTCTACTCTCCTGTCCTGTGCAAGGTACGGCTTGTAAATCTCTCTAGCTCTCTACTATACCTCTCAATTTCCCTCTTGATAATGAAGATTTGCTTAACTTGGTTGAACTTTTCCAAGTTTGATGACACACATCTTTCTGGTACCATATTCCAGCATCCTTAACAGAGAAAAGAGATATAAATACAAATGTAAATAAAACCAAAAAATACTTCCTCCTATCTCAGAATGATTAGAAATAATGTACACAAAATGCCAAGGCACAAAAATAATTGGATAAATTGTTCACAAACCATCATGACTGCTGTTCTGATGTTCCATGATAATATATATTTAAGAAATAGTTCGAAAGTACAAAGCAATTTGGAGCCATTACTACATATTATATAAAATAGAGAACAGAGATAATTGTCTTATGAATGAAAAGAGAGTAGCACAGAAATGTTCAAATGCTCCCAGTCTAGTGATTAGCTCATTTTGAAAAAAAAGAATAGAATACTGGGTTGTCATCTGAGGAGGGTCATGCACAGGGGATGATGAATTTCTAAGTGAAAAATGAAATTTGTATTAATTTTTAGGGGGCTTAATCTACATTATGTTACATATGCTGATACCTGGCTTTCTGGATTCATAGCCTAGATCTCTAATTTAAACAGTTATTAAAATGATTTAATATTTTGAAGAGGCCAATTATCTTCTTTCCACCTGAAAATTAAGTCTTTAAATTGATTACTGCACAGCATCTACTTAACATTCTGTTTATAAAAATTTCAGCAATATATTACTTCTTATGCCCTCAGTACAATAGATGCAAAATCCACTTTGAAAAAAGTAATTGAAATAATGCTTTATTTAAAAACTCTCTGTAATGAAGGAGAACAATTTTTTTTCAATCATCTATTCAATTTTATCTAAGTGGTTTAAAGCACATGTGCTTGGTGAATTAAATGTGGGGTGGGGGGAGAAAAGAAAAAGAAAACAAAAAAAGGAAAAAAGAAAGGAAGTAAAAAATATTAGCTGTTGTTCAAGTTGAACCTTCAATCCTGTGACTGTTTTTAGAAGCCCTGGATTAGCAACAAATTTTAGAATCTTACTTAATAAGAACAAGTCCTCTTTGATTTGATTCCCCTCTGGGATAGACTTTAAAATAATAAATATGGCAAATGTGGTTTCTCCAATTTTATGAGTCAGGGTCTTTCCCAAATGTATTTCCCAAAAGGTTGGCATTTTATTCCATAGACTTAGCCCCGAACAGTCTGTCCATGCAAGGTCCTTTGCAGTGACTGCTTCAGTGAAATCCACATTTTAGAAGCCTCCTGTCCCCTACAACCCGTGGAGGTGCAATTTGAGGTCACTGCGCAAATAGACCCCTGGAGACTGTTGGTAGCTACTGACTAATGCCATCTTTAATTGCTTTTATTTTTCTGGATTCTGCTCTCACCCAACTCTGCAAGTGCTTGATCTCCAATGAAGTCACTTCATATGGGTTTTGCAATTGGTTTTAAGTGTTTTGTATCACTGAGAAGTCAGATGTAGAATATTAGGATATTATGAACTACTTTAATCTATAAATTAATTATAGTTTATGTGAAGAAATCTTTAGCCCATGGTGTTGATAACTTTGCCTTAATGCAACAAGAAAATTAAAAAATAGTAAGATTCTTTATTAAAACCCAAAAGCAGACTACTATAACATTACTTAACTAATTTTGTGTATAGATAATGCTTATAATGTACCAAGGACTGTTCTTATCCATATATTAGCTCAGTTAATCCTCACACCAACAAAAAAAGAAGGTATTAAGATTAATTCCATTTCACAGATGAGAAAACTGAGACACGGGGAGAAAAAATCAGAAATGAGCAGCAGGACTTGCTCCAGTGGTCTGTCTCTAGATCATACTCTAAATCACGAGTCATCTCCTCTGATGATTTGGTAATATGTAGGAAAATATAAATGGACTTATATGTTAAGAAAATTCTCCAAAGGAATGTATTTTAGTAAATGAATCAAATGCATTTGGCATTGTTTTCTCTTGAGTACTTTCTCTGTATTAAAACTTAGACTTTTCAGTGTAGACAGAGTTCATAGACTTAACCTCAAACCAGAAGAGTAGAATTCATAACCTTTCACAGATAGGCAATGCCCAGCAAAGTCACCTAGATGAAGAGCATGAGCCCACGTCTGATGTTACCCTCTCTCATAATTGGCAAGAAAGTATAAAAGCATTGCTAGCAGTTTGGAGGCAAAACATGAATAGCTACTTCAATTTCTTATTCTTGGAATGTATTTTTTTAGATGAAAATGACTCAGTTCCTGAAAAAATCATCAAAATAAATGTCTGCATGTTTTTTTACAAGAGATTTAGATAAACTACCACTTCGGGACTAATGGAAGTAAGCCTGCCCCAAAGCCATGCCCATGTTTTTATCTTTTGGAGGTAGACTTCAGTATAGCATCACCTGCACAAAGGCCAAATTCAGCTTTTGGCATGATGAAAAAAGAAAATAATATCTCTGTAAAATGTAAGACTGAAGCTAGCTGAATTTTTAAGCAGATAAAGGATGAATTCATTAAACATTGATATCTGGTAGTGATCGCATGTTACAATGATCTCATGAGTTTGTTCACAGTTCTCAGCTGCCTCTTCTGAACTTGGTTATTGATTAAAACCATAGCGTAGAGGAACCAGAGAGTAATTTTGGGGTTAGATCCATGGGGTTGGGAAGAACTAAGATAGTTTTACAAGTGAAAAAGGAAATAACATTAGCAAGCATACAAAAGCAAAACTAAGGTATACCATTATCCCTTTCTTTTGTTTGTTTACTCAGAAAATGTTACTTGGGATTAAAGCACATAAAGGAGAAACATCTTAATCCAGAATTCCTAGATTTCCTCCTGTGCACTATAGTGACTTAATATAAATTGTCTCCATTCAGATTCCAGTATCACAGCAGGACCCCAGGACAGTGGATATAGAAAGACAGAGTCTCAGGAAAGATTGAGCAATGATCCCGGAAAGCCAGGGAAATATAGATACACGAGGACAATATACTTGAGTTCAGAGAGGTCAAGTCCAGGCAATCAAAGACTGGATTGTCTGAAGAATTTAAAGAAATAGAAAGGAAAATGAAGAACAGATGCAAAGCAGTGCAGACAAGGAAGGACTTGACATGGGAGACAGACAAGGTTTTCTTAAGGTTGCAAGAAAATCATCCTACAAAAGAAGATTCTACATCACGTACAACCAGAGAAATGAAAAGTTGTGCTCCATCTGTGTACAATGAATCAAAATGCATTCTGCTATCATGTATACCTAAGTAGAATAAGTAAATAAATAAATAAATAAGAATTTTAAAAAAAAGTTGGGGGCAATACATTGTGGCGGGGGCAGGTGAGGGGGTAATACGTGTCAATGAGGAGCCAGCATATTGTGCTGTGTGACTGCCCTGACACAGGTGGAACCTGACAAAATATTGACATCATATGCATAATAATATATATACACAAATGTAACATATGTATTAGATACATATTATCATACTTTATATGTATTTTCATATTTAGAAGACACCAAGGTAGTATATATGTTACACATTAGATGCAGCTGTTTTGTACAATGTATATAAAGAGCAATGAGGACATTATGCTGATGGTTTGACAGCAAGCACCTCTAGAAACAGCCATCCAGACCACCACATTTCAGAGCAAGAAGCAACAAGATGTGAAAAAAAATCCTGGAGGGAGAATTGAGAATCCAAATGGCAGTCTCGGCCATGTTATGATCCCAATGACCTTGAGCAAGATTCTCTTCTGGAGCATTCAGCTTCCTCACCTGTAGGATAAATAGTTTGGCTAAGATGGTCTCTAAGGTCCTTTCCTGTTCTAAGAATGGATGGATCTCAGGATATCTAGGGGGACACAAGAAGTAAAGAGGACATTTCTCTGCCTGGTGCTCAATATTCTTACCATAGGATGACTAGTTTATATGCTTATACAAATGTCTGATTTTTAATCTAGTGTTTTGAAATGCTGTTACATTGTTTACTTATCAGGAGCATACATGGAGAGGTTTCACATTTTCTTCTTTGCTCTTTATTCTATAGAATGCTGCTGCCATTGATGAATATTATCAGAGTAAAAACTTGATCTCCTTCTAGTTTCATCCATTCCTTCTTTATGAAGAGCTCTTACTGGCTTCTGAAATGTCTATTTTGACCTAAGGTTACAAGGTGGTACAGAAAGGGTAAGAACTGCCAGCTGATAGAACCACCACCATCTATATAACCAGAATGATCAGAATGATATCATCACCACCCTGTACTCCCTATGACCTACCTGAATGGTTCCCAAACAAAGGGTGAAGATGGCACAGAATGTCAGGTCAAGAATATCACCCTGGCCGGGTACTGTGGGCCATGCTTGCAATCCCAGTGACTTGGAAGGCTGAGACAGGAGGATCTCAAGTTCAAAGCTAGCCTCAGTAACAGTGAGGCACTAAGCAACTCAGTGAGACCCTGTCTTTAAATAAAATACAAAAAGGGCTGGGAATGTGGCTCAGTGGTTGAGTGCCCCTGAGTTCAATCTCCACTATCCTCCCTCCCCCCCAAAAAAAGAATATCACTCTGATCAGGTGAGTCTAAACATCTGCTCATTGGTGTCTGTTATGGGCTAAATTGCCCCACCCCAAATACACGGGTTAAAGTCCTAATTCCCTATGCTTTGAATGTGCACTTATTTGAAGATAGGGTCTTTAAAGAGTTAATTACAATTAAATGAGGTCATATGGGGATGGCCATAATCCAATGGACCTGGTGTCCTTATTACAAGAGGAGGTTGGTGCACACACACACAGACTGAGACATGATCGTGTGGGGACACAGTGAGTGACCATCTACAAGCCAAGGAGAGAGGCCTCAGAGGAAACCTGACCTGTCAACACCTTGATCTCAGACTTCCAGCCTCCAGAAGTGCAAAAAAATAAATTTTTCTCTGCTTAAGCCACCTGGTTTTGGTATTCTGTTATGGCAGCTTGAACTGATGAATATAGTGTCCAAAGTAATTCTCATCAATTCAAGTGTAGTAATCCTTTTATATGTCTCTATATCACCCCGAACCTAATTATGCCTTTAATAAATGTTTCTTATAAAAATATTTTATTTCGAGTCTAATGCCTTTAGGGAGGAAATGTAAAATATTGACATTTAACAGGATTATATTTAAATTGCCTTGTGCTGTCAGGAGTCACATGTTTTCTCTGAATCTTGGAAAAGTTGACGGGAAAAATACATAAATGAAGTTGATGTTCCTGTCACTTATGGTGATGGAATATCACCTTGCTGACATGTTACTGTGGAAAACATCTGGATCGATTAATTTATTTCCTTTTGTGAAGAGTGTGTGGATTAAAAACAGACCGCTTTGGTTTAGCAGCACCGCACAGCATAGAGGGTCTCACACTCAGGCTTCTTCGTGCCACCAGCACAGAGCTCAGTGCAGAGTGAGGAGGGAGCAGTTTGAAGAGGGACATCCTGTTGGCCTGAAGGGGTTCCCAGAAGCAGTCAAATGAAGGTGGGTGAAACAATCTTGGCTACAGCAGTTCATTAGCAAAGAGAGGAGAAGGGCAAGCTGCTGTCCTGTTCCATGTCCTGTTTACCCTGTACCTTGAGACATCGAAACTCACTGGGCACAAGTAATGCTCCTGCCTCAGCCTCCCAAGTAGCTGAGATGACAGGCACACACCACCTCACCTGGTTCAAATTCCATTTTAAGAGTGGCATTGAGACTTGAGGACAGGACTGGGTATAATTTCTCTGCTCATCTCTTTTACCTTCAGGGCCATGAGTAGCTTGCAAACAGCTAGTAGCCATGTCTCTATTAATTTGCCCTAAACCACAAAAGAGGAAGATTTCCTATGGCAATACATACTTCTTGATAGATAGATGTGAGTGTGTGCATGTGTAAATGTATAAATACGAGTATTCTATATATATTTAGAACCTCCTTTGAATACTTTTTGGAACATAAATTTTCTCCTTAGCAAGTGTTGCCATTACTATTTTGCATCAGGAAGAAAGGAAAGCCATAAATATTCTTCCTGAGCTCAGTCATGCTGGAAAGGGCAATCAGAATTCAGGAATGGTTGCTGTGAGGCCCTTACTAGGAGCCCTCACCAGCCAACCCTCCCTGCCAGAGACGCTAAATGATGAAGCATTCTCGCTAACAGCTCTTACGCGCCTGGAGAATTAGGGCTACACCATTGCCCTGGAATATAAATGAATGTTCTTTCACCAAAGGACACCATAAACAGATGTTCTCCCTCCCCCTTCTTTAACTATAAAACACTTTGGTTGTTGTTGTTTTTTAAAAAGGATCTGTAGTCCTATTTTTAAAGAAAACTTCATTGCCTCTGGAGCAAAAGGATTAACATTTAGTCTGAGGTATTATTTGCTATGAACCTTGCATATGTTTTCTCATTTAATTCTCAAAGTAAGCCTTTGAGGAAGAAACTATTAAGTCTAATTTAAAGATGAAGAAACAAACTCAGGAGGATTACCAGGCTTCCCTGAGGCCACCAAGCAAGTAAATGTGCAGCCAAATCTTAACAACCTGGCTCCCCAATCCTGACCTCTACCTTGTCTGTTTTTCCTCAGATGCACTGTGTTCATCTGTTTGGGCTACTGTAACAAATTACCAGAGACTAGGTGGCTTATATACAGCAGAAACCTATTTCTCACAGGTTGGAACCTAAGAAGTCCAAGACCAAGACTCCAGCAGATTTGGAGTCTGGCAAGGGTCTGCTTCCTAGTTCATAGATGACCATTTCTTGCTATATTCTCACATGGTAGAAAGAGCAAGGGAGATCTCTTTTATAAGACCACTAGTCCTACTCATGAGGCTCTGTCCTCATGACCTGATCTAATTGCCTCCTAAAGGCCCTACATCTGAATACCATCATATTAGAGATGAGGTATCAATATAGGAATTTTGGAGGTACACATATATCCTACCTATAGCAGTCCTGAGGCTGATTGCTAGAACCTAAATGTAATCTACATAACTTGCTTTTTGCTTGTTTATTAAAGCATTGCAAAAAATTGGCTAGGGAGATTTTTCACCAAATTTGGAAAAATTCATGAGATGATCTATTGTTAAAAATAGACTATGTGGCACATATGAACTTCACTATGGAGAACTCTGAGGAGCACAACATATTGCCTTAGGGTAATTGGGAGAAACGGGTCCTTAAAGGACAAATTAAAGTGGCATCCAATATGAAGGGTATTTGATGGTCCAACAGGGAAAGGATGCTTTATCAAGGGCAATTGAGATGAATGCCGTATTAGTTTGCTAGAGCTACCATAACAAAATACCACAGACTGTTTGACTTAAACAATAGAAATTTATTTTCTCACAGTTCCAGAGGCTAGAAGTCCAAGATCAAGGTGTTGACAAAGTCAATTTCTTCCGAGACACCTCCTTGGCTTGCAGACAAATGGCTGTCTTCTTGCTGGGTCCTTCCATGGTCTTTCCTCTGTACATACACATGGGTGTGTAACCTCCTCTTTTAAGGACACAGTCATAGTAAGTTAGGATCCACCCATGTGATCTCATTTTAAATTTCAAAAGCCCTATCTTCAAGCATGGTCACATTCCACAGTTCTGGGATTTAGGAACTCAACATATGGATTTGGGAGAACACAATTCAATCTGTAATGGATACTTGAAGAATCACTCAAAGAATCTTCATTAATGAAGCAACATGTGGGGCTCACACATTATTTAAAACACACCTCTGGAGTTTACATCAGTGATTTCAATTTGGCGTGATAAAAGGGAACCTATATAGACCGCTGAATATCAATGATTGCCCTCAACTACTTTTTTTTTTTTTTTAACCTTAAAATCTCTAAAGTTTACTACAAGTGTCTGTTTTACCAGGGGTAAAGCACCAAGCCAATGTCCCAAATTGCAGGTGTTAATCTCTAATTGATATGTTTCTTGCACAGAAACTAATAAAGAAAGACCCAGGGTAAATAGCAGCAAAGGTTTGTTCAGATGTACTTTCATGTAATTTGAAATACAAAATATTTAGAGAAACTTGGTTACAGATTTGAAAAAAAAATGAGATTTTATATCAGCACCATCCAATGAAAATATGATGCATATTATTTCAAACTCTCTAGTAGCTGTATCAAAAAAGTAAAAAGAAACAAGTGAAAATAATATTAATAGATATTTTATTTAACCCAGAATATACAAAATATTCTCATTTCAACATGTAATCACTATAAAATGATGTATGTTCTTTTTTCCTTACTAAACTTTGAAATCTTGTTTATTTTATACTCACCATTTATCTCATTTTCATTAGAGATATTTGATCCTCATTTAAATTTCATAAAACTAACAGATGGAAAAGTGATTCATACAGACATGTTGTTCAAAACTTAAAGTTTTAAATAACCAAGTCAAGGATCAGCTTTTAAATTTAATATTAAATTAATTCAAACTAAATTTTTAAAATGTGTTTTTCAGTCACAGCAGATACATTTTAAGTAAATTCTGTTGAGTTGGTGGCTACTTTTGACAGCACAGATTTAAATATAATGAAACCAATTGAAGGGACCTAATTAAAGAATAAATAAAATCTAAAAGAAGATAAGTTGAACAAATTTTTCTTCTTGTTTCTATTACACTTTATTGAAGGATGATGATTTTTCTGACCCAACGAAATCCTAAAGAAGAAGGCAGAGTGTCATAGAAATCACATGTCCTGGAATAAAAGGTGGTCCAGGTGACAGTCCTGCCTTGTACCCACCATTACTTTGACCTCAAGTAAGTCACCTTACCTCATAGGCCCTTAGTGTCCTCATTTGTCAAAAGGAATTGACCTAAAATCTTTTCTGGCTCTGACTTTTTATAATCTAAATTCATGGAGGAATTAAAGCTAGCTTGTATGAGAGTAAATTGTTATGATAAAGAAAACACTTTATTTACACTAGAGAAAAGCTGTTTTCCTCTTACTCATCAAACTCCTAACGCATAGGATAATATCAGTGTACAAATTAAAATCTGTGACTATGTCAGTAGTTATGCACTTGAAGACCAAATCAAGTGGGAATGGTCATGTACCTTGAGACAGTAGAAGATCAACCCGGGGAGAGTGTTTCTTTCCAGGGAGATCACACTGATTCTGAGCCCCACTTCTCCCCCAGGGCACTGTTTTTAGGACACACTGGACACCCATCATTAGGTCTGTCTTCTGTCAGAGGCTCACTAGGTTTTGGGATATTGTGTATCAGATGATTAATGATGCCTTTCCATCTAATATGGTGGCTCCTTGGATGTGTCAACTTGGCTAGGCCATGGTCTCCATTTATGTAAGCAATCACTGCTAAGTGTTGCTGTGAAGGGGCGTGGCAGATTTAAATTAAAACCTCAAGTTAATTTTAAGTACAGCAGATTACCCTGAATTATCTGGGTATAAGATATTATCTGGGCAGCTTGACTTAATCAGTTGGAAAACCTGAAAAGTAGGACTAAATCTTCTATGAGAGACAGAGCAACTGAGATCCCTGTAATCATCCTTTCCCAGCAGCCAGCCCTTTGGATCTCAGATTTAGAACCACATAAACCAATTCCTTACAATAAATTTCTTTCTCCCTACACACACACACACACACACACACACACACACACACACACACACACCTGCTTTCATAGCCGAATCCTAATTGATACAATATCTAATTTTATAATCTGTTCACTGAGCACTGTATTTTGACCGTTTTCTCACATCTCTAAATTTTCTTCTAGACAATATTAATATATGTGAAACAGTCTGCATAACATTATAAGGGGGAGGCTATGTTCTTATTACTTGACATTTAAGTGACTTGCAACTTTTCTTCATCATAGATAACACTGAACTGCAGATACCTGTATACAAATCGTTGTGTGCATAAGGGATTCTTATACAAAAGAGCCTGAGATGTTTTAAAAGCCAAATTGCTCCTTAGAAAAGCTGTATCAATTTACATTAGCAGTTATATAGGATTTATAATCTAGTACTCTCAATAGCTTTGACCATTACCTAATTTTCAGAACTTGTATATCTGTAGGCAAACAAGGTATTCTGCTATTATTTTAATTTGTGCTATGTGTAAATATATGTATATATATGTACATTTTATATGTGACATATATGTATACACACATATAAACATATAAATATGTTTATATAAAACATGTATATAGCCAGACGCAGTGGCACATACCTGTAATCCCAGCAGCTTGGGAGGATGAGGCAGGAGGATCTCAAGTTCAAAGCCAGTCTCAGCAAAAGTGAGATGCTAAGCAACTCAGTGAGACTGTCTCTAAATAAAATTTTTTAAAAAATAGGGCTGGGGATGTGGCTCAGTGGTCGAGTGTCTCTGAGTGTAGTTCAATCGTTGGTACAAAAAAAAAAAAAGAGTATATAATTTTTAGGGGAAATTTTCATTCTGGTTTTATCAGTCAGAGTTCTTGTGATATATCACAGAAACAGAACCCTGGAGATATATATATATACATACACACACACACACACACACACACACACACACATACACACATATATGTAAATTTAATAAATTATATATATTTATAAATACATAAAATATATTTATAGATATTTATATTCACAGTAATGAGCCACATAACACATTTTAATCAACAGCAGTGATCCCATAGGATTATAATGGAAATGAAAACTCCCTGTCACCCAGTGACACTGTAGCCATGGCAGCGTCACGGTGCCATGTGTTACTCATACATCCGTATTGATGGTGGAGTAAACATACCTGCTGCACTGCCCATTGTATAAAAGAATAGTACATACAACAGTGTACATATAGTATGTAATCTTGATGATAAACCAGTAACCTATAATCATTTATTATTATCTATTTAACATTTTTATTGTTATTTTGGAGTGTATTCTTGCTTTTAAAAGAACACTTATCATAAAACAGTGTGCTGTGTAATGCAGGCAGCAGCCCCATGTATCAAGTGCCCACCAAGTCTCTTAATTGCATCATTTTCTCCTCTTCTTGGTTTAATCTCATGTTGTTTTGTTCATTGTGGCCCTGGGAGCAACAGGCTATACCATAGTAGACAGATACATACACCATGTAGGCTAGGTGTGTAGTAGGCTATACCGTTTAGGTTTATATAAGTGTACTCTGATGTTCACACAGCAACAAAATTGCCTAACAATGCATTTCTCTAAATGTATGCCTGCCTGTAGTTAAACAAGGCACAATCATACATGTACTGAGAAAAAGAAAAAAATTTGTGGCAATCGGCTTACACAGTTGTGAGGAAGAAAGAGAGAGAGAGAGAGAGATTTAATGCAAAGAATTGGCTTACACAATTTTGAGGACTGATCATGAAAATCCAAAATCCACAGGGTAAGCTATCAGGAAGGGTAAACAGGAACTGTGTGACATGAGCCAACACTGAAGTCCACAGGTGTAATTTCTTCTTTGGAGAAGGCTTAGTTCTGCTCTTAAGACTTTTCAACTGGTTGAATCAGGTCTAAGTAAATTATATAGGATAATCTCTTAAAGTAACCAATTATACATGCTAATCACATATATAAAATATCTTCACAAAAAACCTTAGATTCATGTTTGATTGACTAATCAATCAAATTATACTTGATTGATTAAACTTTTGCCTAGCCAAGTTAACACTCAAAACTATTAACCATCCTAGTGAGTAATGTATGTAGAAGAAATGTTCTACAGTTTACATATAATATGACATTTTTCATGGTAATTTTCAAGTTGATTTATCATTAGCATAAAATTGTATTCTTCTAGATATCAACAACTGAAAATAATTACTTCAATAAATAAGTGTGAAAATATTGTAGATGCTGAACACCAAGCCTACAGCAGGATTTTGCTTGTAGTATTCACTCTACCAAAATATAAGGACCATCTCTGTACAAAGCACCACGCTGAGTAGGCTCTGCGGGAGACACTAAGATGAATCTGCCATAAAGGAGCTGCATGGGTAATTACAACAGAGGGAAGAACGTGAACAGCACCCTCAGTGAGACATAGAAAGTGCAATATATGGTCCAGAAGGAGAGAAGGGTTTTGTTTTTGACTGTAGGATGAAGCATGGCTTCATGGCAGAGGGGACATTTGAAAAATTAAGTACATTTGACATTGGGCGTTTGACATGGAGAAAATGTTAATAAAAACACAGAACTGGAAAATTGTAAAAAACAGGTAGGAATGCATGGTGTTGGAAGAGAAATAGCAACCAAGAGTTAGAAAAGATAGGTTGAGGCCTGATGTCAAAGTTTTCAATAGGTTAAGGATGTGGGCTTCATACCACAATCCATGGGGAATTCATTAAGGAATTCTGGGCAAGCAAGAGCATGAGTCATAGTCATGGGTCAGGACAATGACAGCTGTAGCATTCATCGACAATAGATCCCACAGAGTTAGGCTAGCAGCAAGAGATACGTCAGGAAGAAAACAATGAGACCCTGAGGCTGGGGTAGTAGAAATAGAGAGTACAATTGAGAGATATTTTGGAGAAAGAGGAAGCTATCCTTGGCCTGTAAAAGATTTTAGAGACAAAGGTGAACAGAAGTGAACTATAATGCCAGGTTCAAAACCTGGTGTAGGGGAGATGTTGATGGCATGTATTAGCTTAATTGAGTATTTACAGGGAGAGGATTTAGCTCCCCCACGGAATGCGTCCCTACATTTCTCAATAGCTGTTGGAATGTGTCCCTGGTCAGCTCTAGAGTTTCTGATGTTTCCAAGGCATGTAACTAAAGTACAAGAAATCTAATAAGAATGTGGAGAGCATCTTGACTCTTGGTCTTCAAAAGGAGAAATCCAGGCTATTTTCTGGAAAGGATCCCCCATGGTAGGATACACTCTGCAGAGCTGTGCTTTTCCACCTAATGCACAAGCCTCGCTCTTGGAGATCCTGTTTCAGGAGGTAGATAGTAGAGTCTGAGCATTGGATGCACTTCCAGTGTGGAAAACTACTGTCCTGGCTTCATCCTAGTCCTGCAGTGTAACCCTTGTTCCAAAATAGAACAGGTGTCTTGAGTCTGGTCCACTGAAGGACCCTACCTTGAAGTTGCCTTGGAAATTTACTCAAATATATGTGGAATTACAGGAGTGTAGCTTGAGGTCAGGGAATATTTAGTTTAGGGCTTTTGACACATACCGGTTTGGGGAAAAGGATAATGTAGACTTGTACCTGGGCTCTTAGAGTGTACTTGGTGTTCATATTCTTATTCTTTTGCATTATTGAGAATTTCGGTATACCTTTTGTATTATTTGGTATATGTTTTTTTACCATGATGTTCAGGTTTCCTGGACTAGAAAGTGGTTCCTTTAAGCATAATGGAAATTGGTGTTTCACCATTTCACATGCTATAGGTGAATCACAGAGTGACAATGTTGTCATGAAAGATACAAATACAATCTGATTAATAAAATATGTCAGCAACATGTAGGTGTTTATTTTTTGGAGTATTATAGCTTCTTAGGAGAGTGAAAGGTGTATCTTAAATTGTAAATTAATGTGAACTCTCTGAGCCCAGTGAAGTCTGGAAGAATATGATTGCTCTTTCTTTAGAAATGAATTTCTCAGTGTCAGCACTATTGACCTATTAAGCTGGGTAACTCTTTTTTTTTTTTCCAATAGCTCCCCCTCCTTCACTTTATATTTTTTCTCAAAAGTTGCATTTTAATACATGTTATCAAACATAACAGAAAAAAACAAATTTTCAGAAGCTGTACA
Source organism: Xerus rutilus (assembly GCA_028644305.1). NCBI lineage: Eukaryota > Metazoa > Chordata > Mammalia > Rodentia > Sciuridae > Xerus > Xerus rutilus. The sequence continues at coordinate 141,219,209 of CM053402.1, forward strand.
CACTATTCACTGAAAACATTTGTTGAGGCAAATAGAAAAAAATTGTTACAATCATAATTTTTCTAA
>CM053402.1:141219774-141244066 GCA_028644305.1 Xerus rutilus
GCTTCCACAGTTTTGCAATTGTGAATTGTGCTGCTATAAACATTGAAGTGGCTGCTTTACTGTAGTGTGCTGTTTTTAAGTCTTTAGGGTATAGGCCAAGGAGTGGGATAGCTGGGTCAAATGGTGGTTCCATTCCGAGTTTTTTAAGCAGTCTCCATACTGCTTTCCAGATTGGTTGCACCAATTTGCAATCCCACCATAAGCTGGGTAACTCTTTGTCATGGGAGTATTTGGTGCACTGTAGGATATTTAACAATATCCATGGCTTTTACCCACTCTGTGCCAGTATCATGCCCACGCTCCACTTGTAACAATAAAAATTATCTCCAGACATTGTCAAACATCTCTTGATGGGCACATTCATCCCCAACTGAGAATCGCTGTCCTAGACAGTTGTTCTTCATAGACCTTTTTGGGCTATGATCATCTTTTGCTTTACCTAAAGACTACCACACTGAGATAACTGGCATGTATGTTCAGTATGATATTTTCCAAGTTTCATTTGATTAAATTAGAATATTAAGACTTCAAGCCGGGCACGGTGGCTCAAGCCTGTAATCCTAGCACTTAGGGAGGCTGAGACAGGAGAATCGCAAGTTCAAAGCCAGCCTTAGCAATGGCGAGGCGCTAAGCAACTCAGTGAGACCCTGTCTCTACATAAAACACAAAATAGGGCTGGAGATGTGGCTCAGTTGTCGAGTGCCCCTGAGTTCAATCCCCAGTACCAAAAAAAAAAAAAAAGAATATTAAGATTTCTAACTACCTGTGATGTGGGAGACTAATGTGCAGGGCTTAGGTTATGCACTCAAACTGTATGCAACACTAAGTACATGTGGAAGGATATCTCATACACATACAATTGGTAGAGAATTGATTGGGTTTTTTGTTTCATTTTTCATTTCATTGTTTTATTAGAGCATAATAGTTATATATAGTAATTGGGTTCATTTTGACAAATCACACATGTATTAGATTTGATTTCAATCCTCATTCCCCCCTACCTGTTTTCCTCCTTCCTCAACTCTACTGATCTTCTTTTCACTCCTTTATTTTTGATTAGTACTTTCCACATATACATAAAGGTAAAATTCCCTTTGGTTCATTTATATATGCATATAACATGATTTTGTTAAATTTATCTTATATTTCCTCCTCCTCTTTGTCTCTCCTCCCTCCTTCTCTTTCTCTAGCTTCCACTGATTTTTCCCATATATTTATAATATCTGACCGCCTCCATTGCCTTCTTTCCCTTATTTTGCTCTAGTTTCCACATATAAGAGAAAACATTTGACCCTCAATTTTCTGAATCTGGCTTGTTTCACTTGTCCTGATGTTCTCCATCTCCATCCATTTACCAGCAAATGTCATTACTTCATTCTTTACAGCTGAGCAAAACTCCATTGTGTATATATACCACATTTTCTTGATCCTTTCATCTATTGATGGGTGCCTGGACTGATTCCATAATTTGGCTATTGCTAATTGTGCTGTTGTAAACATTGAAGTAGCTATATTGCTATAGTATACTAATTTTAGTTCTTTTGAATAAACACCAAGGAGTGGGATAGCTGAGTCATATGGTGTTTCCATTCCTAGTTTTTAAAGGATTCTCCATACTGTTTTCCAGAATGCTTGTGCTAATTTGCAGTTGCACCAACAATGTATCAGTGTACCTCCTCCCCACTTTCTCTCCAGTATTTATTATTATTGGTGTTCTTGATAATTACCAAGAGAATTGGCAGTTTTATCAGATTCTCACAGATTTATAAGACCACTTCCCCCCCCCAAAAGATTCAGAAACTCAGTTTTGGTGAATGAAAAATCTAAGAGTCTCAGAAGAAAAAGAGAAAGAAAGAACTCAGTGGAGGTGAAATGTCAAATTAATAATGACATTTTGCAGCCGGGCGCGGTGGGTGCACACCTGTAATCCCAGTACTTTGGGAGGCTGAGACAGAAGAATCCCAAGTTCAAAGCCAGCCTCAGCAACCATGAGGCACTAAGCAACTCAATAAGACCCTGTCTCTACATAAAACACAAAATAGGGCTGGGGATGTGGCTCAGTAGTTGGGTGCCCCTGAGTTCAATCTCTGGTACCAATAAATAAATAAATAAATAAATAAATAAATAAAGACATTTTGCTTGTGAAGAATAGACTTCATGTTCTTTAAAAAAATGTTTTGATGATTAGTGGACATGAAAAAAAGATTCCTTGTTAAATAGCACTTATGTATAAATGATGTTAATCTTTGTAGAAAATGATAGCTTCAGTTTTGTAAGTGGATATAACAACACATGTAAAATTTTGTGTAAGATTTTCTGTTAGGTGTTGAAATGTATTAGAAAGGTGTCTCAATTGCCAAACAGCGTTTTCTCCCCTAGCAAAGGGGATGCACTAGTTATCTGCCTGTTTTCCTCATATTCTTTTCTCATCTTCTTGGTGACTTTTCTTTGTATTGAAGGTTGCTGCATTTCCTAGACTCTTTTGTCAACTGGTTTCTGGGTGAGTTTGGCTAATGAAAGGCATTGGAGACCTAGGCCAGGAGGAAAGAGCTGGATGTGATTGGGTACAGATTTTGGTTGCAACTGCGTCTCCTCTGTTGCTATTGCTCCTGCTAAACAGGTGACCTGCCACGATCCCAGATGTTGCCTCTTAGCCATTCTGGATAGAATTCTGGCAATATTACTTTACTACTCCACCAGCCCTAGATGTGACATTACATTTCTACTATTGCTAATCTCTCATTTGCCTCATTAAACTTTCTGGTTTTGTCAGCTTTCTCATAAGTTACATAATAAATTTCCTCTATTCAGTTCCCTTTATTTGAATCACCTAGAGTGGTTTTTCTTTAGCAAATATTGAATTATATAACAGGACTGAATAAACACATAAATAATTATCATAAAAGACAGTTTTAATAAATGACAGTGTGCCTTCAGCTTGTAGAAGGAGGAGTGAGAAGTTTCTGGAAGAGCTGGTTTTTGAGATGGTACCAAAGGGAAGGAAAACATAGTTACAGGTAGAAGCAAGCAGTGAGAAATGGAAAATAAAAAACACAATTCCATAATAAGGAAACAAAATAAAAAAAGATATGCAAACAGAAAATCAAAACTATTGTGTGGAGGAAGAGTCAGGAATAATATAGTTTGGCTAGAGTAAAAGAAATATGTCATGACTGTGCTGAAGAGGACTGGAATGTCAGGGTAAGGAGAAGACAGTTTAGTAAGTACTAGATGTTAAATAAAAGGTGAAATATTTGAAATTATGTCAACATTTTTGAATTGACATTTATTTCCTCATTCTTCCATGGCTATTGTCTAGTTTCCATAGGAAAGAAAAAGAAAAAAAAGGTAAAAATTCCTCACAGAGCTTGCATTATGGTGGATTTGTTTAATATCTATGAATAATTTTGGTTTTTATGGCTTTGACTTAAACTTGGATTAGGGGTGGCATTAGGGAAAGAGTGATAGCTGGCCATGGAAGAAAGGCATGGTAGTCATGGAGCATTTACTATAGGTTTAGTCCTCTTATTGAAACCCACTCTGAAGTAATTGCTAGTCCAAACCAGACCACTTTGTTTTAAATTACAGATGTTGCCTCCTGTAATATTCAAAGCCTCTTGTGAAGGAAAGGTTCTGACAGAAGTCAGATCAAAGACAAGACTGAAATAAAATGAAAACTTGTTCAATGAAAATAAAGGCAGCGTTCTTTAATCAAAAATGTTGGTTGCAATTTTTGTCAAGATAGCAAGTTCCTCTTCTCTTGGTAGGGTGGTAACCATAGTGCTAGCTTCAGCAAAAACTGAAAAATAGGCATAATTTTTCCTAATCCTCCAACTTTCCCAGAGTGGTGACTTTGTAGGATGGTCTTTCTGTTTCCTTTGTTGTCCTTCATGTTTTCCATATCCCTTCAAGTATCCCCAAGCTCTAATTTGTCTCCAAGGAAAATCAAACCTCTCTAAATATTTTGAGATGGAATTTTATGCTCCAGCCTAAGCCATGAGTGTCTCTCATTGATACTCCTACAGTGACTGCCTCACTGATTTTTCCATTTCTCATTAACTTCTTTCTCCTCCAGCAGTTTCCTCTGCTAAATGAGCTTTAAATATATATCTGTAATCATGTCATATCCCATTCCCCCTTAAATCCCTTCCAAGTCCAAGAGCATTTTTCTATTTTTGGCAATAAATATGTGTTTAATTAATGACCACTATTCATTAATGAAAAGATTGGATTTTGTTATTAGAATGGATTTGTAGGCTTATTCCATTTATCTTGTACATTTCACACATTAAAGGCTCTCCTACCAGGTTATAAAACAAGTTCAAGGAATACAGATGAGAACTGCAAATCATTAGCTGAGAATTTTCTGTCTCTGAAAATCTTTTGAAGCTGATTTAGGATGCCAAGTATTCCAAGAAGATCATGCCCTATTTTGGAAAGTGAATGTGTTTCACATTGCAAATAGAAAGATTTCCTTTAAACCAGAGATTAATGGATTTTTCTATATTTTTTCTTTCAATGGCTGCATCTAGGCCAAATGAAATATGTTGTTTGATTATCAAGCCCATAATCTCAGCAGGTGGTGATTAACAGGAAATTTTTCTGCTGTGTTATCATAATCTAAACTAGTACAGCTGCACTGTAAGGGCTTTTAGTGTCTGGGAATTTCTCCCTCCCCTAAAACATCTGGAAGATACCAGCAGAGGCAACATAACAATGGTGAGTATTGCCCTGGTATCTCAGCATTCTTATGTTCTGCTTTCTCTAAGGAGGTCTAAATTTTATCTCATCCCACAAAAAGCAGGTCCGATGTTTTAATAAACTAAGAATAAAATAAGGTAATAATAAGTCTCTTTCTTTGAATCACATAGCAGTCAGGTACTGAAGTCAGAATAAAATGTCCTAGGAATAGGGACATATTGTCTGCAATATGTAAACTGGAATTAAAACACAATATTTTTAATGCCTTTCTTCCGGAATATAGCTGGCCAGTGAGCCAGGGTGGTCAAAACTGTGTAAAGAATCCCCTTCCCATGTCTAAAGTGCTGTCTCTGCACAGCAGGACTTTATCCTCTTCAAGACATACATGAGTAAAGACATTTTTCTGAGCTGTGAAATCTTACACAGAGGAAATTTACAGGTTGAATGTGGTAAGAGGTAGAGTTTGGGATTAAAACCCCAGGAATCTCTTTGGTTTTGATGCCAGACAACACTTTCCTCATCCCTGTAAGGAAATCAGCTTTGAGGAAAAAAATATCTAACAGGGAAGCCAGTGTGGTTTTAGAAGGATCCTCTTAAGTGGCATTTACAAAAGTGGCATTCATTTCAAGGTTATATCCTCAAGTGAATAGGTCTGCTAAAGAGGTATTCTGTGATTTAATAATGAATGGAAATTTTGGACAATGGTCAAATACATTGGAGTTTGGGCTGAATAAAACAATCCCAGCCCATCAAAATCAAACTACGTTATTTGTGATTTTCTATGGTGTCCACAGAGGGACGTTCACACTAAAAATACTTTAGAGGTTGAGTTTCACAGTCATTATTGTTTTAATTATGGGTCAGCTGTCTCTCCATTAAATCTTTCTGGAATTCACATCAAAGAGATTTAAAAAGGGCATATTGAAAATATTTTGAGAAGTGGAGAGTTTTAAATTGTAAGGCTTAGTAAATTTACTCCATTCTTTTATTCCCTCATATTTCTAAAAATGACTCAAATATCCAACTAGAAATATTGAGATCTACTTAAATTTAGACCAAAGATTGATTCTTCATTCTTTTTCCTGCTTCCAATGCATTTTTCAACCAGGTTTCCCCCCTCCCCTCCAAGTAGCTTTATATCATAAGTCACTTCACTGTGATTTTAATGCTAAGAAGACTTTCTCTAAAGACATTGATGAAATCAACCGAAGGGCAGGATTTGATCTCATCACAGATATAGAAATATAAATACCAGAGTGAAAGCAAAAAAACCAAGCAAACAACCAAAAACTATAACTAACTGTATTACTTTTTCATTTCTCTGTGATTTAAGATGCATGGTTTAAAGAATGATGTACTTGATAGCAGTGTCTGACAAGCTTAGATTACAAAAACATAGCCACTGTGATTATTATTATATAGCTTTGTAACTTCTTCCTTATATAATATAATATTGGTTTAAATATTTGTTTTAATGTTACATATTTAATATACCAAATATTGTTGGATATTTCTTTAGCAGATACAGATGGGTATATTTGTATATAGAATTTGCTCTGCTTTGAAACTTAGCTTCAGGGGCTGGGATTGTGGCTCAGTGGTAGAGTGCCTCCCTCGCATGCGTGAGGCACTGGGTTCGATTTTCAGTAGCATATAAAAATAAATAAAATAAAGATATCATGTCCATCTACAACTAAAACAAATATTTAAAAAAACTTAGCTTCAAATGGATTGCAAAAAGATATTTGCAATTTAATATTGCAAAAATTAAAGTTACTTTTAAAAATGCTTTATGAAATTCCTCTCCATCCTGGGGAAGCACTTCACGGATTTATTAAGTGTCAGCACAAACTAAATAGTAATGAGCTCATTTTCATAGGAGCTTATAATTCCAGCTGTTGAAAACCTGCACAGCTGGATACTGGCTGCAATACAGAGCTCTGATCTGCTGATGACCAAAAAAATCCAATTTAAACTTGTAACAAAAGCCTCTTTCTGTGACTTTCAAAAAACCATTTTCCACTGAAATCCATGTGTGTGACTGAATATAAAGCTAAAACATGATGAAAACTTCTTTTAATACATCTGTACCCATCTATTTTAAGAAAATTAAGACAAAAATAACTTGACAACACAGCTTATTCTGGTAAAAATATAAGCCTCTCCAGAAAGATCTAGTATTTCAAAGTCAAGTGTTAAAATTTGCCAAACTGGAGTAAGTCAGCACAGATTCTACACAAGGTGGTGGGGACAGGGGTTTGGCTGCTACTTCAAGGACCAGCGGGCATATGCTATCCAGGAAACGTGAAGCAGAGGAAAGAAGGTTCTGCCACCCCCTGATGAAGAAAGATTTGGAGACTTTTATTCATTCCTTGACTGGTACTAGGCACATCTTGTAAAGGCAGAGGTGAGAATCAGCTTCCACTCATGCATTCACTCACTTTTTTATCCAGCCCTTGCAAGCAACTGCTTATGCAAGCTACACCTTAAGTCTTGCCTTAACACTACCTTTTACATTTTCATCATGGCCTTAACCACTCTCAGTGATAATTGTTCACTTTTAAAGTCATCCTCAAGTCTCTTTTTCTCTCACATTCCGTACCTCACACACCACCAAATTCTGTCTTCTAGACCCTTCTATGACCTCTACCCTTATAATCTTGTCTAAGCCAGGAGTGCTCCAATAAACTTAATTGATCTCCTGACTTCCCCTTTCCTTTAGCCAATTCTCTGCATAGTGACAAAAGTGATGCTTAAAATCTTAGGTATGAACACCTCAATCCATTGCCCCCAAACCTCCAATGGCTTCCTCAAACACATAAGAGTAAGATCAAATATCCTTATGGAGGTCTATGTGGTCTACACACTTTGACCCTGGAGATTGTATCTCTCTGTCATCACCTCCTGCCTTTCTCCCCTTCATTCCCAATGGTGTAATCACAACAGATTCCTTAGCAATCTTCTAGAATGTCCAGCATCTTCCTGCCACAAAGCCTTTGCACATATTGTTCTTTCTGCCTGGAATTTTCTTCCTCCACACCTACCAGGTCTCATGGCCATGCTCCCTGCTCTCTCTCCGCTAACCTCTGACTTGGCTGATGCCTTTTTGTGATACTTTTTCCTTTGTCTTCTCATCAGTTTTGCCTCTTCTCCATCCACCATCCATCTCTACCTATTTAGATAGAGCGCCCTATCTAAAGCACGAATTCAGTGGGGACCCTCCTTTGTTATAAAGCCTTTCCATACCTTACCTTTGGAATTATTTATTTACTGGCTTAATGATCTGATCCTAGCAGTTCTTTGGCCTGCTTTTCCTCCACTTGTCACTCTATTCTTTATAACCCACCTTAGAGGCAAGGTAGAGGCACGTTTAGTAGTTAAGGAAACTTGCTGTAGTGTGTTCACTTTTCTCCTAGAGAAGTTCCACACAGAAAACTCATAGTAAAATGAGTGTGAATCATATTCATGAAAGAAGAGACTTATACTAGTAGGGTTGGAGGAGGGAAGAGGGTAGAAAGAAGGCCTTCCACACAGGGTGACACTGGGGCAAAGGCAGAGAGGTTGAAATGTGGCTCCTGAAGGCATGGCTCCCTGAGATTTGTTGAAATGAGTTGGAGAATGCAAAACAGAGTATTGCAAACAAGAATAAGAATGTAGCCTGGATAAAGTCCAATTCCAGAGCCAGTCAGAGGCAGGGGACAGGATCTTGAATTGACCAGGTTTTACAGAATGTTATAAGAAATAAATGAAGTGATATATGTATATAGAAAGTCCCTAGAAAGGTTTTGGACACATATGTGTCCCTTCATTTTCAGGAGTTGTAATTAGCAATAAAGATCTATTGTAAGTGTGTAATCAAGGAAACAACAAAAATAAAATTGTCCCACTAGAGAAAATTGGAAATGTTTATTCCCAGGAAGCCACGTCCAAATCCAAACCCAAGGCAAGTTTATGGATTTGATGCAATTCCTTCTAAAATCTAGATTTTACAAATATTTATGGGTCTAGTTTTAATTGAACTAATACTAATAGCTTTTTTGGGATAGTCTAATGCTTTTTCTTCTTTCTGGGATGGTTTTGGGTATTCAAACAAATCATGTTAACAATGATATTGAACATGACTTATAATGTCCTGGAAATGTACTCATGACCCAAGGAATGAGTTCAAGTGTACTATGGGCTCTTTTGCTACAAAACAAAATAACCTGGTCCAACCTTCCTCCTTGGGACCGAAGGGTAAAGATGTAAGTTCAACTCCAACCTATTGCATTGTAAATATCTCTAAAATTAAGTACAAGAACTGGTAATATGCCTTCATACGTAAAACCTGAACTATAAAATAGAACCTAATCCCTCGAAAATGGCATGTCTTAATGGATTGCAGGACATTTTCTATGAATCACCTAATGTGCAGGAAGTGGGACACAAGTGATTGGCTGGCGACATATCTAGAACATCCTTGTTACATTACAGTCCCTCTATAGCCCTCACCTTAGGGACCTGTAAATCTCCAGGATGCAACTTTCATTTTCTTAAAGAAGCTGGCTTTACAGTTCTCTTGAGTTCTATGATTTCTATATTACAAAGAGTGACTTCCAAGAAAAATTAGGATATTTTAAGAGTGGAGGAATTATTCTTAAGAACTGCAAAAATAAAACTTGCCCTTCTTTTTTTAAAACAAAGTATTTATTAAAAAATTTTCGCTTTTTAAGAAAGTAGTACAACTTAAGAATTCAATTATGATTTGGCCAACTAAAATGTTTTTTGATAGGGGTATAATGAAAACCTAAAGAAACAAGGCAGGTTGATATTATTTGCTATTTGTCGAACATTTCCAAGTGTATAGTCTTACAGTTAATCCTTCCTAACCTATCTTCTTTGTGTTCAGCTATTGGTCATCTATATAACATGCTTCTTTTGCTGACTCAACCATTATAGAAACTATCTGCAGCAGGACCAGCTACATTATTTTCAGGGTCTATCACAATGCAAAAATGCAGGGCTTCTGAAGAAGGAACTCAGAACTATGGAATAGAGCATTGAACCAAGAAAGGGTCCTAAGCAGAGGCCTTTGTACATTGCACAGGCCACATGCCCAGGAAGCCATCCCTGATATGCAGTCAAACAGTAATGACAGAATACCAAGTCTCATTTCACACACTACCTGTCAAAGTATACTCTGTAGTTTAAATAACTACTACTTAACCAATATCATTCTTGAATCTTTTACACTTCATTCCAATTTCTTCTGACCAATAAAAGCGATTTTTCCTAATTACAAAGTTTAATTAAATCATATATAAGCAAAAACAGAATACCATCTTGTTCTCTATTACCTATTTGCACAAGAGCACTGCCATAAATGCATAAGTGCTTTGCATTTCTTGAGTACTATTCATTGATACTGGTGATACTTCACCAAACACAATAATGTCCTTGCTCTTATGGAGTTTATATTCTAGTGGGATGCTTTATACTTTAGTAAAGACTTACACAAGTTCTTTGAATATATTATGTATGTATAATATATTTATACACACACACACAAACACATATATATACATAATATTTTAAAATAACTATTTAAAAGGGCTGAGAGTTTACTTCAGTGGTAATCACCCTTCAGTTCATTCTCCAGAAACTACAAAAACAAACAACAACAAAGAGTAACAGGAAGAGTTGTTTTCTTTAAAATAACTGTGCAATTAGTTTTGATAAATTTAAATTTGGATGGGCAAAAATAAAAACAATTTTGTTCTGGAAAAATCATGATGATTTAAAGTAATTAAATAAATACCCTTTAATTAATTTATATCACTTGCTGAGTTTAATTATAAGAAAAGCAGAAAACTGTTGATCAGAAAATGCGTGAGAACCAGAGAAATCCATTATCATTTTCATTTAAATGTATCATAAATTTCTTTTTATTATCATCCTTTAGTAGTTTCATCTTATGATTTATGTCTAAATGTTGAGTAAGTTTTCAAAAGTCTTTCATGACATCCTCTTCCTTAGTCACATTTACAAACAAGAGTCAGACACACAGGAATAAATATTTGTTTCTTCCTTTCCACAGAAAGTTGGTTTACTGTCTTGAGGGCGTACAGTTTCATATTTAAGAAGCTCCTTATGAACATGGTGTATTCTCATGAAACCCAATGGCTTTTGTAAGTATTTGATTATGAAGAAAATCTGTTTTAGGGGTACAGTAAAATTTCTTCTCCTATTATATACTCCCTGCTTGTGGTAGTCCTACTGATTTTAGTCAGCAGAAAACTACTGATACTATAAACCTAATCATTTTTATTTCAGATATTCATTCTGCATTTAAATTTCACTCTTAGAAGTATTACAAGTTTTTTTTCTCATTATCAAACTCTAGATTCCATGTTGCTAAAAAGAGTGTTACTTAAATATCAAGACTTGCCAAAAGTATGAGCTTTATTTTTGATTCCTAAAAGTGGTTCGGTGTCTTTATTTTTTTTTTAATTTGGTGTCTTGATGTCTGCAGAAGCCAAAGAAATACCTATCTGGCTATTTATATGCCTATTTCAATAAATAATCTGCTCTTATAATTTGCAGCAATTCTTTTTTTAAAATATTCTTTTTAGTTGTAGATGAACACAATAGTTTTATTTTATTTATTTATATTTATGTGGTGCTGAGGATCGAACCCAGTGCCTCACATGTGCTAGGCAAGTACTCTACCACTGAGTCACAACCCCAGCCCCTAATTTGCAACAATTCTTATCAGGAGATGTAAGAAGCAACTTTTTCTATAACATTTTACTTCAAAATTGGCCTTGTGGATTATACCATCTTGTTTTCTGCAAGCATAACTTAGGAATTTATTTTTAATAAAGAATCTATTTAACTTTCAGTTAAGAAACTACAAATAATTCCCCAAAAGCCTGATGACCACAGTCTGAAAATATGAAATGTTCTTTAGAGGGTTTTGGGTGTGGAGCGAGAGACACATTTTCATAATATTCAGTATGTCATCATCAAGCAATGTTTACAAACCCCAGCACTCTGGGGATGTGTGCAGGCTTTAGCAAGCAGATGTTAGCAGTCAAGGAAAAATTATGACTGCTGCCTGCAAATATTCCCTCTTGCCTATCAGTTACATACAAGATTGTCAAGATTGCTTCTTTTTGGTGTGGATAATGTGCCTGGTTTATAGGACGGTTAATCCAAAAACAAATTTGAAAATTATAGAAAGAAATCCTCTAAAAATGGTCAACTAAGAACTTCTTGTGCTTTTAATGAGGTTTTGTTTTTAATTGAGAAAACACTAGCTGTGGATGCTCTAACAAACTAACAATATTATTAAAAATGATTATGCTAAACTTTGTTTTATATAACATTTGAAAAGAATCCACTTTCCCTCCTGCCTCTCCACTTTTCTGAATATTCTGCTATTGAAACATTAATTGTACTGTATAGCAATTCCAAAAACATGTTAACTTCAACTTTTCAGAACTGACTAATCTTTTCAGTAGAAGCAGATGAAACAAGATGAGTCTCCTACCTCGATATATTAATTTTTAAAGAATAAATAAATCTTTATCCTCTAGATAAAGTGTAAAGGTTTTGGGGGCAAGCTGAAGCAGTTTCTCTAGTATAGAGCTATTGCACTAATTTTAATCAGGCAAACAAAATCTTAAATTTAACTTCAGTGATATTACTTGTGAATAGTCTTAAAAGATGGCCAGATTCAATAAAAATAAGTGGATAACCAGTGAGCACTTTCACTTCTGAAAGAGATTTTCTGTAAAGAGTAACTTTGATAAAGTATTGATTGATTGATTGATTGATTGGTACCGGGGATTGAACTCAGGGGCGCTTGACCACTGAGCCACACCCCCAGCCCTATATTGTGTTTTATGTAGAGACAGGGTCTCACTGAGTTGCTTAGCGCCTCGCTGTTGCTGAGGCTGGCTTTGAACTGGCTATACTCCTGTCTCAGCCTCCCTAAGTGCTGGGATTACAGGCTTGAGCCACCGCACCCAGCTTAAAGTATTTATTTTTGTGGACTCTTATTTATGCATGAGAAAACTCCCGGGAGTAGTATAATTTAGTGGTATTTCTAAGATTTGGATTGAAGATCATCCTATGGTGAAAAAGCACCCCTGCCTTCATTTGTAAGATTTTTATTAATGGAGCAATTGGGTTTTTAAAATATTTTTTTAGTTGTAGATAAACACAATGCCTTTATTTTATTCACTTATTTATATGTGGTGCTGAGAAACAAACCCAGTGCCTCACGCATGCTAGGCAAGCGCTCTACCACTGAGCCACCACCCCAGCCCCTGGAGCAATTATTTATGGCCTCTTGCTTTATTTTTTTAATACTTCTTACATTTAAAAAGTGTGAATTTTGGGCCATTAATACAGAAAAGAGACCTAAAGAAGAGAGAACACCAATTCTTTCTGAAAATTGCTATAGATAAAAAGGGAGGAAATCAGCATTTCTTCTTTCTTGTACACACTGTATTTCAGGATAACCAAATATTTGATAAGGAAAAATCCTTTTTACAATTTCAGCCAAAAAAGGCAGAATAAATAAGAAAGTTAGACAATCACAATCTTTCAGTTCATAAGGAAATAATGAATTGAGCCAACGATTACCCAGAGTTCTCGAAATGATTAGATAAAAAGTTGAAGGAATACAAAATGAATCGAGTTGACACATGAACCTACTGATAATCTTAACATCATCAAAAGGATAATCAGACATGCCTTCCCTTCTGGTGTAATACAGCAGGAAGTGAACTCCACAACCTATAAAATTGAATGTGCATCTAGTTAAGTCACTAGAACAAATAACCAGTTTACTGGAAATAGAAGGGATATGGGAACATATTAAATGACTTCATGAGGACATAATCAGATAGGAACCTAGAGAATGTGGGAAATCCTATAGGACCCACAGTCCCTCCTCCTGCCCTTTTTAAAAGTAAATTAAAATGGAAACCAGGACTTAGGAATCCCCTGGCAGATAAAGCCAATTAGGTCTTAGAAGAGACCTTAGCCTTGCTCAATTTGCAAGCATCAGTGAAAAGTGTCTCGAGTTATTTTTTGTAAATACTTAAGTTTAAAGAACAATGAAACTTAAGGTTAACCAATCAGAAGCTACCAACTCACATATAACTGAGGACTTTCCAGCAAGATAGATCAAATAAGGCAACTGTATAACTGTAACTAAAATGAATATTTGCTTTGCTTTGCTTCTGTGTTTGCCCTGTAAAAGCCTCCCCCCAGGTCACTTCATGGGAGCCCTTACAACACTTAGTTTGGAGCTACCTGATTCATGAATTTCTGTTCATTCAAATACATTCTTTAAAATTTTTATCATGCCTCAGTTTACATTTAACAGCATGACAAAGTAAAATAAAAGAAAGGGAAAGCATTATAGATAAGATTCTTAATGGCATATGGAAGAAATGCAATGTGTGACCCTTCCTTAGATCCTAATGCAAATAAGTTAGTAAAAAGACAATCTTGAAATAATATACACTTAGATGACTGTAAGGAATCATTATTTTTTAATATAATGTTGGTACTGTGATTATGTTTTAGAAAAGAAAGTTCTTAATAGCCATAGACATGTACATACTGATAAATAGAATAAGACAATGTCTGGAATTTTCTTGAAATACTGGAGGATAAAATTGGAATTGCTGGAGATAGATAAGATACAAAGGCTGAATGTGGTTAACTGTTAATGCTCAGTGAGGTCAATGAAGGTTCCTTGTGTTATTTATACTTATTGTAATTTTATACAAACATTTATATTTTCCTACAATCTATGTATTTATATACATTTGTACTTATGTACTTCAATGCATTGTATCTTAGTGTGTGTTTGAAAATATGCACAATGAAGAATTAAATTCAAATTTCTTAATTTAATTATTCTGTTATAAACAGTAAAGATTTTGGAGGGTATTCCCATAAAAACACCTCAATTTTTTTTTAAAATGAAGAATAAGAACCTCCGCCCACCCCCCATGAAAGTGTGTTTCAGAAAGATTTGCAGCAAAGCAAAAAGGTTAAAACTGAAAATTTAATTTTGAACTGTTAAACAATTAGGAAATTCAACTTATCACAGCAGCTCCAATATTCTGTGCATTGTAGCTAAACTCTCAGAGGTAATGTTTGTTCAGTTTGTCTTGCAAGGAAGGAAAGTCACTTCTGTAGATTTGTTATATGTTCCAGTTCAAGGAAAATAATCCCTGTGTAATTGAACTTTAATCATTTTCTAAGACTTTTCTTTTCTCTGGTATCAGTTCTTAATGTGCTTGTGTGTTTGGTAGCACACTTGTTGATGGATGGGGGAGTTCTTTGCTTGAGGAGAATAAATAGTTTCTGAACCAAGAAGAGCAAGTATGAAATTTCACTTCCTTCTGAAGTAAAGCCTTAAGGGGTGAATTAGTTTACCTTTGGCATGACTTAATTCAAGCCTAAGAAAAACTTAAACATGTAAATGTTTCTTTGATTTTAAGACTCTCACCAGATTCTGTTTTGATGTGTTGAGAACATTGAATCTAAATGAATGCAAAACAGATAGATTAAAGTGCCTATTAAGTGCACTATTTCTAAATAAAGAATTAGGGCTAGAAAAAAATCTTCTACTCTTTAGGTAATTGAAGAAAAAATTATATGAATATAAGTTATTATATTTGGGGAGGAGTTTATGGAATCTGAAACATTTTCGGAAACTAAATTTGTGCAGAACACAAACATGTTTCCTTTGGATTCAAAATAACTGGATTTCAGAAGTGAAGTAAGGTAAACAGTTCTAGGAATATAGCCATGTATCCACTGATGCCCAAACTGATGACAATTTAACCCGATACCAAGAGGACAGTGGATTGCTTGGCAGTGAGAACACTATGGCCTGTCATGAGGATCCGGCACCTCCTTTGTGTGAGGTCTGTGTTATCCGTGCCTTAAACCACCTTCAGAGTGGCCTGGATCCTGCCAGCTAACCACCTGGAAGTCTCGGCTCCGTGGTAGGTTGGCAGAAGAGCAGAGGCGATGCATACCTTTCAGCAGGACAGAAGAGTCATGCTGTTCTTTGCTTTGGCCTGTGACTAGGAGGTACAATACAGGCTCTTGAAGCCAGGCAGGGTTGCTGCATGGGCAATGGCCTTTTTCCTATTGCTTTATGTTCATCTGCTGATGACTGGGATAAACCATCCATTTGACTTGGCTGCCTGCCTGATACTTTTAGCTACCTGATGCTAAAAGGTTTACTTTCATCATAGAAGAGGAATGGGGACAGAGTTTGAGAAGTATAGCTGGATACATGGTCAGTAAATCAGTGTGGGTCCCACATACCCAGGTGCAAACACATTCAGAAGTCATTATGGTAGGCACAGAGTCTTAATAATCCTTGTTTCTCTGATACTGGCCTTTCTTTCTTTGCTTTGTTGTGATTCAAAGGGCTTTACCACCTGTGTTCATTCTTACATATTTTTTCCCTTTGATTGGCTGTAGGTGGAAATCCAATTAATAAAAATTAGCTTGATGGAAAAAAGCCTTTATATCTGAAAATGGCAAAGAAATGTAAATGTATGGGGAATAGGCTTACAGAAATATCACTTTAGTCTTGCTGAAACACACATTGAAAAATAGGATGACCAGGATTCTTCCAGGATAAATCTCCAAGCCAAGTTTTTGAAAGTGGTCAGTGCATGGAAGGATTGATATTTGGTTAATAATTTCAGAGGTTATTTTCAAAGATTCCAAAATTATCTTTACAATAATTTAAGTATGAGATTGGTATCACAGGTGTCTTGATAAATGACCTAAATTTTCCTCTTTCCTTGAGACAACAGATATTGTCATTTTCATGACCTTGCAGTAACTAAGGAAGTCTCTCTCTTTTAATTCAATACAATAACTTTATTTTAAAAGTTCCCTTGAGTTGCTTCACTCAGAAAGTTCATCAAGACCAGCCTTAGAATAGAAATGCTTGGTAGTTAACAATATTTTATAATTCTAAAATTGTCTGTAAGGATTCTGGTTTGTCATGGTTGATTCCTGCCCTGAAATCCCATCACCTAACTTCATCTTATTTGCTTGTAACTTTGACCTTTGCCAAAATTCAAATTAATCATCAAAAGACAAAGACTTGAAATGGTACTGGAGCAGGTATGCAGTGGCTTCTCAAACAGCACAGACCCATGGGAATTGTAGCAAATATTTTTTATATAAGTTTGGATTTTCACTTCTACAATAATTTTTTATTAGTTATAAAGTCAAAACTCTTTTGCACTGGTAATTGGCAATTGTGAGGCATCTGTTTCTTGAGGAGTGAGTGGGAATTTTTTCTCCCCAAGGAGGTGTTCAGGCCTTTCAGGTTTAGTGGCACAGAGCTGCACGCCAGTGTTACTGGGTGGTCTCATGGCAGGTTTTGTCCCAGTGAGAAAAACAGTGGTGCAGGGAGCCTGAGGACAGCAGAGACAAGCATCCTTTCCTTTAGGGCCACACTCAGGATGGACAGCAAATGGAAAGTCAAGCTGAGAGTGAAAACAGGAATGAATGTAGGACAACAGGTAGGAGCTGAAGCTGGGAGTGGAGCCCACGTCCAAGGCCTGGCAGCAAAACCTTGGCTTTGTCTTTCCTTTGAAAAGTCATCATGCTGTCTCTCTTTCAGCGAGCTGTTTATCTTGGGACTTCCGCACAGCCAGTCAAACAGAATATGGTGCCAAGAAAATGGGAAAGCTAGCTCATCAGAGGTTGTATCCCTTGTCCAAGATCACACAAGAAGGTACCGTAATAGCAGAGTCAACACACCACGAAGATGCTCTGGCTTCCTGTGTGCAGCTGTGGCCTGGCATGATTCACTCTCCCTGCCTGCATCCTGGCACACACTCTATGACCCAGGGTCATATGATCTGTCCTAAAGGAGAGGTTTCACGCTTGGAAATGATCTTTCTATATCCCTCCACATGCCTCTTTGGGAATTCAGATTGTAACTGTTTTTCTCTCTTTTCAGGGGTGGACATATTGTATAGATCACTTTTATCTTCCATCTTTAAATGAGATTATAGCTGAACCGGGTGTGGCAGGACTTGCCCTCCCTCCTTTCCCAAATCTGGGAAAGCTCAGCCTTCAGGGAAGACACATTGCCCGGAGCTCTTCACATCTGTCACTCCTGCACCATTGATGCCCTTAGTCATCTGGTGGAGCCCATGCATGGATCCCTTCCCACAATAATGTTTTTAAAAGCTTAAAATAAAATGCACAGGATTTCATAGACTCCCAAAGGAAACCAATTATGTTGAAATATAATTTTCAAAACATTAAAATACCCAATTTTTTATGTAGTAGTATATGTGCTTCTTTATTAACAATTATATAATAAGTCATAGTGGCAAGTTTAGTAACTATCATAATTTTAAATTAGTGATGAGGGTAAATGGTATTTGAAGATATCTGCAGCTACTGCAATTGATATAAAAACATCTGTGATTTCTATCACTGATGAATCATAGTTACAGTCACTGTGGTTTGTTGACTGAATTCATAATTAAATGATAATTTCAGTCTGAGGCTAGTGAATTTAAAGATGTCTTTTTTTTTTTTTAACAATCCAAGTTCACAGACTGAATTCTATCCAAGGTATCCAAGGACCCTAGGATTGAGAACCCATAGCTTAGAAGATTTGATGCAATATTGTACCTGATAAACTTTCTTATTGGTAAGTTATAAGCATAGAAATTTGCATGGAAGATTCTACTAAACTTTCAAATCATGCCGGCACCCCGTGCCAATTTTCCCACTCAAATTGAAAATTTTCATATGCAAAGGTACAGCAAAGTAACCTTTGATTTCATGCCAGGAAACTGGCAAGATTGATTCCAACCATAACCATGTTTCCTTCCATTTTGTTGATGTGTTAAACATCAGAGAGGCTGGAATTGGTGGTACTCTGTTGGCCAAGTCAAGTGAATGACGTCTGTCTTGGGGACTTGATTCCCTACTTCCTCTGGCAACTCTTTAAGCCAGGGAGTGTATGTACCATGCTGTTCCCACATGTTTATATACTTTTTCTTCAAAGGACTTCTTAAAACAGATGCTGCCTTTCCATGAGAGAAGCCTCTGGATGCTGTTTGTCCACAGAGAGCAGATCCTGCTGTTTCTGACTTTGCATTTGGAAGAACAAAATTCAATTCTACTGATGTTGGATTTTCCATTGGAATTTTTGGCCACAGTATACATAGGCCTAAGTGTGTGCCCTTGACCTAATCCATTTTCAGTCTTCCCAAGAATCTGTTTGAAGTGTATTTACTTTATATGTCTATTTAATCATTTCTATTAATCCAAATATTGCATCATTTATTTACCTAAAATTTATAAGGAAAGCTGTCTTATTAGCTAGATATTGTCCTGCCTGCCATTGTGCAGCAAAGGAAAAACCTGAAGAATGAAGACAAATGGATTCTGGCATTTAGACAATACAAAGTTGTTCCTGAGGAATCAAGGAATTGAGTATATTTAACAAATACAATGTTTATTATAATTACATCCCCAAACAAAACACTTTACCAAAAGTACACTTTGCATACAAATTGCATCTCATTATTGTTTAACCAAAAGTGGTGACATATTTCCTTTTAACCCTGACTCTAAGTCAGTGTTCTCATCACAGATGTGAGTGTTGACTAAGGCAGTTCTCATCCTGGTGTCTTTGGACAGGACCTGCATGCTGTTTACATTCAGAGACAATGCATCATCTGTTGCTCTACCTGACCTTAGTTGGCCAATTCTGAGAGACTTGCCAAGGAAAAGTTTAACAGCTGGCTTTCCAGTGGATATAAAGGCCAAATTTCTGGCATTTGCCAATTTTTGTGGTGTAAATCCTCCCACCACCATTCAACCTACCAAAATGACTTCATTGAACTCACAGATGTTAAAAGATGAGCATAGCCAGTTCAGCCCCTCCCCATTGGGTTCTCTCTTCCCTGCAGCAGTCACCATGTATCATTCTAGCTGAGGTTTTTTGTTGTTGTTTTGCTTTGCTTCCTTTGTTTACAATCGATCCATATAGCAAAGTCAAGAGAGAATGAAAAAGAGAGAGAAGCAGAGAAAAGAGAAGCATCCCTGGTACTCTTTCTCTTGAAGCTGGTTTCTGCAACTGTAGTTCTGGTAATAGCGTTATATGACCTCATTATAGGCAAATTAATATTCTGTTTTAATGTTGTTCATTACTACTGATGTCACCTACCAAGTGACTTCAGATCCAAAGGTGACAGCCATTAGAGGTTCAAGTTTTACACCTACATCTGTCCATGTCTCACGCCAGCTTTTTGTAGACCACACGTATTCCAATTAACAAGCGAAGACATAAACATTGTTTTCTGATAAAGTGAGGTCTGCAGCTCTTTTTCAGTACTCATGAAAGTATTATCTAGAATGGGATTTATTTCCAAGCAGAAAAATGTCATCCTTAAGATACCTTTAGTATACTAGAATCCTAGTCATTGAAAACATAATATTATTCTACACAACTCCTCCATTTACTAAATCTAACAGGGAAAATTGGGTTAATGTAACATGGTCCATCAATTTTAGAACATTTTATCATCCATAAAAGAAACCATGTACTCCTTTGGGAGTAATTTCCTATCCCCCCTGCCCCTTCCTAGTCCCAGGAAACCACTAATCCACTTTGTCTCTATAGATTTGTCCATTCTGAACATTTTGAATAGATGGAACCATGCCATGTGTGGTCTTTGTGACTGGCTTCTTTCACTTGGGATAATGTTTGCAAAGTTCATCCGAAGAGTACTATGTATTAGCACTTCATTTTTTTTTGCAATGTGATTTGCAAAAATTTTCTGCATTCTGTGTGTTATCTTTTTACTTGATAGTATCCTTTGCAGCATAAAAGTTTCTCTCATTATTGATTCTTTTTAGTTATACGTGACAATAGGATTCATTCTGACATAATTATAAAAGCATGGAATATAATTTGTTCAAATTCAGTCCCCAGGACTTCCCTTTCTCCTTCCCTCCTCCCTCCCCTTGTTCCTTTCCCTCTATTCTATTAGTCTTTCTGCTATTTACTTTTATTTTTTATTAGTATCTTGTGGATGTACATGAAGGTGAGATTCACTGTAGTATATTCATAGCTGTACATAGGAAAGTTAGGTCAGATCCATCCCATTGTCTTTCCCTATCCCATCACTCTTACCTTTCCTTCATGTCCTTTTGTCTGCTCCATTGATCTTTCTTCTATTCTTTTTTTTTTAATCCCCTCTCCTATTTTGTATTAGCTTCCATATATCAGAGAAAACATTTTACCTTTGACTTTCAGGGACTGGCTTATTTCACTTAGCATGGTAGTCTCCAGTTTTATCCATTTACTGGCAAAAGCCATTAAGTCATTCTTCTTTATGGCTGA
This sequence comes from Xerus rutilus, assembly GCA_028644305.1. Lineage (NCBI taxonomy): Eukaryota > Metazoa > Chordata > Mammalia > Rodentia > Sciuridae > Xerus > Xerus rutilus. The sequence goes on from CM053402.1 coordinate 141,240,896, forward strand.
GTAATACTCTATTGTTTCTATATACCACATTTTCTTTATTCATTCATCTGTTGAAGGACACTAGGTTGGCTCCATAGCTTCGTTATTGTGAATCGTGCTGCTATAAACATTGATGTGGCTGCATCACTATAGTACGTTGATTTTAAATCCTTTGGATATGTGCCATGGAGTGGGATAGCTGGGTAATATGGTGGTTCCATTTCCAGTTTTTTAAGGAATCCTCATACTGCTTTCCATAGTGATTGCCCTAATTTGCATTTCAATCGACAATGTATGAGTGTACCTTTCCCCCACATCCTTGCCAATATTTATAGTTATTTGTAGTTTTGATAATTACTATTCTGACTGGAGTGAGAAGAAATCTCAGTGTAGTTTTAATTTGCATTTCTCTAATTGCTAGAGATGTTGAACATTTTGTTGACCGTTTGTATTTTTTTTTTTTTGTATTTGTTCTTTTGAGAAGTGTCTGCTTAGTTCCTTTGCCCATTTATTGATTGGGTTATTTATTTTTTTTGGTGTTAAGTTTTTTGAGTTCTTCGTATATCCTGAATATTAATGCAGCATAAGTTTTAAATTTTAATGTAGTTCAATCAAATTTAACATTTTTTAAAAAATTTGTTCTAAGTACTTATACATGACAGTAGAATGACACTCATACATAAATGGAGTATTACTTCTCATTCTTCTGGTATAAAATGTTTTTGTCACTTGGGCTTTTGGTATAACAATTTATTCTCTAATCCATACTTACAACGATTCTTACATGTTTTATTCTAAGAGTTTTATAAATTTGGCTCTTATACTTGGGTCTCTGATCCATTTTGGTTGAATTTTTTATATGGGGTGAGACTCTGGTCCAGCTTCAGTTTTTTGAATATGGTGTGCAGTTGTCTCAGCACCATTTGTTGATGATACTATTCTTTCCCATTGGGTTGTCCTGGTACTATTATTGAAAATCAATTGACTATTGAGAAAAATCCAGATCTAGGTATGTGGGAAACTTAAAAACCTCTAGGTAGATATTCAGGTGACTCAGAAACAAGTCAACTTTCTCACCAGTTCTCCAGGTATTAGAGATGCTAACTGTAACCTGAACACCAAAAAGAAGGAAATTGCAAATCTGTGTCAGTCTGAGAAAGATCTCTAATGAAGTGCCCCAGAACACCACCCTTCACTTGATATAGATGATTTGAATTGAGATGCATGGTTAACTTTTAGAGAATTTAAAGCTTGAAGTATTTAATACTACATGTAATAAAATTAAAATTTGAAATATTCTTCATAGGCCAGCAAACCAAATTAAAATTAACAAAATGAATGCAAACTGGTATAAAGCAGCACATATTATTTAAACAATTAATTATGCAACTATTGGGTATCGGAAACTTGCCTGAAGGTTTTAGTGAATAGAATTATAGTTTCTAGATTTGGCAGTAATGTTTGAGTAGATCCTACACAAGCCCTGAAATCCCCTGGATAATACCATGTAATAACTTGGCAAGATTATGTAACTAACAGATTTTTGTCTATTACCTCTGGGAAAGATATCCCAAGGCCTAAATGTTCCTAATAAGAAATAGGACACAGACACACACACTGTGTACACACATGAATACATAAAACTTATCAATAGATAGATAAAAGATTCATTGACAGATGAATTATTATTCAGAAGCTATATAGCTTCTGAAGTACCTTCTTTAAAGTTTTTGTTTTATAGTTATATACCTGTAAGTTTTTGGCAAAGAGTTCTCCTCTGCCCATTTTTCTTGCTTATCTTCTTAATATATATGCATATTTTCTATATCTACATATAGATATAGATTGAAAGTATTATCTAGAATGGATTTTAAGAGAAAATTTTAACCATATATACATATATACTATATATATGCATATATATGATATTGATAAAAGATATAGGCTGTTTTTAGAAGTTCTTTTTTTCATATTTTATTTATTTGTTCTATTTAGGCTTACATGTTATCAGAGTGCAATTTGATTCATTGTACATAGATAGAGGAAAACATATCAGTTCTCTAGTTGTAATTTGTATAGAATCACAACATATATGCAGTCATACATAAAGTTAGGGCTATGATGACCATCATATTCCACCACCTTTACTGTCCCCATGCCCCCACACCCCTTACACCCCTGTGAATAGAGATCCACCATTATTCCCATGTCCTTCCTCACATTATGGATCAGCATCCACTTATCAACGAATACATTCGGTATTTGGTTTTCTGAGATTGGCTTACTTCACTTAGCATGATATTCTCCAACTCCATCCATTTACCTGCAAATGCCATAATTTTATTCTCTCTTTTTGCTGAGTAATATTCCATTGTGTATATGTACCACAGTTTCTTTATCCAGTCACCTATCAAAAGGCATCTTGGTTGGTGTCACAGTTTAGCTATTGTGAATTGAGCTGCTATAAACATTGAAGTGGCTGCAGCACTGCGGTTTGCTGTTTTTAAGTCTTCTGGGTATAGACCAAGGAGCGGGATAGCAGGCTCAAATGGTGGTTCCATTCCAAGTTTTCTAAGGAATCTCCATACTGCTTTCCAGATTGGTTGTACCAATTTGCAGTTCCACCAGCAAGGTATGAGCATGACTTTTCCCCACAACCTCGCCAACACTTATTGTTGTTTGTATTCTTGATAATTGCCATTCTGACTGACGTGAGACAATATCTTAGGGTAGTTTTGATTTGCATTTCTCTGATTGCTAGAGATGTTGATCATTTTTTTCATATATCTGTTGATGGATTGCATGTCTTCTTCTGTGAAGTTTGTGTTCAGCTCTTTGGCTCATTTATTGATTGGGTTGTTAGTTTTTTTGGTGTTAAGTGTTTTGAGTTCTTTATATATTGTTTTTAGAAGTTCTTATAGCCCCTAAGCTTCTATTCTAAAAAAGACTATAAAAGACTAAGTATTCTTTTCATCTATCTAATAATTCTATCACCCCAGGGCAGTTGTCTGTTATTTCCTTAGGAGTCCCAGGATGAGGTCTTGGGTCCATTGTTTTGTGGCCCTAACACTTATCTTGGGGAGCTGAAACTATTTGAATTGCTGAAGACCCTACACTTTTCAGACACAGGGTCTTGATTCAGTGTGGTTACCTCTAAAATTTTCCCTAAGAGTCATGATGGGAAAATTCTGC
>CM053402.1:141244566-141357183 GCA_028644305.1 Xerus rutilus
TGAGACTAAAAGATACACCACCAGCTTCCCTTGTTCTCCACCTATCAGACAGCATGTTGTGGGACTTCTGAATCTCCATAGTGTGTGAGCTAATTCCTAGAATAAATCAATCATCAATCTATCTATCTATCTATCAATCATCTTACTGCCTCCATTTTTGAAAAATACACTAATCTATCAATAAATGTGGAATTATTTGCCAAACATGAAAATAATGCTTCATCCTTTAACACTTCCTTCCTTGCTGTCTACACTACCACTATACAGGTATTCTTTAGCCTGCTTAAATATACCAAGCTCTTTCTCACTTCTGGACCTTTGCACTAGCTTTACCATCAGTCAAACAGGAAGATTCTTTCTCATCAAGTGCTCCATGACTGGTTTCTTGTCTTTTGAATCAGCTTAAACATTACCTCTTGAGAGGGGCCCTCCTGACTTCTCCCATTTCTTTGTGTTGTAACACTGTTTGTTTGGTTTAGTTGTGATTTGCACATCCGCCTCACTGAAACATAGTACATTTGAGGGGCTCTCCCTGCCTTGCTAGATGAGACCACCACTAACCATCTAGTACAGTGCCAGATAAGGTTCTGTAAAAGGTGTTGAATGGATAAATTAGCATTTGCAGGGGATCGTGCAGCTTAAATAAGATAATTTGTGGTACATTGTAAGTGCTCAATAAAGTAAATAAATCTTTTTAAAATTTATTTTAGGGGGAGGATCTGTGCAAGCTCAATATGCTAAAGTAAGTGTCACTGGATTGTAAAAGCAAAGTGGAGTAGGTCTACCACTGGTGTGGAGCCACAGTTATTCCTGGCCCACTGACAGGCCAACTTACAGAGGAAAATCCTCTCAACCCGACAAGGTGCCTGCCATTTGAAGATATTCCCAGATTTAGAATCATTGGCAACCTATTTTCAGAGTTTTTTGTTTCCTAATGACCTGCCAGGATAAGGAGATCACTTTTACTCAATAGCATCTAACATTTTCTTCACTGTACTCAGGGTATGGCCAAGTTATAATGATAAATATGGTTGTGCAAGCCTCACACCTTTTGGTGCATGATTTTCCTTACGCTTTTTCTTACAGCAAAAGAGCTTTGTAAATGGACCTTGTCTGCATCTTCAATAAAAATGGCCATCATTTAACATCCATTGGAAAAGGGCAGTTAAGCAATTGAGGGATCCTTCTAGTGTGTTTTTCCAGATGATAACTCAAATCCAGGTCTCCTCAGATGAATCCAAAACTATGAGAGAAAGGACAGTTCTGCAGATGCCCTCTTAAGAACGGAAAAAGTCCAGTGAAAACCGATGATCTAACGAGGCACAACTGCCAATTCTGTCTCTGAGTCATCGCCCATGGGGAAGTGTTTGGACTTCATTAGACTTTTAAGAACCACAGGCTGATTTAGTATTTTCATTTTTATTTTTTTAGTGAGTTGTCCTGAAACTTCACATCATTAATATGAGGAATGAAGTACCAAATAAGCTATAATTTCCTGGACAAGTGCAGTAATGATGATAATAATGATCACAGAAGGTTCATATTTATTTATACCAACTGAGCGCCAACGTGGTGCAAAAATCACTATCCAGAATACTTAATCACATTCCTCCTACTTCATCTTCCAATCTCTGCTTGCATTCTGGTCTCTTCTAGCCTCCTGATACTCAACCCACAGCCAATATCTAGACTTAGCCTCCTTCTTAACACCGTGCAAATCTTCACATACTTTTTCATTTTTTAAGGAGATTTTTTTCCTGATCTTTTCTTATTGTGCAATCTTTAAGAACATAATCAAGGAAATCACCTCTGAGTATGGATTTAATGAAGGTACATTGGAAAAAATAAAAGTGTCACTTATTTCAGGGCATTGATCAAAATGGAAAGTTTTAAGTACTACTTGAATTTTTATATGTTTTCTCTAATTGGGAAACATTCTCTTCTGTAAAATTTCAACTAGTCTGTTCTCCAAATGGTTATGCCCTGATACTAGCCTATGCCTACTTTCTCAGTGAACAAAAATGCTAAATTAAATTGTTATATAGTTTTGGGAAAATCTATAGAGTCCTTTAACTCAACGAATAAAAACTCCAAAGGGAACTCTGCTATGCCCAGCAACGTAAAGTCTAATCAATTATATCACAGGAGTTGAAGAACTTACATTATTTTTTATGTTCTTACTTTTGTTTCTTCTGTGCCACAATATTAAAAATACAAATAGATTACCACAGAGAATATTGCATACATAAATTTATGGAGCTTTGGATCTGTCATCAACTGGAACAATATGACTCAGGTAAATATCTTGGCAAATATTTTACAAAAAAATGGAAAAATATGAACTCAAATGAGAAAAGAATTTTATCTAGACCCAACACACACAAGCACACACTCCTGGCTGACACTAAGGTAACTACAAGTTCACTGGACATGAGATGCGAGTGTGCTTGTTGTATCCAAGGTCAGTGTGGCTGTAGCAGCCTGAAGGAAGATGCTAGAAGATCTAGGCAGAGGCATGAGGGAGCTCAGGTCATGGAAGCTCTCTTTGGCCTCTGTAAGGGTTGAGGCTTCTGTGTAAGTGTGTGATGGGAGACTTCTGAGGAGCTTTTGGTTGAGGAAGGACACAGTTCACTTGATTTCAACAGGGTCACCTTAGCTGCTGTGTCACAAATAGACTGTAGGAGGCCAAGTATGGAGGTCAAGTGACAAGTTAAAGGCTATTGTAATTAGTTGTAATTAATTATAATTAATAATGTGGGTAAAAATTGATGGAGGTAAAACCAGGGCAATGGTGATACAGGATGTTAAAACATTAACAGTTTATTAATTATGAAATTAATAATTTGAGCCATTGGATGTGCAGTGTGAGTAAAGGGCACAGGAAGCAGCGGTGACTCCCCAGGTTTCACCCGAGTGACTTGAAACATGGAGATGCTATTTATTGAAATGGGAAAGATAAAAGGAAGCATCTTTGGAAGAAGAACAGAATTTAGTTTAGATTTGAGCCATCTATTAGACATTCAAGTAACAAGTCTGCTAGTCTCAGATTCTTAGAGAACCTGGCAGGGTGTATATATCTGGGGATAGTCGAAATAAGTCAATATTTAATGAATCAGGACTAGAATTTCCAGATTGACAAAGGAGTAAATGTTGATTAAAAGAAAAGTTGTGCCTTTGTTTGAGTTCTCCTGAGAATAATCCTAAGGCAGAGTTGAATGAATTCAATTTAACTGAAAGGTGGGATTGCAAAAAGTGTAGGAGAGAAGGAAAGTGGAACAGGAAAGGAGGTCATCCAGTGGAAAAGCTAAAAGGTGCAACTGGAATTCAGTCCCAGTGGGGACTCCGAGGAAGCACACAGAACAACTTCAGAAGCATCCTGTCAAGAGATGAGTATTTATCTACCAATTACTGACTTTATTAGTTAAAGGATGGTAATTCCCTGGTATGTCAAGCTCCCAAGGAGCTGGAGAAAGCCCTTAACCAGGGAAGCAGAGACATGGACTTGGGGATGTTGGGCAGGACATTGAAGAGTCTGACTCACACTGTGCAGCCGGAACTAGGTCTGGAGATTCAGAACATGAGGAGGATGCAGCCAGGGAAACCGAGAAGCAGCCAGTGGGTCAGGAGGAACACAAGTGGGTGAAAGTCAAGAAAAGGAAATCTGAAAGAGAATTGAACCAAAATGTGTTCATTGTGTTAGTCATCACCGAATTGGAGCACTGTTGAATTGGATGCAGCAGGATGAAAGACCCACAGGAGTGAGTTCCAGGGGGCAGAAGTGGGAAGCTAATTTAAAGAACACACTGGAGCAATGTTGCAGTGAAGAGGTGAGAATGGGGAAGGAAACTGGAAGGGGCTGAAGGATGTTCTTAGCATACCAGAATGGAAAGGGAGTGGAAGGCCAGATAGATGCAATCGGGATTTCCGGTGTAATTTCAGGGGTAAATACCAAACAGCTTGGCTGTGCCATAATGAATGAATCTACCTGTAGGGTCTCTGGCTATCAGCCATACCTGCATTTCACTAGTCGCCTTCCCTCCTCTAAGCTTGGACATGCCTTCCTCCTAACCTCAACATTGAATAGGATCAAAATTCCATTTAACACCATGACTAATTCCATTTTCCTAAATAAATATTATTTTAACTTCTAGTAACTAAAGAGTTTGAAAAACAGTGATTGTGTTTATAAACTAACTTAGCTTTGTCAGGATGTAGAAAAAAGAACATTTCACAGGGACTTAAAAATAAAGCCACTCCAGAGCTAAAAGGAGTGGCGTGGCATACATTGCAGCCCATGCGGTTCTGCTGCTGACAAGGTTGTGATTGAGGCTTGCAATGAACTGGGAATCACCTTGGCTCAAATGGATCTTTGGCTCTTCCACCACTGATGGGTCACACTCACTTAGTGGTTTGCGTGTGTGTAAGGGGGTAATCGTGTGAGATTTTGAAAATACCTCTTTAAAAAAAAACGAAACATCTTAATAATCAGATCCATGGTTTTAGGTAGTTGGGTTTTATTTATCTGAAAGATACTCTGATACTGGCTCTTCACGCATGAGGATTTTTGTGTGCAGAGCCCAAGAGCATCCCTACCCCTTGGAGCTCGGCTCACCGCACAGCATTCCCTGCATGAAACAAATCTGCCAGTAAGCCAGAGGAGCTGAGCAGTGTGGGCAGATGACACCGGCCTTGCTCCTCAAGCTTCCCGAGGGGATTCCTCTCAGGCACTGTTTTTTTTTTTGTTTTTTTTTTTAATCACGCTTCTAGGTGGTGTTGTTTTCTACTTCCTAAACAATCGTCAAATTATCCCCTATGAACTAGACCCTTAGAGGGAATTAATTAGTAAGTCATGTTGACCCCCTTTGTGGATAATGCTAGTGCATACCTTTCTTCTCTGTTAAGTGGAGTGGACATAATTCAGGAGCCCAAGATCCCATTTTGTGTTTTTTGCTTTGTTTTGTGTTTTTGGTTTTCGTTTTTGTATTTTGGTACTGGAGATTAAAGCCAGGACCACTTTACTACTGAGCCACATCTCTAGTCCTTTTTATTTTTTTATTTTGAGACAGGGTCTTGCTAAGTTACTTAGGTCCTTGCTAAGTTGCTGAGGCTGTCCTTGAACTTGAGATCTTCCTTCCTCAGCCTCTGGAGTCACTGGGATTACAGATGTGCGTTACTGTGCCCAGCAGCCTCTGCCCTTTGGAACTACATAAAAAATAAAGTTGCTGTGGTGTGTGCTTATGTGTTTCTATGTGCACACGTGTGTGTGTGAAATGACAACTTTAACTACAGCTAACTAAATCCCAAAAGATCATGTCATTAATCATTTTGATTTCCTTTATGTTACTCATCATCTCTATGCTTTTCATGTCCATCAGTTTGAAAGTTAACCCATCTCTGGTGATTTCTAAAATTGCTTAATAATAATCTGATGTATCAAAAAGAAATTCTGTTCATGTGCCCTGTATGATAAGAGAGCACTGTCACTGTCACATGGATGCTTGTATTGTAGGGAAAGTGGGAAATCATGGTACCACAATCTTATGAATTATAACAAAACTTGTTGAACTTGTATAAAAAGAGTAAGTGGAGAAGTTATTGAGGGAAAAAAGCAAAGACAAGACACTCTTCATTCAAAATCTTCATTCCTTGTATTTTTTCCATTAAAATAGCTTTTCTCTTTTATACTGTATTTGAATGAGAAACTTCTCTAAGACTTAGAAGTACCTAGGGTTTTATGAAAGACAATGGCTCTCACTTGCAAATGTCATTCATAGAGGATTTGCATTTATGTCTAGAGATAATGTTCAACACCAAGCACATCTTGGTGTCTAACATCGTTCTGATAAGGTGACGTGACTTCATCTTTGCAATATGAAGGGTAACAAAAGATGAGTTAATTCATTCTTCAGTTTGAAATCTAATGGAACTAGTTAAGCAGAGAAGATAACACCAAAGTGGAGTAGTTGTGGTCACATCACAGACGAAGACCTTCCGGCATAATGGTTCTATTACAAATTAAACAGTAGCTGGCACCCAGATGTTAGACATCATCTCTGTGTATGTCTCTATGTGTGTGCATGTGTCTGTGTAAAACTACTTGGAATGGGATATAATGAAAAATAGACATTTTCAGAAAATAAATTGTTATAAAGAATAAAAATCATTTTTCTATTTGTTATACCTATGTATTTCAGTAAATAAATCATTATAAATAATTATAAGAAATAGTATATTAATTTGAAATGCAATTCCATTTTCCACTTTCCTTTAAAAATATTTTGGGAGTACTGAAAGTAATTTTTCTGCTAGAGGGGAAAAAAAGACTTTGCCTTCACATTCACCATTCAGTCTGGCCACAGCTGGCCCAAAGACCAAGCAGCTAATGTGCATGTGTGAGGTCAGCAGGCAGGCGCAGATGTGACCACTGCTCAGAAGTGGAGAAATGGCATTCCTTGCCTCACTCATGTCAAGGGGACTCAGTGCTAGGTAAATTTTTTTTCCAAGAAAGGATTTATAAAATTTTCTGTATTTTAAAGATGAAAACATCTTCTCCACTCTAAATTTGGGTTGTCACATGAAATGCCTTAGTTTTAAAGATTTGTTTCAAATTTTAAAAGACATTTTGCAGTGCACACAAATCATATTCATAGAGCATATTTCACCTACAGGCAATCAATTCGCAAGCCCTGGTCCCTGCTCACATTACAAAGAGTATATGCTTGGAGCCATATTTTATATTTCACATTCCTTGTGAATGGCCACAGATTCTTAGTACAGAAACATTCTTTGTCAGTGGGGTTAGAAAAAAGGACTTAGAAGCTAATTAAATGCTATAGATGCAAAACCCTGGGGGAAGAACAAAAGGGAATCTTCTGGGTGCTAGAATTGTTCTAGATCTCAATGATCTAGCTCATGACATTCTGTCTTATGACAGAAACATTCCCCAATAGCTGGGACCTATGAATGCAACTTCAGTTCGGCTAACATTTGTGAGCCACTAGAGGACATGAAAGAATGAATGAGCTGCAATTCTTGCTATATATTTGTTTCTTAGGGATACTATAAGAAAGTGCCAGAAACTGGGTGGTTTTGAACAACAGAAATTTATTGTGTCACAGTTCTGGAGGCCAGAAGTCCAAAATAAGGTATTAGCAGAGCAACGCTCTTTCTGAAGGGCTGGGGAAGGGGAATCTGTTCCAGACTCCCCCTTGCTTCTGGTAGTTCCTTGACAGCATCATCTAGTCTTCACATAAGGTTCTGCCCATGTGCAAATCATGCTCGAATTTCTTTCCATAGCAAGGAATTTTCTGATGATATCTACCTAACCTTCATTAATTCCATTTTTTGCTCAGCATGGCAGTAAGGAACACTGATGTATATACACTTCAATATTGTGTGAAATTTCAACCATGGCAAAACATTTAATGGTAATATTATTACAAAAAAATGTTATGTGATTCTTAGTATGAAGCACAAGTAGAAAAGGCTTAGTAGTGGATTTGATTCATGTGAAAAAAAGAGGTAAATAAAGAATTACATGGACAAAAGCATTGCATTTCAATTTATCACAGCTAGGATGGCAAAGCATGTAGCCCTTTACATAAAACTGCTAATGTGGAGCCTTGGTGATTAGTTAATCTAATTAGTTGGAATATCCATTTGGATAATGCAAGTGCAAAGTGAACAGGGCAGGTGTTAGAAAGAATTTTCCAAAACATTCATCTAAATATTTCCAAGAAGAAAACCTAAAAATTAGGTCGGTAAAGATAGTTGTGCAACTTTCCTCCTGGATTTTTCAAGTTAATTCTGATTATCACTGAATTACAGACATCAGGACAATAGATAAAAGTTTCATGTGAAACAGAAAATTCCAGGTGTTATAGAGGACACCATGGGGATGTGGAAGGCAGATGCGTGTCCTGCATTTACCACCGCAAAGGCTGTGCACGTGACTGAAGTGGTGCCTGCTCCTGGTGGCTTTCTGCTAAGACAGCTTGGAAGTAACACATCCTCAACACCATTGCTTTATGTCTGATCTGCCTATTTTCTTAGGTGTACTTTTTGCACACTTACGTGTCTGTCACTTGTACTCAAAGAATAAAGTGTCATAAAATGTATCTGATGGGCAGGTACTGTTTCAGATTTTTCATCCTGAACAAAAGTATCAGAGCAAAGTTGTTTTTCAAAACTTTTCTCTCCTCATCTTGTTCTTCCCTCTATTGTGTTCTATTTTAAAATAAAAAGCAATCTAGTGATGACAGTCCCTTGCTGAAAAGGCTTTGGTGGCTCCCCACAGCCCTTAAAGTCCACCTGAAACATGAAGGCAAAGTCCCCTGGTTCTGACCCCAGTTCACGTGTCTAGTTATGAGGACTGTTTTGTTTGTTTTCAGTTCCTCAAATGTTCAAGGGTGTCATTTGCCATATTGCACTTGCACCCTCTGCTTTTGTTTACTCTTGCTGTCTGGGTGGTCTTACTCATATCTCTCCAGTTGCAGTCTCAGTATCATTTCCAGAAGCCCCCTGTCCTCCACGTCCATGCTGTGCGCCCTTTCTTGGCATCTGGTACTTCCTTGTTTTACAGCACTTACTGCACTCGCCATCACAGCAAGCTTACTGTGTATTCTTCCAAAAATCTCTATAGATAGATTCTTCCCTCAATATTGTTTCTGTTAGGAGCAGTGAATGAATCATTGCTGTCCAGACACGGAGGCGACATCTCCTTTGGGAATTTCTCGGTGTGAAGGTATCAATTGAAAACCGCCTAGTTGATGGCGATGCCCTGTTCAAGAAGGAATTCTGTGTGAGCCACGGAATTTATTAGTTCATAGACTTAGTTTATTAATTTATTAGTTCAAATGCCAGCTGCCTGGAGGTAGAGAGTTATGGGCGCAAGCTGATAAGCTCTAATGGAGCTGTTTTACACACAACTTTGGTTTTGTTTATCTTGAAGAAGCTTTCTCACAATAAATCCTTTTGATGTTTAAACCTATATAATAAACATGCTGAGCCTGCTCATGGTCAGTCTTCTTCTATCAGAAGTTTGGCTGATCCACTGGGTCCCATTTTTTCTCTATTTGTATCTGTTTGTCTTTTTCTAATCCCCTCGCTGCCAGGTTTGGGAAACTGAGTAAACGCTCGCGCAGGACACAACAGTCCCCTCAATGCCTGCTGAAAAGCATTGGTACGAGGTACCAATGAATAAGTGAATAAATGTATTATCTGTGCTATCTTTGGGAGATGAGCAATAATTGTTATATTAAACATTTCAAACACTGTGCTCAAAAACAAATACAGCTAATCTGTGACAATGGAGATCAGAGGGTGGTTACCTTTAGAAATATTGACTGGGAAGAGGCACAAGGAAACCTCCAGGGGAGGAGAAATTTTTTTCTATATTTGTCTGAGTATGGGTATCATGGATTATGCATACATAAAAGTTCATTGACCTATACACTTGAAATTTGTCATATCAGTTGACATAAAAATTTAAATACTTTTATCTCACTCTAATATCAAGGATGTATTTTATGGATCATTAGTTCAAGAAAGCTTGGCTTCTGGTTCTAAAAGTAGTTTTACAGTTCTGTTTAAGATTGCTACTATATAAAAAGATTGTCCAATCCTCCCTAGTGTGAGGCTTTTGAAAAACATTAATGTATATAACGCACATAGGGCTGAAAAATCTTCAGTTGGTTTTTCTTAAAGTATATAACTTTGTTGAATATAGTATTCAATTCAAAAGTTAACACTATCAAGTGAGTTTTCCTTGACAGATTGAGTGGGCCCATACATACATGGCTATAATTTCTATAGATCCCAAAGCAATGCCAAATCAGCCAAGGGGTTGGACATGTCTGAGCATCTTGTGGGAATCGGTTCCCTTCTAGTTCCTCCAATAATATAAAATTCCCTCTAGTTTGATTCTAACCCTATAAGTACCAACCAGACCGCACTTCCCTAGCCTACTTTCAGATGAGTCTTAGCAAACCCAAGAATCCTGTTGACCATTAGTTGAAAATGTTTAATATAACAATAATTACTCATCTCCCAGAGATAGCACAGATAATACATTTATTCACTTGTTCATTGGTACCTAGTACCAATGCTTTTCAGCAGGCATGCATGTTATTGAAGAACTCCTTTGCCAGTAATGGAATTCCCCTGCTCTCAGACTCACTTCTTCAAGGGGACTTCCCACAAACTAAGAGGAATTCTTGTGCAATGAAACCATCATTTCAGCATGTTAGCATTTAAAATAGCTTCAAGAAATTCTTTCATACTTCTAGGAAAATGGCACTAATTTTCTTCCTATAAAATGAATTTCATTTGTATGCTTGTTTACACAATTCTTGAGTGACCTTCATTTCTACTTATACTTACTCTTCATGTAAAATTAATTTGTTTTGGAAAAATGTGCTTTGTTCTGGTACCATATTTAAGATCACTTAGAACACCTTTTTCTGTTCTGTCTTCCTCATCAAACCTATCTTTTATCTGTTATACTTCAGCCTCTCAGTACCTAAAATCCTATTTTTGCAGCTATTTGGAGGATTAAAGAGGCTGTTCAAATTGACTGGAAATTGTCTTTGCATATTGGTGTACATCATCATTCTGGCTTTGTTGCAACCTGCAGTTATTCAATGTGGAATAATGGCCAAAATCAATTGCAAACTCAAAGTTGTGTTCGACAAGGAAATATTTATTATTGTTATTAGATGAAGCATAAGCTCTTCCATAAGTACTTATGGAAGCAGGAACATGCTTTTCTCTAAAGATTTTATCCTTTAAAGGGCACATAAAATCTCAGGCTTGCTTTTCAGTTTCATAAATACACATATGCATGCATAGAGTTAACACAGCTCATCCATCTTGAGTTTCCTTTGGTTCAAGCAACCATGGAACTAAATCCCATATAACCTGTATAAGTCTGTATGTTTAAATCAACTTTAATGGAGGAGAAAAAAGTTTGAATCCTTGATAATTCAAAACAAGAGAAAATTGTACCTTGAACTTAGCACTATATTCAGCAAAGTTATGTACTCATAGAAAAATGAACTACAGATTTTTCAGCTCTAAATTAAATGTTTTTCAGAAGTTTCTCAAGTCTAATTTGAAGCTGTTAGTGAAGACTCTTACTTTTAACCTGTGAAAGTCATTTCATAACAGAATACTGAAAGTTATTCTATTTTTATAAACATTCACATATACACAAAATATAGGGACAATACTGGACAACGTAGGTATGTAACAAATTACTCCAAAACTTAATGTCTTAAAACCATAGCAATATTTACAATTTTTATAAGTCTGAAATTTGGGCAGGGCTCAGCACAGGAAAGGAATATCGGAAAGCTGATGGAAACAGGAAAAATTGCAATATTTATATAAAGTACTATGGTTACACAGCATTTTGCAGGAATAATAATTTCCTCTTTATTTGCCTTTCCCCTTTCAAGCACGTAGCCCAGTTCTGTGTTTATAATGCCAGGGGGAACAGTATGACAATTTAAGAAAACAGAGATGGCCAGAGAGTCTCTGGCTTTTGTGTTTTCAACTGTCAGAACTTTTTAAGGAGCTCATGCCAGATGCCTGGGATGCAAACATGATTGATAAAGGAATTCCTACTGAGGAAGAATGTCAAGATCAAAGTTTCCTGAAAAAAGCCTGTATCTCACTAGTTATTTCAAAAAGAGTGGGTTTCATTTTAGAAATTAGCTCCCCAAGTGCTAAATGGTTAAAGGAACAGGAGGCTCTATGGTGATAATCAGTAAAACAACAACACACAAACAACAGGGAGCTCCAACTGGACTGCTCAGGAACATGGATAAGGAAGGAGAAGGCTGGTGAAACCTCAGAGCTCCAGGGAGGGCCTCATGGACATAGTGCTCAGGCCCAGAGATTGCTGGTTGTTCTAAGAGGTCCACCTTGAAGTAGATTCTGGAAGATCTGAAAAGTGCTGGGACACAGATTGAAAACCAACTGCCCCTCATGGAGCAAATTGCCATTCCTGGGCAACATCGAGAGGACCAGCAATAAATAAGAAGGAAGCCAATTCTCTTTTCCTGCTTCCTTCTCTTCTCAGCTGCTTCTGGTTTTCAGGACTTCTGGAGCCAGCTGGCAAAGGACACTTGAAAATACACTTTGAGGAATCTCAGTCCCAGCATTGCAGAGCAGAGTGCAGAAAGGATGGACTTGGAGCTGAGAAGCAATAGGTAGATAATTACCGTGTCTCTGTACCTGAAAAAAGGAACCCCTGAAAAGAAAATACGTTGTCTCAGATTGGCCAAGATTAAAGTTTGGTTCCCAGTCAGGGTGAAGATTGACATAGTCATTAGTTTAAACCTTGGAAAAATGAAGACAGTTAGGACTGATTGGTATGCCTTCTACAGTACATTTTCAATTGTGTGAAAACTGCAGACCAAGCACAAACACTAGAAATAATAGAGTAAATGTTTTTTATTATTGTTTCTAGGGGCTAGGATTATGCGTGATTCTTTTTTCTTCTTTATATGTTTTA
Source organism: Xerus rutilus (assembly GCA_028644305.1). Lineage (NCBI taxonomy): Eukaryota > Metazoa > Chordata > Mammalia > Rodentia > Sciuridae > Xerus > Xerus rutilus. The sequence goes on from CM053402.1 coordinate 141,257,084, forward strand.
TTGTTTTCTTAGTTATCTACAATAAGCATTTATCACTTTTACAATAAAATTATTTTCTTAAGAACTTGTTGATGTGTTATATTGTGATTTACTTATATATCATGCTTTAAATACATATCTGAATTGGCCTGATAAAAATCCTAAATTCCCTTTTCATTCTCATACTTTTTAAGGATGATTAGAAACTAGCATGTTCTGTGAATTCCAGTCTTCAGTATTTTCACCCCATCTTCACATATCTTCTATTCATAAGTTTTGCGTCCCTGTGACAAATATACCTGACAAAAACAACTTAAGAGGAAAAGTTTATTTTGACTCATGATTTCAGAGACTCGGTCCATGGTTGGCTGACTCCATAGCTCTGGGTCCAAGATGAGGCAGAACATCACAGTGGAAGGGTGTGGTGGAGGAAAGCACCTCAGGGCACAGCAGCCAGGAAGCGGAGAGTGCTTGATTTCAAGGAGCCAGGAATAATACAAAGTCCCAGGGCATGCCCCTGGTGACCTACTTCCTCCATTCACATTCTATCTACCTAAAATTATCACCCATTAATCCATTCAAATATTAATACGTTCAATGTATTAATGCACCAATTAGGTTAATGTTTTCATAATCTAATAATTTCACCTTTGAACATTCCTGCATTCTCTCACACGTAAGCTTTCAGGAGACACCTCATATCCAAGCCATAACACCTTCTGAGTAAAAGAATAGGTGTAATTTTTGCTTTATATCTCATTTTGACAAAAAAGTGTTGATTCCAATCATTTTCTAGTTTGAAATTTTCCTAAACTCTTTTTCTTTGCCTATGGGCACCAGAATCTTGGTCTATTATGGTAGCATATGATTGTTCTCGAAAGTATAGTAGAAATGATATGCCAAAAGTCTTGGAGAACATGTTCTAAAAGTTGAACTGAGTTCTATTTTTGTCAGTAAAACAGACAAGGGGATAAGCTGGGAATTATAATCTGGGCTGTGTATAATGTGATAATGTATCTGGAAAAATTGAAGCAAAGGGAAACTTTGAAAAGGAAAAGGGAGAAGTACACATGAGCTGTTATGAAACAAAATTCATTGGTCATGGAGACTTGTTGCAGGACCTGGCAATCACTCTTCGGTAACAGTAATTGTTGCTGGAGTGAGGCCTTCACAAAAGCAATTCATCTGGAACATTTTGTGCTTTCTGGGAGTTCTTATAAGAGCTCTCACCATAGGCATATGTGCATAAGAACCTTCAGAGAATCTTTTTAATAGTTCATATGTCAGACATGCAAGCATGAGATCTCCTCTCCCGTGTCTTCTGGCTCTGCTTTGGTTTGAGTCTGGCATACGTGACTCCATCTTGGCATTGGCCAGGTTTCAGGGTGATGTTTCTTCGAAAGCATCACTGATCAACCTTTTGGTAGAGTTTAATCCCACACTGGGAAGAATGCCAACAACTATGAATTGATATGAAGACCATTTGGGCCTCATTAGAACAATTAGACTTTCAGACCAAGCCTGGAGTTCTTTAAGTTCAATTTTATCAGTTCTGCAGGCATTGGATATTGTCTCAAGCTCCAGGCTAAAATCATTGTGTTAGGAGCTGTGGTTCTGAGGAAGTTTGACAGGCAATAGGTGCAAAGTCTTAAAAAAGGACAATACAAAGCAAAACCGATGGTGATGTGATAAACCTATTTTACATAACAGTTTTCAACTATGAAGCCTGAAGGACTAAACAATAACTAAACAACCAAAATGAGCTAGATAAGACTGTAGTCAGAAATTAGAGGAAACTAGAATAATTCAGGATCTAGTCCAGTTTGTAGGTGAATAACAAGAAATCAAAAAACAACAAACATGCAGTTGGATCAAAAATTAATCTTAGGATTAATCTTAGGGACCGGGAATGTAGTTCAGTGTTGAAGTGCTTCTGGGTTCAATACCCAGTAGAAAAAAAATGAAGTCCAGTCACTGCACCAGGGGGTTGAAAACACACTGTAAAGAGCGTGGCAAAAAAAAAAAAAAAAAAAAGGAAATTAATCTTAGGGTTTTAAGTGACTAAGATTTGAGGATTGTTTGTTATTGTAGCATAGCTTAGTCTACCCGAATATTATAGAACCTGTCCTTGCTAAACCACCTGAAAGAATCCATGTTTAACTGAACGATTCTCCACAGAAAGAGTTAATGCACATTATTATTTCTGTAATTTAGGTCAGGGATTTAGATATTTTGATAACTTACCCTATTCAAATTGTTTAATATTACATATGCTTCCTTTTAATAGAGACATTTAAGCTGTGCTATGCTTTTTTAAAAATACTTTTAAATTTTGTATTCTTATCATTTTTCTCATTCCAATAGTAATAGTTATTTCTCCTCCTCCTCCTCTTTCTCTCCCTCTTTCTCCCTCTCTCTTTTTGTACTGGGGATTGAACCCAGGCACTCTACCACTGAGCTACATCCTCAGCTCTTTTGATTTTTTTTTTAAATTTTGAGATAGGACCTCATTAAGTTGACCAGGTTGACCTTGAACTTGTGATCTTCTTACCTCAACCTCCAGAGTCACTTGGATTACAGGTGTGCCCTGTCGCATCCAGCTTTATAGTTATTTCTTAAGATCTTTTTGATGAAAGCTTAATGCACATTCCCATGAATATGACTGATATATCTCTCTTTTTCAACCATTATATTTTAAAATTTAAGTGTCTGTGTCTATGTAATAAGTCTAAGCACATTTTTCATTTTGATGTTTGAAACCTTTATCTGGCAACCACACAATAAGTAGAAGATTATATTCTTCTTCCCCTTAATAAATTCCACAAGGAACAGAACTAGTAACAGGAAATTAGTGTTTGAAAAATCAACCATTGTATGGCTGTGAAAAGAAAGCTCTCTAAGGATACGACTACCTGTCCATGCATTAATGAAAAAATATTCCACTATTTGCTTTAAGTCAATTTTTCTTAAAATCTTGTAATATTCTTTCTGGGTGCTAATGATCAGCTTTATTCAAACTTGATATATGCATTGTTTTTGTTTTTTGTTTTTTGGGTTTTGTTTTTTTTTTTAATCATTTCATCGTCCCAGAAGCTCCCATCAGTAGGGTAAATCTAAGAATTATTTTTACTGGGTATGGATCTTTTTGAAAAAACCGGCAAACCAGGAGGCTTTGAAGCTGCTGTTTTTCATCAACTGTGAGCAGTAATCTAATTCCTCCACCCTGACCAGATCTGACCTAAATGAACACAACTTGCCTTTAGCACACGGATCAAATTGGAGGAGAGAGATAGTCTGTGTGTCCCCCCCGCTGAGGAGGAGTGGAAGATAAGAACTGTGGTTTCAAACATCCTTAATGGCAAATCTCCACAGTCATTTTTCACGGGGGCTGGGTACTGTCCAGCTTTGATTACTGCCTCCTCTTTCCTGGGAATCCTTTTGTTTGGTCACTGGTGATTGGACTTTGGCCAGGTTGTTTTTTTGCATTCTGCAGGTAAAGCTGGGTCTGTCTCAAACAGCCCTGGAGTGACTCATCAGTCTGTAACTGATAGACTGCCTGATTTTTAGCGATTCAAAATTGCCTCATGTGTTCATGCCCTGAAAGACAAGGGTGAGGTTTTCTCTTTTGTTGTTTCCCCACAGTTGTCCTGGTGCCTCAGAGTCCACAGTGCATTCAAGGAATGGCACCAGCATTTTCATTAGTATTTTTATTGGCTTGTTCTTTGGGTTGTGCACATTGAAAGCAAATCAACATGTTTACACAAAGAAAGGAGATCAGGAAAGGCACGTTGTTAGTGGCTTCTGATTTATGAGTCTGAAAAACCTGTCACACTGAGCCTCAGAATGATTTTAATTAGCTGCATGACTGAAATGCTTTGTCAGTGTGGCACATTAAAGACAGTACCCTCTGATGAGTGAGTAGCCAAGGGGAGAAGCTGGGGATGGGAGGAGGGGCCAGCTGCAAACGAAAACCATGCTGCTCACTTTGCCTGCATCTGTAAGCTACTAACAAAAGGTAGTTCACTGAGCATGTTTTCCAGTTCTTGGTTTGAAAAAACTGCTGGGAATACAGGTGTTCCTTGACTGACTCGATAGACGAGTCATAAATTGAAAATGCATTTAATACCCCTAATCTACTGAACATCATAGCATAGCAACACAGTACACTGGCGAGTATTGGTGATCTTACCCTGAAGATCACAAGGCTGACTAGGAGCTGGGGCTCGCCACCACACTGCCCAGCATCTTGAGAGTATTGGACCGTGTATCATGATCATTACCTGGGAAGAGATAAAAATTCAAAATATGATGTATGGTTTCTACTGATGGCATATCACTTTCACAACATTGTAAAGTTGAAACATCATTAAATCAAACCGTTGTAAGTTGGGGACCTTCTGTATTCATGAAGCATCACCTAGTTTTTTTCTCTTAATAATGCAGCTCCCCAAATGGAGAAATAGGAAAAGTGGAGCAAGTTTTTCAATCAACACGAAAGGAGACTCCTTTAGGAATTTAGAGTCTTAAGCAAGAGGACTCATCATGTCGGGAGGCCTCAGATCAAGTTAGAACTTGCTGTATTTAAGTAACTGAGCACAGTGGCTTGTGCAGTGGGAGGGACAACAGCATCATGAGAGGAGTTCTGGAACCATCATGGGATGCACAGAGTCCAGCCATGCCAGGGCCAAGCAAGAGCTAACTCCATTTCCAATGTCTCCATGTACTCAGCAACAGTGGTGCTCCCCACTGAAGTCTGAAGCCAAACTGGCTAAATAAATGCTGAATATTTTCAGGAAGACTACTGATATAGGAAAAGAATAGCTGGCTTGTTCTTGTCCCAAACAAGAGGCTCTTCACTTGGAGTGCTGAGTTGTTCTGGGTGCCATGATCTAGAGGGGAGGCATGGAGGTGGGCAAGGGCCCCTTCCAGAATGGGACTGGGCATGGCAGATGCTCTGGGAAGCAAATCAGGGAGAGGCAGGAACTTTTCCATCTGCAGAGACCTACCGGATGGCCCCAAGCAACAGTATCTAGCACATATAAATGAAGATGGTGACCTATGTTAGAGATTGCAGGGCAGCTTCAAAGGGCTCTGTCTTTCACTTCTTCCCAAGCCCCAAACTCCCCTTGAGCTGCCAGAGTTGGCTTACAGCTTCGCAGGCGTGCCTTTCCACATTCAAACTTTTACTCACATTCTTCCCTTTTTTATGTGCCTCTATTCTTTTGCCTACTGAGTTTAAATACCACTTACTAGAAAAGACTCTCTCCCTCTATCTCAGCTAATGGTAGAATTCCAGAGCCTTGGGATTGTGTCTTTTTTTTTTTTTTTTTAACAATGAATCATCTATTACCAAGTAAGTCTTCTATTTTGTTGTCTTGATATATTGTTTATGCACTTATTATTATTTAACTGCATAGCTATACAAATATGTAAGTAATGCTTTTTCAACTAAAATAATAGCTTATACATAGTCATACTTTCCAAAACAGTGTCATGGTAAGTTTGCATGAATTAGATAGCTGCATATCAGAAAGACATCAGATGAACAGTGGCTTAAACAAGATAATTTTCTTTTTTAATTAATAGAAGTTTGAAGGTAAGAGGGAGTCTGAGGTTGATCAGGCTTCACAGTCATTAAAAATAGACTCTGATCTTTTGGCCCTATCCTCCTTCTGCACAGGTGTTTAAAAATTTGTAAAGCCAACACTTGTAATTGGGAAAATGTACATACATTTCAGTGTGGGAGGAATAGATTGAACAATCTATTGATATAACAATCTTTGAACACTTCAAAGTGACTATAGTTATTCCTCAAAACCCCCAAGAAGGGTCTCACAAGGGCCACAAACTAGTCCACCAGTTATAGTTATCATCACTTAATTTCTTCCATGTTCCAATGTCTAGGTGACCACTGGTCACAAGGGCTCTCATGACTGCCTCTCCAAGGAGTTGCCCAGGAAAGCACCAGCATAGAAGTGCCCCCAAGGAAGACAGTCCTTGGGTTGCTATGTTGACTCTTTGAGGTGTCCATCAATGTTCAGAGAATTGTGGCCTCTACCCAATTCTGTCTCTCACTTTTTAAAAAAATTTTATTTATTTATTTATTCTACTTAGCTATACATGATACCAGAATGCATTTTTATTCATTGTACACAGATGGAGCACAACTTTTCATTTCTCTGGTTGTATGTGATGTAGAATCACAACATACATGCAGTCATACATAAAGCTAGGGCTATGATGTCCATCATATTCCACCATCTTTGCTGTCCCCATGTCCCCTCCCCCATCCTACCCCTGTGACCAAAGTTCATCCGTTCTTCCTGTGTCCTCTCCCACATTATGGATCAGCATCCACTTATCAGAAAAAATATTCGGCATTTGGTTTTTTGAGATTGGCTTACTTCACTTAGCACGATATTCTCTACCTCCATCCATTTACCTGCAAATGCCATAATTTTATTCTCTTTTATTGCTGAGTAATATTCTGTTGTATATATACATACCAGTTTCTTTATCCAGTCATCTATTGAAGGGCATCTAGGTTGGTTCCACAGTTTAGCTATTGTGAATTGAGCTGCTATAAACATTGAAGTTACTGTGTCACTGTAGTATGCTGTTTTTAAGTCTTCTGGGTATAGACCAGGGAGTGGGATAGCTGGGTCAAATGGTGGTTCCATTCTAAGTTTTCTAAGGAATCTCCATACTGCTTTCCAGAGTGGTTGCACCACTTTGCAGTCCCAATAGCAATGTATGAGTGTGCCTTTTCCTCCACAACCTTGCCAACACTTATTGTTGTTTGTATTCTTGGTAAGTGCTATTCTGACTGGTGTGAGATGAAATCTTAGGGTAGTTTTGACTTGCATTTCTCTAATTGCTAGAGATGTTGAATATTTTTTCATATGTCTGTTGATCGATTGTATATCATCTTCTGAGAAATTTCTGTTCAGCTCCTTGGCCCATTTATTGATTGAGCTGTTTGGTTTTTTTGGTTTTAAGTTTTTTGAATTCTTTACATATCCTGGAGATTAGTGCTCTATCAGATGTGTGTGTGGCAAAGATTTGTTCCCAGAATGTAGGCTCTCTGTTCACTTTGTTGATTGTTTCTTTTGCTGAGAAGAAACTTTTTAGTTTGAATCCATCCCATTTATTGATTCTTGATTTTACTTCTTGCGCTACAGGAGTCCCGTTAAGGAAGTAAGGTCCTAATCTGACATGATGAAGATTTGGGCCTATTTTTTCTTCTATTAGGTGTTGGGTCTCTGGTCTAATTCCCAGGTCCTTGATCCACTTTGAGTTGAATTTTGTAGATGGTGAGAGATAGGGGTTTAGTTTCATATTGCTGCATATGGACTTCCAGTTTTCCCAGCACCATTTGTTGAAGAGGCTATCTTTTCTCCAGTGTACGTGTTTGGCTCCTTTGCCTAGTATAAGGTAACTGTATTTAAGTGGGTTTGTCTGTCTCACACTTTATTATTTGTATTCTAGAGTAGCACAACCAGGGTCTCCAGTAGTCCTGCCTGTGTCTGACTCCCATGCTGCCTCACATTCACAAAGCACCTAGGCAAAATGGTGCATCATCAGCTTTTGCTCCCAGATAACTTCCAAGCTACCAATGTGATGTAAGATGCCAAAAGGAGAGCAGTTGCTATTTCCCTCTGCCCCACCCTCCATGCCCCTCTCTCCTCTCAGTCTGTGTCTCCAAATGGATTCCTCCCTCTTTCAAGGATAAATAAACCTGGGAGATAGATGACTGAGGCAGTCTGGAAAAGGCCATGCAGCACCAAATCAGAATTTCTCCTTGGCAATCTCAAATGTCCCATAACTCAATGAAACTTCCAGGAGAATCCCTTTAGTGGTGAATAAATGGAAGCAGATGTTATAGTACTCTTTTTAGTGAGTCAAAAAGGCAGAAACAGAGAAACTAAAAGGCACAGAGGACATTCCAGTTGTCTAATTGGTGTGGTGTCCACTGAACCACCTTACCCTAAGTAGGAGCAAGACATATTACATAAAAGCTCAGGAAAAAAATCAAACGTGAAGACCATCTACCATATCCTTGGGACCAAGTGAGGGATACAAGATTTCTTGCTTCATAAAAGCTCATGTAGACCCAGAAGGGTGTTTAATTTAATAATGCAAAGGAGATGTGATGACTGTTGCGACCCCTGCTTCTTCCAGCTATCAGATAAACCAGGATTCATTTTTAAGTTGGACTATGTGAAACCAAAGCAACTTCTCATGGTTGCCATGGGTTACCTTCTAAATATGTGGCCGGATGTGAGTTCCCCAAATTGTTATGCAATGAAAATGTCATAGATTCTAAGTATGGAGTTTTTTTCAATTACATACCCAGAGAAATGTGATATTTCCCCTAGGATTGTATTATATTGGGTTTGGCTGCATTTCAGTAGATTTCAGTAATGGAGAACTAAAGCCATGCTAGCTACAGGGCACCAATGACTACAGACTGATTAGTTTGGGGCTGGTAATTTGAATGGTGCCAACTTATTTTTCTTAACAAGAGGAATTTGTTTTCCAACAGAAAACATAAGGAATTTTCTCTGCCTGAAGAATACTTATATATACTGAATGTGCTCACCAGGTTTTGTATAGCCTTTGACTATTGAGCTTCTATACAGTGACTGTTCAGTTTTCTCTTTCTCTACTAAGCATGAACTCCCTGAGGGCATGGAGGATGCTGTTTGTCTTGACAGCCCTAATATCTCACACAGTGATGGGTGCATTGGAATTGTCCCATAAGCAGTGGCTAATGAACTAATTCATGATGCAAAGCAATGGTCTACGTAAATTAGTGGTATTTTTTTTAAAAGGGGCCTTGGAAGGAAGGCAGTGTCCAGAAATAAGATTGGTTCTGAGTAAGTCTTGGCTTTACCGACAATTTTTGCTCCAGGGGGAGAATAACAAAGATTTAACTGGAACTTCATTTTCCAACAAATATATAGAAACCCAGAAAACAGATAGGATTTAGAGCAGTGAGGCAATAAACTAATAATCCGTAGACGCGGTCTGGCTGCCTTGTCACCCTGAAGGTAATTATGTGTGCAGTTTAGAAGGGATGCACACTGCATTATGCCTGCCCCGCTCCCCTCCATCCGTCACTCGCTGGGCTTCCCTTAGCCACCCCTTTGCAATGTGCGCTGTCATTGCAGAGATAGTGATTCTAGGGATGTCGTGAGTGTGAGGGAGAAATTAATTTTGAAATCAAGACATTAAGCATGGCCTGTGTAAAATGTTAGATAAATACTTCAAATGACTTCTGATGTCTCTATTATGTGCGGGGTTGTTGCCTTTGGTATCTCCCTTGTGTGAAGATGGCATACATTCTTCTAAACATGGAGAGAACCACAGATTCCCAGAGCCGGCAATAGAGAACGCTTATGTGGAATCTGAGTTTGCTTTTTTTTGTTTATGCTTGATTTTAATTTATTTGTATATTACAAGATTTATATTTGTTTATTATAGGATTCTTTTCTAACATTGTGCAACTTTTTCTAAAGTGTGGTCTTATTAGTTATATATGACAGTAGAATATATTTTGACATTTTATACATAGATGGAGTATCACTTCTCATTTTTCAGGATGCACATGATGTGAGATTACAATGGTTGCGTAACCATATATGCACACAGGGAAATAATGTCCAATACATTCTACTATCTTTCCTATTCCCATTACCCCTCCCTTCCCTTCATTCCCTTTTGTTTAACCCAAAATACTTCTATTCTTTCACATATCCCCTATTGTCAGTTAGTATTTACATATCAGAGAGAACATTTGGCCTTTGATTTTGGGGAATTGCTTATTTCATTTAGCATGACAGTCTTCAGTTCCATCCATTTACCCATAAATGCCGTAATTTTATTTCTCTTTATGGCTGAGTAGTTTTCATTTTCTTTATCCATTTAGGTTGAAGGGCACCAAAATGTTCCAGCAGTTAGAGAAGTGCAAATAAAAACTGAGATTTCATCTCACTCCAGTCAGGATAGAAAATATCAAGAATACAAGTAACAATAAATGTAAGGATGTTGGGGGAAAGTACACTCATACATTGCTGGTGGGAATTGCAAATTGGTGCAACCACTCTGGAAAGCAATATGGAGATTTCTCAGAAAACTTGAAAAGGAACCACCATTTGACCCGGTTATCCCACACCTCAGTTTGTACCCAAAGGACTTAAAATCAGCATACTACAGTGACTAGCCAAATTTGCTTTTTAATTGCAGGGGAGGGAGTAGGAAAATTCTGCTCAAACAGAAAATGTGAGGTAGAGAATTTGCACCTGTTCCCCACTGGCTCTACCTGAATCTACCTGGGAATGACCTGGGTCTAGTCTTCCGAGCCAGGATTTTGCAAGTTCCGTTCTCAGGAGGTGGCTGCCTCCTTCATGTTTGCTTGTGATTCTGGTGCTCAACCGTCAGTCGTTAAACTCCCTGACAGAAGTTTGCCCCAATTTACCTGCAAAAGCATTCAATGTGATATAGGTAGGGAAGACATTAATGTGCTCTGCAAAATCAAACAAACCTGGCTTCAAATACTGGCTATATCTCTGTGTCTTTGAATAATTTACTTAGTATGTTAGGCCTTTGTTTTCCTTATCTGTTAAATGGGACAAATAATATCTACTTTAATAAATTGTCATGGAACTAGATGATGTGATATATATAAGATATCTGGGAAGCCATAGGAGCTTTATAAACTATGAAAATTAATTCTACTTTTGATCAACTTCCTCCTTCCCCCATTAGTAACAGTAATTGAGAGATGGAGAGGAAGTTAGGAATAATGCCTTGGTTGCCATACCCTGTTCACTCTTTTTCTCATTCTTCTGCTTATTTATTTTAAAATAATTTTTATATAGATTAGAGGTTTACATTGTGATGTTATGGGACACATATAGATTGTAAAATGTTTATGACAGAGACACTGATTAATTCTGTCATCTCACATTTATTTATTTGGTGACAAAAGTAGCTAAAATCCACTTGCTTGATAAAATCCCGAATACACTGTCCCTCTTCTCCATTCTTTAGATACAGGAACACTACAGGTCTCAGGCAGAATGAATGAAGGAAATTGAAGATGAAAACTCTTACGTGAAAACTTAAACATAGCAATAATATGTGGCCTAGAAATTTCTCTCGAACCCAAATTTTAAAATGATAGATGATTTTTGTCTATTTCTGTCAATTATATTTAAATGATGACTCAAAACACATTCTAGATAAAAGTGCTGATTCCAGGCTGTGAGAGTGTCCTCCTATGACCCACAAATACTTAAAGAAACAGCATGCGGGGGAGAAGGCAGGGGAGTACTCAGGATCCAAAGGTTTAGGGCAATTTTAATCCTCAATTGACAATACTTCCTTGCCTGATCAGTGTTTATCTTCCCAGTAATTTATTTGAGTTGGTAGCGCTGTACGTGGAGTGGCAGGATTTACAGTCATTTAGACATATGATCCTCTACTTTAAAACAACTCCAATCTAGTGAAAAACACAAGAGAAACACAAGTGAAGTGCATAGAAATGGTCCGTGGTTAGCACATCTTCAAAATCACGTGGGGCTGGAGTGGTGTGTTAGGACCTCCAGTTCAACGTGACTTTAGTGGGTAAAATGTGCAGAGGAAATGCCTTTGGCCACGGAGTCGGTGCAGTCATATACATTTGCTAGATCCAGCTGTATTTCCTTAAGTGCTGAACATATTGTTCTGGCTGTTTATATTCTTGGCATCCAGCACTGCTCTGCATTCCCAAGCACCAAGAACACACAGCACAGCAGTAGCTTTCCCTAAAAGGCCTGTAAAGCCATGACTGGTTTATTCTCCCAAAGATCCAACGTCCTTATTAAAGCACAGGCTCTGTTGCAACTGACATGGCTCTGAGTTAAATGTGTTGCAACACATTCTTAGGGAAACAGAGTTCTTTTGACTAACAGCCTCCATATTTGTCAAAACTACTGTAGGCCAAAGGTTAGCAACAGCGTCTGGCAGCACAAAACCAAACCTGAAAAGTTAAAGTTGGCCAAAAAGCCCGATTCTTGCTACAGCTCCTGTCTCTGCTACTCAGGTTCTGAGTGAATGCTGTCCCAACACAAGTTTATAGACTCTGTAGGATGCTTAAAAACAAAGCAGAAACTGAAACCTGGTTGATTCTTTTCCCCCAGGAGGGAGATGCCCAAGTCTGTTTTGTAACAGCTCTCAGACAATGTTGTGGAACATTCAAGGAACATTTCTTTCCATTTACTGTATTTTTTTATTAAAATGCGAAAACAAGATATTTAAGTAGCTCAGTTGAAGATATTCAAAATCTCATAGGTGGGCAGACACATTAAATATTAAATCTAAGATCAGTTGTTGGGGCTGGAGTTGGGGCTCAGTGGTAGAGCAGTTACCTAGCATGTGTGAGGTACTGGGTTTAATTTTCAGCACCACATATAAATACATAAAAAAATAAATAAATGTCCATCTACAACAAGTAAAACATTAAAAAAAAAAAATCAGTTGTTATGGGAATGCAATAGAAGGGCATTAACCCAGGTTTAGAAAGCAGGGAAGGCCATGGTGGCCCAAAGTGGTTGCTCCCAGTCCACATGACTCTACAGTCTAAGTAGCCAGATATACACTGTTGGAATGCCTCAGTGAACTTTGTCACTTTGGGCCAATACTGAGATGGGAGGACCAGGGGATAGAACTATTCCATATGATAATGTAATGGTGGTTACAAGACACTATCCATTTTTATAAGCCTATAGAACTTTATAGCACAAAAAGCGAAACAGTGTATACAAGTTTAAAAACTCAAGTTAATTACTTAGGACATCAGACAATCCCAAGATGGAATGCAAACTATGACTAAACAATCCATCCATATTAGAAGTGTACAAAATGACCTTACTATAGAGGGTTGGGTTAAAAGTGTTAAACTAAGTAACTTTAAAAATGAGTAGGAACCATCATGTATAACCAGAGGAATAAGAACTTATACTCCATTTATATATGATGTGTGAAAGTGAATTCTACTGTCATGTATAACTAATTAGAACAACAAAAATAAAATCAGTAGGAACTAGGCTGGGCATGGTGGGGCAGGCCTATAATCCCAGCGGCTGAAGCAGGAGGATTGCAAGTTCAAAGCCAGCCTCCATAACTTAGCAAGGCTCTAAGCAACCTGGTGAGACCCTGTCTCTAAATAAAAAATAAGTAAATAAAAAGGGTTTGGGATGTGGCTCAGTGGTTAAGTGCTCCTGGGTTCAGTCCCTGGTTAAAAAAAAAAAAAGAGTGGGAACTAAAACTGTATATAAGCTCTGTACTCTAATTGTTAAAGTTGTTTCCCATGAGAGTGGGGTTAACAATTCTGAAAACACTACATGTACATTAGAATTAAGTGATTAAGTGAATGGATGGCAGATGGTGAAAGCTAGGTTTTCTATGCTTAGAGTTTATGGACAAACAAGGGAAAAAATTTAGAATGAATCATGTAGTATTTATTAGATTAGAATTGGAGGCATCAGTATAAACTCATGTTTAGTTTAACATAGATACAGAAAAATACACAAGAATAAATAATTATAGGTGTGTGTATCTACACCAGTTATTATACATACATGTATTTCCTCGATTTGTTAGCTGAGAGAGCCTAAAAGCAATAATATTCAAGTACCAAAGAGCACGCTCAGTACCCAGATCTTGGTTTCTAATACTATTCTCCAGTAAAAGACACCAGGGCTCCTTGGAGAAATGGTTGATTTTAGGTTTGGAGCAGGAAAAATACATGAGTCCAGAATATCTTATAGTTCCATGAAGGAGGATATGCTCAAGGAAACCCACAACAGTGGGGACTTGCCAAACAGACATAGCCAAGGACTAAAGAGCTCCCAATGGTCAAAGCAGAAGCAACCTGAGCAACAAAATAAGTAACATAGCATTGGATTAAAACCCAAAGTGACTAAATATCTATGAATGTATACTGACATAAATAGATAGCTAAATAAATAAATAAATATGCAAAAAAGTATATAAATTATCCATGATAAAGAATTCCAAATAATTCATAAAGATTGTCACTACTTTAAGGAGTGGAACATAACCCTACCCCTTAAGTGTAGGCTCCACATGGTGACCTTCAAATACCATGATATGGAAATGCACAGAAAAAGAGGGTGAGAATGGTACCTTACCCCTGTGATTCTTTTATCCCAAATCCATAAGCTCAATGCCAGTAAGAGAAAAACATCAGGCAGATCCCAATGCAAGGACATTTTACAAAATATAGAACCATTGCTCCTCAAAATTGCCAAAGCCTTAAGAACAAGAAAGTCTGAAAAACTGTTGTAGGCTGAGGAGCCTAGAAACACACACGACTGAAGTTAAGGTGGTATCCTAGATGAGACCCTGGAACAGAAAATGAATACTAGATAAAAACTGAAGATATCTAAATAAGACACAGACTTTAGCCAGTAATACTGTATTAGTATTGGTATCTAAAATGGCAATGTGTTAGTATTTGTTCATTAGGCTGGTTCATTAGATGTGATGTTAGCATCATATTAATGTAGAATATTAACAATAAAGGATACTGGGTATATGTTATATGGGAATTCTCTGCACTATCTTCCCAACTTTTCTATATTCTAAAACTATTATTAATAAAAAGTTTACTGATGAGTATGCACTATAATTTTTCTAATTTGTATATAGATAGATAATAGAACTAGATTCATATATGAACACACAGAAAAAAAGATGAAAGGTTACATATGAAGACATTAACATTGATTATTGCTGGTAGTGATTAGAGAGTAATGTTTTCCTATTTTGCTCATGTGTATAGAAAACTCTATTTCACAAAGTAAAAGAACTTGTAAACATGCATTTGATTCAGAAGACTTCCCCATCTGACATACAAAAAGAGTTATATTTAATATTTCTAAAAATGTTTAATAAGCAAACAGTATGGAATAATTCTGTCAGTGGAAAAATATAAAAATTACTTATAGATTTATAATTTTCTTCCCAATATGTTCTCTCATAGAACTGAGGATGAGGTTAAAGGAATAGCTATTTCTTGAACTAACATGTTTTAGTAGCTATGTTAGTCAGCTTTTCATTTGCTGTGACCAAAGTACCAACGAGAACAACTTAGAGGAGAAAAAGTTTAGTTTAGCTCATGGTTTCAGAGGTTCAGTCTATGCTGGCCAACTCCACTGCTCTGGGCCTGAGGTGACACAAAACATCATGGTGAAAGAGAATGGCAGAGAAAAAAATGTTCCACCTATGGTAGCCAAGAATCAGAGAAAGAGAGCAAGGGAAGAGCCAGGGACAAAATACAAACTCCAAAGACATGCCCTGTGAATTAACTTCCTCCATCCATGCCCCACCTGCCTACCATTACCACCCCCAGTTAGTCCATTCAAATAATTAATCTATCTAAAGGATTAATCTACAAATTAGGGTACAGCTCTCATAATGTAATAATTTCATTGCTTGCATTAATATAGGAGTTTTTTTTGCGAGGATAATCCATATCCAAACTATAGCATCAGTTTTCTTTTTTTTTTCTTCATATTAAACATCTTTATATGCACTTTCAATGAACAGTATATATATATATATATACATATATTTATATATATTTTTTATCAACCATCTTTACTATACCCATTCCCCTTTCCTGCCCCCCGCCTCCCCCATGTCGCGTCCAGTGTTTCTCTATTTCTCTTATGTTTCCCATTCCCACCTCCCTTATTCATCAGCATCCATTAATCAGAGAGACCATTCGGCATAGCATCAGTTTTCTATCTCTATAACAAAATACCTTAAATGACTAACTTAAAACAACAACAACAACCAAAAAGTTGATTTTGGCTCATGATATTAGAGGCTCCATGTCATGATCAAGCAGACCCATTGCTTTTAGGCTTCTGTGTAGGTGCTGGATGGCAATGTCAGGGAGCACATGGCAGAGCAAACAGCTCACCTCATGGCCAGGAAGCAAAAGAAGAGACCAGGGACCCCCAGCCCCTTGAAGGGCATGCCCTCTAATGCTCCAGTGACCTTCCACTCATCCTTCTCTCCCAAGGATTTCACTACCTTCCAATGGTACCATCCTGGAGATCCAGCCCCTAACAAATGGGCCTTTGGAGTATTCAAACTATAGCATGAGAGTTTGACAAAATATAGTCAAGAAATAGTCTCAAATTAGCATTCAAGAGGAATTCTCCTTCCTCATTTTAATTCATTCATTTCCCTCATTCTGTTTTTTTATGTAATTTAAGATGCTTGTATCCCACAGAGAAGCTGGTGCTAGGCTCCAGGAAGGTGCCGTCAGATGTCCCTCGAGTCCCATTCTCAGCACACCTGCTAGAGCAGCCTCCCACGTTGCAGATTAGAAGATGATGGGCATGTGCAATCTCAGAGTGATGGTGATGTCATTCCCAGTTTCCCCAGTGGGAAGCAATTAGCTATTCTAAACAGAAATATATTCTTTCATTCCCATGATGGGCTTGCTTATTCTTTCTTAAATTATTAGATCATTCTTGGCTTGAGCTTATTTGGAACAGGCCATCCTCTCTTTTTTTGTTTTCAGGGATCATTTCATTTAATCATTTTCTCTATTCATTTAATCATATTTCATCTATTCTGTAAATACTCATTGAGGGCTTACCATTTATCAGATACCATGTTAATAGTTGAGGAATATTAAAGTGTGAACAATAATAATAAGCCCCTAACTTTAAGAAAATCCCAGGAAAAAAGAGGTGGTGAAATAAATTCTTATGCTTCCATGATCTAATAAATACTGTACTGTCAGATAAAGTAAAATGAGTATTCACAGCAATGAGGTTACATTCGTGTAGAAGGTACAAAAGAATGTGCAAAAATGATAGTGAGTTTGGGGTCTTAATATTTGAGGTGCATGTGAAGGAGGGGAGTTGATTTTCCCTTTATGTTTCCGTGTGGAGACACTTGAGTTAGAATAGCACTCCTGAGTGATCTTCCTGCTCATTGCTCCTCCCACAGAGAGTTCAATGAGGTCAAGAGCAGAAACTGAGTATGCCTGGCTTAGCCCATTTTGCAGAAACCTGCATGAAGCTTTATGCTCTGATCTGTTTTCTGCCATGTAGTAAGCACTCTTTAATGCTTCTTTCTCCAGTTAATTTTATCAATAATTTAATCTCTGCCTGTCTCCTGCGCCTACTGGAGAAAAAGAAAGAAGTATTATTATTAGCTCATAAAAGTTGTTAATAATTAACTTTGGCCTTGTCAAGATAGAAGAAGTGAGGGGAACAGATAAGCAGAGGCACAGATATAAAGTGTAAAGGAACATTGAGCAGGTCAAATTATCAGGAATTGAGTACGAGGGAAGACAGAAGCAGAAGATGAAGTCCAAAGGAAGATCAGGGACTATATTAGTCAGAGTTCTCCATAGAAACAGGGCCAATGAGATATATATTCAGATATGCAAAAAGAGATTTATTGTGGAGGCTTTGTTCATACAGCTATAGAGGTTTAGTCCACAATTTGCCATGAGCTGGAGGCCCAGGAAGGCTGCTGGTATAGTTCCAATCTGAACCCAAAGGCCTGAGAGCCAGGGAGCCAATGGTGCAAAATTCCAGCCCAAGTTCCCAGGCTCGAGAACCAGGAGCACTGATTTCTCAGGCGGGATAAGATGGATGTCCCAGCTGAAGCAAAGAGAACAAATTTATTTTTCTTCCAACTTTTTGTTCTATTTGGGCCCTCAAAGGATTGAGTGAAGCCTGTCCTGTTGGGAAGAGTGATCTTGACCCTGTCTATCAATTCCACTGCTAATCTCTTCTGGAAGCATCCTCACAGACACACCTAGAAACAGTGATTTTTTTTTTTTTTTAACCAGTCATCTGAGTATCACTTAGCCAATCAAAGTGACATATAAAATTAACCCTTGGGAGGACTGGTCCTGGAGGATCTTGAAAGCTGTGGTAAGGCTTCAGAATTCATTCATGGTTGATAGAGAGGTTCTGATCCCTGCAATTGTAAGGTATCTTATATAGACTAACATCCTTAAAGAAAACAATCATAAACTCTGGCCAAAATATTAAAAACAACTGTTTGAAGGTACTGGAGAGTAATCAAAAGCAGACTGAACTAGTGATTTGATCCTTGAAAAAAAGACCCCAAAATGTGAGATGCATACTTGGCTTGCCCACTGGGGCAATCGCCATCTCCACTGAGCTATAAGTAAAACCATACTTTTATTACAGGAGTCAAAACATACAGTCTGGGATTGCTATGGCTGGAAATTTAGGAGTAAAATCCCTGAGAGAAGGGAGTGCTAGAGGGGGAAACCTCAAATCTGCATATAAACTTTGCTTAATTCTTTGCTAACTGTTGAACTATGCATGTGAGAGGTGAGACTCCAGGTCACTCAGCAGGAAAAGCCTGGAATGTTGAAAGATCTAAGACAATGGTTTAGCAGCAAAGATCTAAGGCATTGCAGGAAAAACAGACTTTGGAGTTTGAGGGGGCTCAGTAAAATTTTCAACTTTAGATAAACCCAAGAAAAACCATGCCTTAGCAGTCAAAGCTATGCTCAAGTAGGAAGGAATTCACTCCAGGATTGAGGGAAAACAAACACGGGTTCATGATTAATTTAACTCCTGACTGGGACAAAACTCAGCACTACAGAGGAGTAAGACACAAACCATATTTCCTACAATATTTCAATCACCACTTTTGGTATATAATAAAACATTACTAAGTATGCAAATCAACAAGAAAATGTGATCTAGAGTCAGGGAGAGTTAGTGAAAAGAAACAAGACATGTCTGTTATGCAGACATTGAAATTAGATGATATAAAATATGAAAATATGCCAAGGGTACTACATGAAAAATTACCATCATGGGTGAAAAGATAAGAATTTCATATAATTGTCAAAATGGAAATCTTAGAACTGAAAAATGTACCTTTGAAGACTCATTGCATGTGATTAACAATAGAGTAGATGTGAAAACAGAGGTCACTGAACTTTAAGACAGGTCACTGAAATCATTCAGTCTGACCCAGAGAAAAGCATTGCAAAATAATGGACAAAGTTCCAGTGACCTATGAGATAGTGTTGAGATGTCTAAAATGATATATTTCATGTTTAAAAAAGGCAGGGAAGATAGGAGAAAACAAATATTTGGAGAAATATGGAAAACTATTTTTTCAAACTTGATCAAAAACTGCAACTCATAGCTATAGAAAGCCCAATGAACCACAGGAGAATACGAAGATAAACACAGCAAAGGAAAAGAAAAAAATCTTAAGTGAGAGGGATGGGGGAAAGACAGATAAGGCACAAGGGAACAAAAATGAGAATTTAATCTGACTTTTCCTCAGAAAGTAATGGAGGCAGAAGGCAACATTACCTTTAAAATCTATTAGCAATGAAATATCTTCCAAAAATTAAGGGCATCTAAAGATATTTTCATAAACAACTAAGATAATTGTTTGCTTTGTAGGATGTACTAAAAGAAGATACTCAGATTGAAGGAAAATAATTCTAGGTGGAAAATGAGTTCTACAGAGGGGAATGAGGGTATGAAAAAGGTAAAAATATGGAGAATATTTTTTCTTGAAAAGCCAGTGAAGTGTTCAAAGAAAAATAACAATATGTTTTGAGATTCCTATTTTTAGAAGTACAGCAACAGTACCATGTAAAGATAAAGGGGGAAGTATACATAGACTAATAGTCAGATGAGTCCTGGCAAAATTTTTGATAGAGAAATAAGCAGATGTATGACAGAATTTAAACTGTGCCTTTGGAGAGTCATCAGTAGGCCATACAGGACAGATCAGAAGTAATAGCCTCATAGAGGTACTGAGAAAGAACCAACAAGATTTGGAAACAAAAAACCAAAAAAAATGATTTTAAATAGCATTCCCATTTTTGGAAGTTCGGTGATGGAACCATTAATGATATCATTAAAAAGGCAGGGAAACTTATAGACAGATTTGCCATGAGAAGAAGAGGATGAATTTACTTATGAACTGATCAAATCTAAAATGTAGGTGAGACCTTACAGATAAAGATGGATGACAAGCAATTCAAGATGCAGGTCTTATAAAAATTCCAGCGCCACTCCTCATAAATTTATGATCTTTATGTGACTAGCTTTCACCATATGCTACATGATTTACTGGAAACTTTTTAATATATCCAAGCTGTTAGAAAGAAAATTATAGGCAAACCATGGCAGAGTGGGGTATTTGTATTATAATTTGCCGAGAGGTCTTTCAGTCCAGCCTCCCTCCCTGAGCAAAGGTCCCAGACCAAAGACCAGCAGCCACTGAGCCTCAGGTCTGAGAGGTCACTGGCTTCACTCTGGAGACTAGCATGCTGGCTGTCTATATTACCACTCAACCTTCCCCCTCTACCTTCCCTGATGTTTGATGCTATGATGCCACAACAAAGAACCCAGAAAAATGATAAGACTAGTAGCAAAAACCAACTGGCTAACTGTAAGGAGCATATGCCATAGACATGCCTGGACATGCTGGGGACTCACTAAGTTGCTGGCCATAAGGAACAGCAGCCATTGACTTGCTTAGTCATGCCTGCTTGCAATCGATAAGGGGCTGTGAGGGGCACCTAACCATAGGCCTGCTTAGCAATGACTGGTTACAATTGATAGGGAGCTCAGCTCCATACACACGCGCAAAGAAATGCCCAGTTGCAATTAGACTATCTCACTGGACATAAACAATGACATTGACTTTCACTGGGTGTAACCAATCACCAGGTCACACCACAAACATGGAACTGCATTTAAACTGCTTGTCCTGCCACACTGGGGGCTTTGCTCCAAGGACATCAGTGAGACCGGCCACCTTGTAGTCGGTCCCTGGATCCACTCCACCATTCTCTGACGTCCAACCGTTGGCTGAAGAGAACCACCAGACAAGGACAGCATCTGCTCTTTGGCTAAGAGAAGTCACATGGCATCGGAGATATTTTGGGGCTTGTGGTTGCCCTAGGATTGTGTGAATTGCTGGTAGTGTTTAGTTGCCCTAGGATAGTGTGACTTGCCTATAGTGTTTAATTAGTACACATGAAATGCTAGTTGAGGTGCTCCAGCACACCCAACAAATCTTTGCAGTATTTTTATTTGATGACTGTTGTGATTGAACATACACTTGCATTTAAAGACAATCTGCCTCCTAGTAATTATTAATGGCACTGCTCATGACAGAGGTGGATCTACCGCCTTCGTCCCTGTCTGGATCCCTGTGGTCCAGTCTTGGGGAAACACTACTGATAAGCACATGTTGGTGCACATTTTCTCTGTCTACTGCACATGTCCATGCTATCATAATGACTTGGCTTTCTGGTTCCTTTTTCCTTTTTTTTGTATTTGGGGCCTATTTTATCACCCTATTTTCACATTACGATCACTAAAAAGAAATTTAAGAAACAAGTCAAAAGAGCCTAAACTTTATCTTCTGTTCTGGTCCAGTTTAAGATCTAAATTTATGTAATTGTATAAGAGTTAAACAAAAGTTAAGAGAAGATAACTTAGCCATCTTTCCCTTTCCTTCTTCATTATGTAGATTGTTCTGACCATTGGATTGTCTCTGTCCCCTCTCCCTGTTCACCCAAATCTCTTCCACTCCACAAAACCTGTCTTCTCTATTCTCACTCACTCCTCCAGAAAGCCAACAATATCCTTTTCTGGATTTTCCATAGAACTTATTGCCACTACCACACCCTCCCTAATTCAGCCATTCTCGGCTTGCACATTGTGTGTGAATACTGCTTCTCCAGAGAGGAATTCTCAGAGATAAGAATACCGTCCTAGAAATCTATATGGCTTATATCCTATGAACCACATTGGTTCATACATATAGCAAAACCTGGGTGGCCTGAAGGGTCAAATTCTCCACCTGAACAATGAGGCCCATGGAGAGTACTGAGTGCTTCTGGGATGGCTCAGAGGCTTGCCTCACTACTTGCAATTTTCCAAATGATTTTGCAAAATAGAAACCCCACAAAATATCCATTATGTACAGAGCAGGATAGAACCGATGAGCACAACATTTAAAATATCAAAGTTTCTCTGATGTTTTCTGAATATTTCTTGTGTTCATCCACATAGTTCTGGGGAGGAAATTTGGTAGAAGTCACAGTTCCTGGGTTCCATAAATAAAACACACACAAATGTTTGTGGCATCATCTAAACATGAGTATGACACATTGAGGGAACAAGTAATTGCATATATCCAATATAATTTTCATGGCTGAAAAACACATTAAATTCTTTTATCTTTGAGCTGATCTACTTTATGTTTTTCTAAAGGAGAGTCAGAACAGGCCAACAGAAACAAAAGAAAGTAGAGTGTCTTATTCTGCTGTCTTCTTTCCCCTTCGGGAATAAACTCCTATCTGAACATAGCGATGAAAGCTCCCTGGCCCTGGCTGCTCCTGAGAATCAACAGGAGCATGTTGATGGATTCTGCAGACTTGGATCATAGACTGAAGTCGTCACATGGAGAGTAGGCGACAGCTAACACAAGATTCTAGGCAGAGGGGGTGGGGAAGGACGCTAAGCAATGCCAACAGCTGACTACTAGTCTACTTACGTTACTATGTTCATTTTAATAAAATCTTGAGGAAAGGAATAAAATCTGAAAATCACAAGCTTACAGGTCTGCATTATGAGAACATACACAGCTCTGTGCTCTTCCTGTTATCTGGAGTGGTCTTACCTACTCAGTGCATCTGCTCATCAAACCTTCTCTTAAATGCAACCTCTTCAGAGAGGATACCTGAGGAGTACACCTTTCCAGTTCACCTATCTGCAATCTTGGCACCCCATTTCTGACACTCCCTACCCCCACTCCATTTCCAGTCAGAATAATCAGTGCTACAGTACCATAGCAGCCAATCCCCAAATCTCAGTGGCTTTCAAAAGCCTCTATCACTTTGGTAAATATATTGAGAGATTCTCCCAGACAGTCCTACAGAAGTCCTGTTCAGTATGGGTAACACGCTGGCCACAGCCAGGGGTCATGAGGTGGAAGTCAAGGCCAGGAAAGAAACATCCTCACCTAAAGGTGGCAGGGATCACATCCACTCAACTCTCATTGGCCCAAGCCACACTAAACTCTAAGTGGGCCATGAAGTATTATCCACCCGTGTCTCCAAGTTACACGGTAATGTCTGGCATATCATGCTTTCTTTGTCTTTCTAACACTTCACCTAACATCATATGTCATATTTGGTTTATTATTTGTCTCTTCTCACTAGAATCTAAGCATTGTGAAGGCAGGCACCTTCTCTAGTTGTTCGGTGCTGTACCCACAGATCGTAGAACAGAGATCCTTAACAAATGTTTGTTGAATGAACAAAGAAGAACGCAGGCAAGAATAAGCTTTATGAAAAGGACCACAAGCACAAGGGCCTGAAGGACTCAGCAAGCCAGGTCCCACTGTGGCTCAGTGAAGAGCTCTGGCCACTACTAAAACCCGCCAGTTGTTGCTTCTAGGAACCAAGTAGCCAGATGTTCTGGTTTTTCATGAGAAGTTCGTTTTCAGAATCATATGCAGGTCAGACTGAAAATAGGTCAGTCTGTGCTTTTGTTTTTACATGGGAAGACTGTTTTGCTATGAGACTTAAAAAGGTCAAGTTAAATGGAGAGAGAAGAAAAAGAAAGATAGCATCTCCCCATCCATCTCTCTATCGCATGCACTGTGATTTGGAAGGATCCCCTCCTATACTTCCTTGTCCCTCACCCCCGGATCTCTTTACTCCAAAATTTAGAAAACTGTCTCTTTTATTTCTAGAACTAGTTGCATTTATTTGTTTTTGAATCCTTGTGAAAAGGATTCAAAGAGGAGGTCCTTCACTGGGTGCTATTTGTGTGTCTTCTATAACAAGATCTAAACAAATAAGAGATTGTAGTGAAGGTCTTGAAGGTGAAAATATTGAGAATAAAGAACTGCTATGATAAGATTGACACCAGCAGCATAAAAGATCTAGTATCCAGACCAGGAACTCCACTCCATAGCCAATAATTTGATCTGATTATATAATGAGTGTTTCTTTTACTTTGCCCTAAAATTGAACTTTGTATATGGAAGGGCTGCCAAACACATTTTCACTGTAAAGAAATTTTATTTTCCAACTGTGTCACCAGAGAGGCTTTAATTCAGATGGAAATGCTCAAGACTCAAATTTCTGTATTTCTTTGGGCCTAGCTTGAGATGGTTGAGCAAACAAGGCTCATCCTAGTTTTCTGCTCCAGAGGGAATTGTCACTGAGCAAGGTCAGTCAAACTTTAAATATAATGGCTCACTTCAGCAGCCCAGCCCCTTACGTGGGGGTTTCCTAGCTGTGGAATCAATGGAAACAAGCCCTGGACACTCCCCTCAGAGGCTCAGCACGATTTCCTTAGAAGAGGAGTTTCCCATTCTAAGGAAGCACTAGAATTGAAACACCCTTGCCCCTCTTCCCTATCAGAGGCCCACCACCCAAGGTCCCAAATAACCTGCCCTGACATTCTCCTGCATGGAGCTGCCTTGTGTATTTCTATTAGTGTTATCTATCACATATCAGCTTTAATTCTAGGATAACCGAGAAATAAGAAATACCCAACAACCCTTTCCCGGACCAACCCCATCCTGCAGTTGAAAGCCTTACAACAAATAGACTTCTGGCCGACCTTGACCTTGAACATACTTGTTATTGACCTCTTTAGGCACATCACTGGATACCATGAGTGTTTAGTAATAAAGCCGCTACTCCATGGTGTTTAAAACATCACTAAGACTGGAGATCTAGTTCTTACAGAAGTAAGTGAAAATATAGACATCTCTGGAGATAGTTTATTAACAAAATAAAATGACTTTCATAGAATTCTAGAAAGCATTTATTTTAGAAATTCCAATATGACTTGATTCTGAAAATAATTACATCACTACTTCTCCAAATAAGTTCTCTTCACAATGGCCACTTATTTCTCACACACACACACACACACACAAAACAAATCAATTTTAATCAATATGGTGTTTTAAGATTATACTTGGATATTCCCTTTTGCACATCTATACATATTGCCTGGCAAACAGAAATTGAGGCAAGTCACCCATTGACTGGGGGTCAGTATTTTCAGTGTTCCCTGAACTGAACAAGATTCAAAGATCCCAGATGACCAAGTGAGAGTAGGCACAAAACTCCTAACCAAGAAGAGAAGGGTGAGGACAGGAAGAGGAGATGGCTTGTGATAGGAGAAAGGCTTCCACACCACAGAGCTCTGACACAGAAGTCAAGTGCTGAGAAAGGCAGCCGACGGAATCTACTAGTAAGCGATCAATTCAGTCCAGGTAAATTTAAAATAGTGAAGAGACAACAAAAAAGATCTGAAAATGAGTATGCTTAGGCCTTCAATGTAATACATTATAGGAAAAAATTTAAAAACAGTGAGAAATAGAGACTCAACAGGCAGAAATAAAGCAACAGTAAGTAAGGGAAAGAGCCAACTGGAAGTCTTGAAGTTGAAAGCCACAGTTAAGATATAAATCAATTTAATAGATTGGGGTACCATAGTCTATACATAGGTGAAGATTTTGTAATTCAGAAGGCTGTTCTGAGGAAAGAAGCATGAAGGAACAAGCAGAACTAAATTATGAAAGAGAAGTTAAAGCTGTGGAGATTTGACATGATGAATCTCACAATGACTGCACTGATTCTAATCTGCTGAACCAAAAGCACACACAGTGTATGATTCCATTCATATAATATTCTAAGGGGAAAGAAAGCAGATCAGTGGCTGCTAGGCAAGGGAGGTGGGCAGGACAGGAGGGGAGGGTTACAAAAGAGCTCCAGGCAACTTTGGGGAGAGACGAGAGTGGCTTCGTCATCCTGATGGTAGTGATGGATTCACAGATTCACAGATACGTGGACTTAATTACACACCTTAAACATGTGCAGCGCCTCACATGTCAAGTCTACCACAGCGAAGCTATTTTAATGTGCTTTTTTTTTCCTAAAGCAAAAGAAAACAGACATACTAAAGGAAATAAAAAATACTTAAAAGTGATTCTTTGAGGAAATAAATGAATAAAACATACTTCTGATAAGATCAACCAAGAAAAAAATAAAAAATACATCAAATATTTAAATTCAAGATTTTAAAAAATCAGAATTTTATGCTAGTAATATACAGACTTAGATGAAAACAACCATTTTCCAGGAAGTAAAAAATAAGAAACAAGCAGTAACTGCTTAATATGAATTGAATTGTGTCACTCAAAGAAGATACACTGAAGTCTTAAAGTACCTCAAAATTATGATGTTTTTTGCATGCAGGTTCTTTTTAGAGGCTATCAAGTTAAAATTAGTTTATTAGGATTGGTCCTAATTATATGACCGGTATCCTTATTAAGGCAGGTAGGGCTGTCGATCAGTGGTAGAGCGTGTTCTTCACGTGTGCAAAGACCTGAGCGTAATCCCAGCACCCACCTGTCCCCAAGAAGAGGGAGACACATGCACATAGAGGGGAGATATGCACAGAGCAAGGACAGTGGGAAGATGCACGGAGAAGACGGCATGGGACAGGAGTGCTACAAGAAAGGACACTGAGGATTGTGGACAAATACTAGGAGCACAGCAGGATTCTTTCTTAGATCCTTCAAAAAGGACACAGCCCCGCCAACATCTTGATTTTAGACTCCTAATCTCCAGAACCATACGACAATAAATTTATTGAGCAACAGAAGTGAGGAAACTAAAATACCATTAAACAAAATTAGATCAGTAATCAAAACTCTTTCCCTCTCCTATATAAAATGAAAATTTATAAGACCTTTAATAAAAATATAATTCCTGCTTTTTTATATTGGTTCTTTTTAGAGCCATGTTATACATGACAGTAGAATTCATTTTGATATAATTATACAGGCATGGAATATATTTATTCTATTTAGGACCCCATTCTTGTGGATGTGCATGATGGTGGGATTCACTATATGTACATAGGAAAATTATTTTGGATTAATTCCACTGCCTTTCCTTTTTCTATTCCCCCTCCCTTTCCTTCATTCCCTTTGTCTGATCTACTGAACTTTTATTCTTCCCCTCTCACCGCCTATTGTAGGTTAGCTTCCACACATCAGTGAAAACATTTGGTCATTCTTATTTTATGTACACTTTTTCAGAGAATAGAAAATGAGAAAAGCTAGTCAGCTCATTTTATGTCTGTACTAACTTTTATGTAAAAATTGATCATGAACAGCACACATACATGCATGCACGTGCACACGCACACACACACACACACACACAGAGAAAACAATAAAACAATCTCACATGTGACCATAGAGTTGTTTTTGAAAATCCTATAATAAATCACATTAGCAAAATGAATTCATTAGATTTTTGTAAAACATCATGATGACAAATGGAAGAATAGTTTAACGTCAGAAAATCTAGGTATAAATCAACCCCTTAACACAAAAAGGAAAGACTTCTTGATCATCTTAGAACAACATCATGCAATAACACTAAGAACTTGTCTATAACAAAAAGGGAAAAGAAACACTCAGCAAACTAGGAATCTAAAAAAGTTTCCTGAGAGGACGTGTTGAGGATTACTTCAATCTGTGCTTTTCCATATTGTGATCCTAAATAGGCCCAAAGAAATATATATATTTCTTAGCCTCAAAAAATAGTAAAAAAATTTTAGCTATCATATGTAAATGTGAAACTTTAGGTGTGTCAAAACTCATGAAAAGGCAAAAAAGAAAAAAGAAAAAAATGCCCACTCTCATCTTTCCCAATAAACATGTTCCTAAGAAGGACTGAATTGAGCTTCCTTATGGAGAATCAGAACCTGTTGCCTCCATGCTCCCAGGCACAATGGGCTTGAATTCTCTTATGATGCTTAACGCCATTTAAGATGCCATATAATTTGCTTATTATGTTAATTTTAGAACAATTTCTTAGATTTCCCCAATAGAATGTAAATTCCTCCTGGACAGGAATCTTTGATTTGGTCATTGGTGTCTCCAGATACCTAGAGCAGTGCTCAAGAAATATTTGTTGTTGAATGAATTGTTGATTTATACAAAAGGTTATGATTTAGCAACTACAATGAGTGAACTAGATACATAGATGATAGATAGATAGATAGATAGATAGATAGATAGATAGATAGATAGACAGATAAATAGAAAAAGCTAGCCGGGCGCGGTGGCTCAAGCCTGTAATCCCAGCACTTAGGGAGGCTGAGACAGGAGAATCGCGAGTTCAAAGCCAGCCTCAGCAATGGCGAGGCGCTAAGCAACTCAGTGAGACCCTGTCTCTGCATAAAACACAAAATAGGGCTGGGGATGAGATTCAGTGGTCGAGTACCCCTGAGTTCAATCCCCAGTACCAAAAAAAAAAAAAAGAAAGAAAGAAAAAGCTTATTATGTCAAAGACCATGATAGTGAAAATTAAAAAAAAAAACTGTATGTAGAATAATGTTCTTGGTACAATATTTTGGGGGATGGGTAGTGGGTATCAAACACTGGGTATGCCTCATGATAGGTAAGTGTGTCTACCACTGAGTTACAGCCCCAACCCTCTTTTAAATTTTATTTTGAAATAGAATCTCACTAAATTGTCTGGGCTGGCTTGAACTTGAGATAATCTTTTTTTTTAAACATTTAAAAAAATTTTGTTAAATTAGTTATACATGAGAGCTGAATGCATTTCATTTCATTGTACTCAAATGGGGCACAACTTTTCATTTCTCTGGTTGTACACAATATGGAGTAGCATCATTTATGCATTCATACATATATCTAGGGTAATGATGTTCATCTCATTCCACCATCTTACTTACCCCCATGCCTCCTTTCCTCCCCTCCTCCCTTTTGCCCAATCCAAATTTCCCCCATTCTTCCCATGCCCTCTCTCCCTATTATGGTAAACATCCAGAGAGAGCATTCAGCCTTTGGTTTTTTAGGATTGGCTTACATTGCTTAGCATGATATTCTCCAACTCCATCCATTTACCTGCAAATGCCATAATTTTATTCTCTTTTAATACTGAGTAATATTCCATTGTGTATATATTCCAGTTTGTTTATCCATTCATCTACTGAAGGGCATCTAGATTGGTTCCAGTTTAGCTATTGTGAATTGAGCTTCTGTAAACATTGATGTGGCTGTGTCACTATAGCATGCTGATTTTAGGTCCTTTGGGTATAAACCGAGGGGTGGAATAATTGGATCACATGGTGGTTCCATTTCAAGTTTTCTAAGGAATATCCATACTGATTTCCAGAGATCCTTTTGCCTCAGCCTCCTGAGTAGCTGAGATTACAGGTGTGCCACCGCACCCAGCTTGTAAAATATCTTTTATATAAAGTTCAAAAGCAAACTAAATAAAACTTTATATTGTTTACAGATATCAATAACTACATATGTAGTCAAAGTGTGAGCATATAAAGGAAGAGTATTTAATTTCAGGATAGAATTGTCTCTAAGGAGGAAGGGAGAGAAATGGGATCTCTGGGGTCATGAAAGGGGGATTCAATTGTATTTGCCATGTTTTATTCTTAAAAAGATAATCTTGGGTGTGTGTACTTTGGTGTTCATTACACAGTGTTTGAAACAGTTCACGTTTTGTTATTTAAAGAAACACTGCATAAACTCTCCTCCCATGCAAGATAGGTCCTACAATCTTATTAATAATTTTCTTATCTCTCACTCACTGTGAGAGTTTCCATCAAAACAAAATTATTTAAGAAACCTGTAGATACAATTGAATGTACTCAGATTCTTTCAGTGATTAGTCATCATTTTTATAACATTTGTTGAGATAACATGTTATTAAATATTTAGTTATATTCTTCATGACAATTATAATGGCTTTAATTTTTTTTTCAACAAAAATTTTTGGGTCAATATGTCTTCTCCCCTAGGAGAAAGTTATCTCTAGTAAGCCATTCCTTCAAAAGAAAAAGATTGAAGTCGTCACATAGAAGGCTTGATGTTTGCCTTGGGGGCCATGCACCAAGGGACTCTTTTCTTTAAACAACAAGGTTTTCTTTCCTCCTTTAAATCTGATCAACCTAGATATAAAAGCAATTATTAACTATTTACACAGAACTTGGAATATCATTTTAGTTCTTTGAATAGAATTGTGAAAAATATAAATTTTTATTTCTTATGACATTTTCCTTAGAGAACAATTCTTAAGTTCTAACTGTTAAAAAAAGAAAAGAAAAGAAAAAATCTGTCATTCTACCAACCACATGGCAGAGACTTTGGATTATTCTAACGACCTTCCCAACACCGTGTTTCCAAGTCTCAGGACATCCAGGAGATGTAAGTGTCACAAAAGGAAAAAGAAAAAGAATACAAAAACAAAACAAAAGTGACCAAGAGAAAAAAGCCTAAAATCATCCTTGATTACGACCTCTGTTTTGATCTTTGGAAATAGCCAGTTTTCAGAAATGAGTTCTTCCCCGCTCTCTTCTTTGGCTTCGAGATTCACCAACATCATATTTTCTTCTCTGTGCTGCCTTTCTTTTTCCTTCAGGAAAAAAATTCATCTCAGGTTCACAGGAAATGCTGCCAGCTTCTCCTTCGTCTCTACTGTTCTCATACTTGTTTCTTCTCTGCAGCCAAGGCCATCCTCATGGGCTGCCTTGATAGCTTCACCCATTTGCTCTTTCCCACTCTTAAAACAGAGCTTCTGCCATATTCCCTTCCCTGGGTTTCTCTGTCATATCTTCTTTGGTTCAAAAGCAGCCTGATTCAATTCCTTGGCATTCTGGCTTTTATTCTGAAACAGGGGCTGCAACACACCCATGTCTTTCCCTCTTAGATCAAAGACCCAATGCAGTGAGGATCAACAAATGGGTCAAGACATTATCTCTACCTCTCTCTTGTTGCAGGCAGCTTTCTGTTATAGAGTCAAAACAAGAAAGTCTGGAATTGCACATCATATTTATGGATTTTTAAAATGCATGTAGGTGGGAAACATGAAATCTCATGTTGCTACCTAAGGCACTAATTTGTAATCTGCAATGATTTACAAGTGGCTGATGCCTTATATGTTTATCATCTAAAAAGGTAATAAAGCAGTATGGACAGCACGTACTCATGAGACAAAGGCAAATGTCATTGCATATTAACCTTGTGATCTGAGCAAAATTCATGTTGGTTTCCTATATTCTCCTGCTGGCCTCAGTGCTATGCAAAATTCTCCATCTGAACCATCATCTGAGCTGCCTAAGCAAGGTAAGAAATGCCAACCACATGCCTCATGTGATCTATCTGTTATGTTATCTGCTAAGTTACTTGGAAACTGCCGGCATTCCATTCCCTTAACAAGGGAACAGAGCTGACCTGTCCTGTGTGACTTCAGTGCAGACTCCGTTTGACAATCCATGCAGATGATGTAACCAAAAGCAGCTCATTAATCTCATCCTAAGTCTTAAATTCCAAGTCACAGTAAATCAAATTTAAATGAGTTTCCACAGAACAAAGCTAGACAATGATTTTATGGTGTATGGAACGTTCTATTACTTTAGAATTGTTGCAATGAGCTACAGAAAACTTGTCCTTTTTAAAAAAATAATAATTGCATGAGCTCCTGATTGCTTTTACATGGACCACCGCTGAATTTCAAACCTAGTAAAAAGAATTTCAATCCCCTCTAATGCACAAGGACAAGTTGTTAGTAAGGAATGGTATACATTAATTGAAAGTCTATTCCTTGAAATTTAGACCAATGCTGTTCAGTAGAACTTTCTGCAGTGATGGACTTGGTCTAATAGCTGTGCTGTCCCGTTGGGGAGAGCTGCTGGACATGTATAGTTTGTAATACTACAAATACAACTAGTGTGACTGAGAAGCTGAGATTTTATATCATTTAATTTTAATTTCAGTGGTCACATTGACTAGAGGTTTCCATATTGAACAAATACATTGGGACCATACCTTTCATGCCAACTAAAATAAATTAAATTCCAAGTCATTATTTTCCTATTAATAGTAGTAATATTAACTGAGAATGTAAATATCACAGTGGAAGTTATAGACACTTTCATTATTACCCTGGCTTTTCCAGGCAACACTCTGAGGTCAATGGGTTAACCATTATTATTGTTCCCATTATAGATGAAGAAAATGATACTCTAAGACATATTAGGGAACTGGGGATATGCTCAGTGGTAGATCCCTCGTCTAGCATGTGTGAGGCCTTGAGTTTGATCCCCAGCACCAAAAAGAAAGGAAGGAAGGAAGGGAGGGAGGGAAGGAGGAAAGGTGAGAGGGAGGAAGAACACATTTGGCAATTTAAATGACTTTGTGACTTCAACTACTTGTTCTTTCCACCAGACTGGAGAAACAGAAAGAATACAGTGATTTACATGGAATTTCCCAGGAGGCAAATTTGAAATAGGCCTTGATGAACCTGGTGGGGAGGGGTGTAGTGAGAGAGAGAGAGAGAGAGAGAGAGAAAGAGAGAGAGAGAGAAGGAATATGAGAACATAAAACAAGTCAACATGGACATTGTTTCAAATACAGAGCTAGGTCAAATTTTGCACAAGTATGTTCTATTCTTGCCAAAGGCGACTAAATGAGTTGCTGACAGGGGTGGAGCCTGACACAAGAACCAAGCTCTGTCCCTGCTGTCAAAGTCTGCAAGCCATGAATTTTTCTTCTTTTTTTTTCTGCTTTTCCTCTCATTCACCCTGCTATCCATTTCTGTACTACTTTTCCTCTGTATCATGTGATCTCAAGTCAGCAACTTTCCTATATTAAAATGGAAATTTTTATATAACAATCTAATAAAGCATTGGTAACAGTAACAGCTTTTCTTTGTCCTTGGAAAATGTGCTGGAACTCATAAGAAGAAGAAAATCCATCTTCTTTTTAAAATTAGCATAATGAAATATATTAAATTGAATATGTATGGTGGATAATAGCTTAAAGAAAATGAATTGCATATCCTAGTGTCTAGTCAGTTTGCAGCCATATTAATAAAGACCCTATAAGCTTGCTTCTGTGATAAGCCAGTGGAATAGGCACTGAGCTAGAGAGACCAAACCCATGTCACTGAGAAAGACCCCGACACTGCTGAACAGCTTATATTTTATGCATTTACATTGGAAAGGCAAACGTTGAAATTGGCCCATCTAAAACCTAAGCCTGTGGTTTCGTGGATTCTAGATAATTGAAAACAGAACTTCAGTGCACTAAATCCACCTCTTCCAGGCTCTTTGCCATAACATGCTCCAATCTGAAAGCACTTGTTTTGAAAAAAAGCCTCCTATACAAAGACAGGACAGAGAGGAAGAAAAATGATCATTAATATATTATAGTAAACATACTTGTCTCTTGCTTAAATATGCTTTGCTTGGGTCATTCTTCTGCTGATAACATTCCAGCTATCCAAATAATAGTTAGGGCTTCTAAACTATTCATCTTGCTTTTGCAAACAGCAAAGAAAGACAACCACCTGAGCCTATAGGACTGGAGCCACTAATGACCAATCCCCCCCCCACCACCACCCAGTAAACATGAATTCATAAACCTCAGGGACCTGGCTGGAGGAACTTTGTGCTGTCATCAAACAACATCAGCAAGCACTACTTTTCACTCAGATGGCTGCTGTGGACCACCAGCATTATAAAGGTTCTTAGATGTTAAGATGTCGAGAAGCACAGTATAGAAAATAGCAGACAGAAAGATTAAAAAAAAAAAAAAAACAGAACATTTAACAGGTGTAGGGGCTGAAAGTTGTGATACATCTCTTCACCCATCCTAAAGGTCACAGTTGATGTTCCTATGACAAAGAACAAGTTAACAAGAGAAAAGCACAGCAAGTTTATTGAATCAAAGTTTTCTGTGACATGGGCACTCTCAGAAATAAAAATCCAAAAACTCAGGGAATTGTCTATGATGAATGGACAACTGCTTAGAAATGTGATGGGATTAAAGGGCGTGGTCTCGTGGTCTTGTAATAGGCCCAGGGAGGAAGCCCAGCAGGGTCTGTCTGGGCAGACTCTTGGGGTCTCTTTGGAGCAGTCCTCCCTCCTATGTTTGGGACAGGACCCTCTGGAATGACAGTCTTTGGGGCAACGGAGAAAGTGACCTTCATATATTGTATGGCTTGCTTGAGGGAGAGGCGTTCTGGTGTCTTTGACCCACCTCAAAGAAGAGGATTTCTGATTTCTATGAACAATTCCAGGATAAAAAAGGGGGCAGGGAACAGGATGGGAGAAAATCAGCCAGACCTTGCTTCAGAGGCCTTGCGATCTGGTTCAGTTCAAAGTCCTGGGCAGAGTGTCATGCTTTGGAGATCATGTTCTAAGGCAACGCAAGGAATTTATAGTTTTGATTGGAAACACCAGTAAAAAGAAACAACATGGAATATACATATATGCCTGCTATTTCAGAGGCAGAGATAGGAATTGACTCAAGAATTTATAGATATATTGTATTATAGAATTACTTCTCTTTTCTCTTATTCAATTTAATGAAATATTTGTTACTTACTTTTTTGACTTTATTAATTTTATTGAGTTCTTTCTATGAAAAACATACAGATGTTAACATTTTAATATTTTACTAAGTTTGACTTGGTTCTTTTTAATGGGGTATGTGTATATGAGAGAGAGATACTAACATTACAGGTGTGGTCAGTATTCTTTTTATACCATTTGCCAAATTCCCCATTCCCTCTCCTTGTCTTCCTCACCAGATATAATCAGCATAAACTGGACAACCTTCATTTAATACTGTAATTTTTTTTTTTACTAAATATAATACATTTGTAGCCACAAAATAAGTAGCATTATTGTGGTACCTTAAATTTAAGGTCATATTGTAACTCTCCTACAGTTTGATTTTCGAGGAATTTATCCACCTTGATAATATAACTCTAGTTCTTTTAATTGCTAGAAGGTACTCCATGGAATTGGTGAACCATCATTTATTGACCCACTCTCCCACTGAGGGGTATTTAGGCATTTTGATTTGCTGTTACTGCTGACAATACACAGTGAACATACCTGTACACATATCCTTGTGTATTTTCAAAGTTTTTCTCCCAGTGTTGAGAATGGCTAGATGCTGAGGTATGCACATCTTTAGCTTTACCAGACCTTGAAATGCTATTTAAATGTTCTTTAAAACAGTTAGTTAATGTTCTCCACTTATAGTCTTAGACTCAACCCTCAACACTGCAGCCATAGTGACCCTATAAAAACAGGTCACATCATGTCACCCTTTGCTCAGAACCCTGCGATGGGCTTCCCTTTTCACTCAAAACCACCTCGCAGTCTCTAATTAATGTAAATTTCAGCCTGCCCTCATTACCTTTAGGGCCTTCGTTCTCTCACTTGCTGCTTGCCAAACACACCAGGCACCCTCCCTTGGCAAGGTCTTTGTCCCAGCTCTGAGCCCTGCCTAGCATGCTCTCCTCTTAGACTCCCTCTGGCAAATTCTTCGCCTTTTTCAAGTCTGCTAAAATCTCACTTTAACCATGAGACTTCCCATGACCCCTCTTACACACTCAGTTGGTATTTACTTGTTGCATTTTTTCTTTCACTGTACCAATAAAAATGTATCATTTAATTTATTAGATATAGTGTCCAGCGTCTCATCCCCCCTTGAATATCAGCTCCATGAGAACAGATTTTGGCCTAATGCATCCACTGATGTATTCCAGCTCCTACAACAGTATCTCATGAATGCATTTGACCAAAATCTTGGTGAATTATGCACATTTGTGATTCCACCTTATTCTTTGCAGGGCATTATCTGGAAAGAGCATCGCTATTTTGATTGATAATACATGAGGATGGTGATTTGATAAAGGACTAATGTTCTGTCCTATTCTCCAAATATAAGGCCCCCTAGGAGCAGAAATAAGATCTTTTTACCATTCTATCCTTCATGCTAATCAGTCTGGCACAGGGTAGATGCTCCATAAGTGTTGTCAAACAAATGAATAAAGAAACAGAGATTCATTGAAAGGCTTATCCTCACATTTGGAAATTAATTGTATTGGAAGTTAAGTTGGTTCAAAAGTTTGTGATTCAGGAATGCCTATTAGACAAAGCACATGACTGGTACTTCCTACATCTTAATTTACCTCTCTCACACTATGGCCCCATTGGAAATCATTTCCTCTTAACAGTTTCTTCCTAAAATCCTTTTGGAGAGTGAAAGGATGGAAATATTTGAACTGAACATAACCAAGTAGAATTTCTCATATTTGTTTCATAAGAGCATCTCAGGGGAGTCTGTTGAAAATACAGATCCTTTGACCTAATCTTTACATGAGAATCTTTGGATAGAATCCTGAGAATGAATGAGGAGATTTCAAACAGGAGAGTTAGGGAAACACCTTAGTAAGCAGGGCCCATCAGCAGGGTAAAGGACAGCATGGTGCCGGAAATGTCAGCAGGGTGGAAACAAGGCCAGTTATAACCCAGTTTAAAATAACATCAGAATGCTCTGGAGGACAGAACGCCCTTCTGTTTGACTTGGGTCTCGCAGCCTCTCTTCTGTGCCTACCTAACATGGTCATCAGGGGCTCCAGGAATTTGGGGTGACTCATAGCCCTGTGTTTATGAATTAGTCACAGAGCTCTCAACTAGAGGAAGGGAGGCTGCCACCCACCTCTCCTCAGCTGCTCCTGAGATCCAGTTTGTCACCATCTCATGGGTTGATGGAGCAGAAAAAGTAGAAAGGAAAGCTCTGGGTCCCTAGCAAAAGGGAAAGAAGCATCAAGAAACATGCGGAGAAAAGATGGGGCGGTTTGATTTGTGAAGGTACATGGCCAGGGTCATTTGATGACTCTCCCAACAGAGGAGCTTCTCTTCCTGTGTAGGGCAACTGGCAAAGTGGCCTTCAGGTACTCTCCTGATAGTGATGTGGACATTGAGGTTCCCACTATAGCTTTAAAACAAGTCCTTATGCAAGGGGAAGTGAGTTTCCCTACATGTACAGTGTGCTTGTGCTCCACAGGGGACATTGCTGGTACAGTCAGTTGGTGAATAAAATTTTTGTACTTCAACTTTCAAATGTTTTTACTCCGAGTCATCTTTCTTGAATCTTCCCAACATTAATTATGGTAAAATAAAAATTTTTTAAAAAGGAACTTGATGGGAAGAGACATATAATTTGACCAAATGAAAACTCCATTTTAAAATTTGGCATACGTTCTAGACAATCATGTGTTTGGGGTCATTTTATTTATTTTGTTTTTCCCCCCATTGTGGCAACCAAGTTGAATTTGGCTTTGGGATGATAGAGGAAGAGGGATATTAGAGACCCTGTGGGACTTCACAACTCTTTGCCGAAATCAGCACATATTTATTAAGGGGTGGGCATAAAGCTTCCCATCTGTTAGTTTTCTCAAAGTGCTGACGAGAACATTCCAATTTCTAGCTATGATACTTTTTTTTTTAAAGTCTCTTCTCCATTTACTCTGAGCAGAGGGCTCTTATAGTGTTCAAAGACAGAAGATGATGCTTGAGTCTTCTAATTTGGTGTTGTAAGTCATGGAACCACTCCCAAGCTTCAGGCTCTTGGATATTTTTGCTGGCTTGCAAAATGTGTGTAATATCCACCCACCATTGCCTCCTCCTAGACTTGGTCCTGACCTTGTGTTGCTCCTCATGTCCTTGTTGTGGAAGAAACTCAGACCCTGCTATCTATAGACAGACATCCCCTAGTTCTTCAGAAAGGGAAGTGGAGAGGGGTGACCTTTAGAACTGTGATCTACTTCTTTTTATGTAGAAAATGCTCAACTTTGCTTTCAGATATTAAGTATTTGGGAATAATTGAGCAGGCTGGAGAGTGACTCACTTTATTTCTTTTGAGGTCTGCATTCTTACCCCCCATATTATCTCAGTGTGGCTCTGCTCCTTAACCTGGCAGTCACAAGCTCCCCTGGCAGGCCTCAGGAAGTCTCCCCAACCACTTGAGGGGGTGGAACCTCTCTCTTTCACACTGTGGGATCTGTAATTCTCTTTCATGGAGTTTTGCACAGTTCTCTAATTGTTTAACTACTAGCTTAATATCTATGGCAGATCAAATTCCAAGATGGCCCCCAGATCCTGGTACACAAACTCTGTATAACCTCCTCCCCCTGGATATAGGCAGAAACCTGTGAATCTGTTGGGATGTGGCTCCTGTGATTATGCTCTATCCTATGGCAGAGATGAGGTAATTTTGCAGATGTAACTAAGGTTCTTTATCAGTTGACTTTGAGTTAATCAAAGGGCTCTCATCTTGGGTGGCTTTGACCTGACTGGGTGAACGCTTTAAGTTCAGAAGTTCCCTGAAGTCAAAGATCCTTTCCTTCTCACCTTGAAAAGACAAGCTGACATGCATTTTGAAGCTGCAGGGAACCTATTTCTGCCAGCAACCAGGGAATTTGGAGAAGGGCACAAAGGCTCCAGGAAGAGCAATCCTGGCCAGTGTCTAAGATTGCATCCCACAAGGCCCTGACCAGAAACACCTTCTGAGCCATGCACAGGCTCCTGATTTACAGAACTGTGAGCTAATAAGTAGGTGTTAGTTTAAGCTACTGTTTGTAGCAATTTGTTATACAGCAATAATTTTTAAAAAAAAAAGCTAAAACATTCTCTCTCCTTTCCACAAGGACCAGTCTATGTCTCCTATTCACTGTGTGCCCAATGCCTACCACATCATCTGACATGAAAAAGCTCACCAAGTGCTTACCAAAAGACACACAGTGACAGCAATGAATTAATGGGCAGCTTCACTGTATTGTGCGTTACAAAGTGCACATCCAACTTTCAAGAGAAATTTCACAGGGATAAAATATAAAGCAGCCAACCTGAATGAGTGTGGCTGATCACTTTCTAAGTCAATCCTCTGCCTGATAAAATGGCTCAGGTGTGAACAGAGATGAAAGGCCTTTAATAAATCTCTCTCAGATTTGGATCTGTCCTTAGGTCAGTCTGATGAATTTTAAACTCTTCTCCAAAACCTTCCTGCATTGACTGAACCTTTTGAAAAGCAATTTCTCCTCCCCACCACCACCCACCACCACTACCCACCCTCCCCTGGTGAGACCACCTGTTCTGCTACATTGGACTCAGCTGTCAAATCTGACCCAGGGATGCCAGGAGAGTTATCCAAGTAAAACCCAGCACAGTTCCAGGACAGGCCTGTGACTCAATGAGAAGCAGTGTTTCTCCCTGAATCAGCCCCAGTCCTGCCACATCTGAAGAAAGGCATGGCCACAAGTTCAGCCACTGCCCGGCTTCCTGTGGACACATGGATACTGCACTGTCTCAGATGAGAGGACACTGTCTGCTGATTCATTTGCACCTGGGGTTTCCTGGCTCGACATCTGGAAAGCACCTCTCCTGTAAGCTTAAGTTTTATTTATCCAAAGCAATCTTTTCAAAATCATCTTCTGTGTCTTCAAAGTGTCTGGACATGGTGTGGAATGTGGTTTATTTTGTCCACATTGCAGTAGACTGTATGTTGTAATGGCTGAGACTTGGAGTCTGCCATTGTATACAGACTGACACCACCTTTGTTTTTATTAGTTTGTTTTAGTTATATATAATATTAAGGTTCATTTTGATATAGTTATACAAGCATGGAATATCATTCGCTCCAGTTCAGTCTCCTTTTCCCTTCCTTCTCCCTCCCCCATTCCCTTTCTTCTATTCTGCAGATCTTCTTTCTATTTATTTATAGATTTTTTTAAATTAGTGCATTTTGGATGTACATACAGGTGACTGTCTCTGCAGTATATTCATGTAAGTGCGTAAGAAACTTTGGTCGGATTTATTCCACTGTTCCTCCCTTTTCCTCCCTCATCTTCAGTTCCCTTCCTCCACTCCACTGATCTCTCTTCTGTTTTCATGGAATTACCCATTACCACCTTTTCCTTCTTTTGTTTTTTTCTTTATTTTGGTCTAGCTTTTGCATGTGAGAGAAAACATTCTACACTTGACTTCCTGAGTCGAGCTTATTCACTTAGCATCATGTTCTCCAGTTTCATCCATTTACTAGCCAATGCATAATTTCGTTCTCTTTCATGGCTCAGTAAAACTCCATTGTGTCTGTATACCACATTATCTTTATCCATTCTTCTGTTGACAGGCACCAAGTTTGGCTCCATTATTTGGCTATTATAAATTGCATTGCTACAAATATTGATGAAGCTGCATCTCTATAGTATGCTGATTTTAGATCTTTTAGAAATATGCCAAGGAATGGGATAACTGCCTCATACAGTGGTCCCATTTCTAGGTTTTTTTGGGGGGAAATTCCTTACTGCTTTCCAGAGTGGTTGTACCATTTTGCAATCCCACAATGTATGAGTGTACCTTTTCCCCCACATCCTCATCAACATTTATTATTTGTTTCTTTGGTAATTGTTATTTTGACTAGAGAGAGAAGAAATTTCAATGTAGATTTGATTTGCATTTCTCTGAATGCAAGATGTGTTGAAAATGTTTTTCAGGGGCTGGGATGGTGGCTCAGTGGTAGAGCGCTTGCCTCACATGCATGAGGTACTGGGTTCAATCCTTAGCACCACATAAAAATAAATAAAATATATTGTGTCCATCTACAACTAAAAAAAATTTAAAAAAAAGAAAATGTTTTTCATATATTTATTGGCTTTTTGTATTTCTGCTTTTGAGAAATGTCTATTTTTTATTTTACCCATTTATTAATTGGTATTTTTGGTGTTAATTTTTTGAGTTCTTTATATAATCTGGATATTAATCCCTATCTGAGAAGCAGGCTGACACCAACTTCTACTGAGTAGCAATGGCGAGCTATTGGGAAAACAAGAGAAATGGAAGGATACTGCACACTGCTTTCCCAGATGAAACTTACACTCAGGTAGCACAAATGTAACTTCCTGAAACTACAGAAGTCAATGCACCTGAAGGGTGGGAGAGTGATCAAGTATGCATTAAAGTAGATGGCTTGAAATTGGATGTGTTTGAGATGCCATGAACTAAAGTTTGTCCTCTTTGTTTGTGCTTATCAGTGATCAAAAAGTGCCATATGCAATGGTTCATTTGCCCTCGGCACACCCAGTGAGGTAGAAAGGACATGAAATAGCACCAGCATCCTGTGGAAAGAGAACCAGATCCAGATTTGGGTGCTGGTCCTAACATGTGCTGAAAAATTGGCTTCTGGAAGTTTCTACATGTTCACCTGATAAATACAGTTAAGAATTCCTTTCCAACAAGATTATTGTTAATAACTATGTGTATATGAAGCACCTAAAACTCTGGCCCATAATAAGCTATTCAGTTAATTTTCTTGAATCAAAGTCTCACAGATATTTAGAAATTGTCAAGGGTGCTTGGCTTCGAAATGAAGGAACTGGGACCTGACTTAAGTCATTGATTCTGAATTCTTTTATTGGCCTCTAGAACTTTATCCATTATAGACTTTAAAAAGAATAAGATCCACCCCTGGCGGTCATATTACTATTAGACAGCATTATAAGAAATTTTGCTTTTCTCTTTCTTTGTCAGTAACTTCCCTCTCTCCAGCCTGTCCTCTACTTCAATCAATGATTAAACATTCTTTTTTCCAGAAATCTCTTTCCAGATGTTTAGGATATATTGTTAAAGGAAATATGCAGGTTCAAAAAACATATTTAGTAGGAATGATACCATTCTTAAGAACATAACTGAGATAATTATATATAAGAATAAACACGAGACATAAAGAAACAATAGCCATTGTGTTTAATCAGTAGGATTAGAAAACAGTTTTATTTTAATTTTTACTTGCCCAGAGTTTTCAAACCTTGTACTATATGCCTTGCTTTAGGAAAAGGGGGGAAATCCCCATTCTCTATAAAATCCTCTAAACTCTCCCTTGAATGGAGTCAGATCTTTCATTTCAGAGCCTAAGTTCCCATCTGCTGTGTTCTTAATGTCTACATTCTCCACATAGTCTCCATCCCACTCCCATAAAACCTGCTTCAGTTTCATTCTTCTACATTAATCCATAGGCTTTAAAAATCTAAAGCTTTCTAAGGAACTCAAGTCATGGAAACAGATGGCAGATCTTTCACTAAAGGTGCTAAATCCTTCCTCTGGATGAAGTAATGATTGTGATATTCACCTCTACATAGGAGAAACCCCAACATATAAGTCATCATTCCTAATTAAGCCTCTCAATATTTGCCAGCTTTCTTTCACAAATATTCACTTGCAAATTATGCATCACGGTCTTTTCTTCTCCTAGATTGCAAACTCCCTGAAGAAAGGAATTGACGTTCCATCTTCTATAAATTTCAAACAAACCATGTGCTTTTTTTCTGAGCCTTTAGATGTGTTTATGAACTGTGAGTAAATTATGCCTTGGCAAATTAGCAGATCGAAGTGTTGAATTTCCACATGCCTAGGATTGTAAATTTAGCTGCTATTAACTTTTAATAAATGTTTTAAACTTTTTTTTCCTTTTTAAATTGGGGTACTATTTCTCACTGAGGACTTCTTTAAGCCAAATTTCACATTTATAGCTCCAACTGTTTTGGAAGTCAGACGGTCAGACAGCCAGATACTCAGAAAGAAGCATTTCACAGATTTTCTTTATTTTTCGTGTCATGTTTATTTGCTGCAAAAGCAGTTGAAAGATGTTTCTCTCCCCATTTTTAAAAGATCATCTATCTTGTGCATGGCAACTTTGCACTCTGAAAGGCATCTACGATAAAGAAGGAAAAGTAGAGATTTAACATGAAACTCTCTGGTTAACTCAATTTTTGTCACTTGTGCTGCTTCTGAGGGTACGTTCACTGTGAAATGATGCAAAAGGAAAAGCAAAACTGCTGAAACATGAGTGGGAAACAGCAGATGCCTTCAGTGTCTGCAAA
This sequence comes from Xerus rutilus, assembly GCA_028644305.1. NCBI lineage: Eukaryota > Metazoa > Chordata > Mammalia > Rodentia > Sciuridae > Xerus > Xerus rutilus. Next base: position 141,299,952 of record CM053402.1, read on the forward strand.
TTCTACAAAGTCAGCAATGGCCTCTTACCAGAGTTAGCACTGAGTCACATTTCTTGAGAAGCCCCTGAACAGAGCTATTGTCACAGAGAACCAATGAGCACTCCACCCACTCCCTCTGGAGATACATACATTCCCAATCTTGTAGCAGGGCCCTATGTGAGCTACAGAGTCTATGGGATGAGAGGTGGCCTTCCTGAGACAAAGTGGAGCAAGGTGTCCCTAGAAGGCACATTTCAAGGAAACAAAGTTCTATCCACCTGCAGATCTCTTTACAATGAGCCTGTCAAACCCAAATTTCATTTTTGCATTCAGTTCTTGGGATTAAAAAAAATGGCCCAGATTGGCCTTTTAAATTAGGGGCATGGAAACACGCTATAACCTAATTATTGCTTGAAATCTTAGCATCTCAGATTCATCAGGTGTACCTGTGACTCAGTCACCCATCAAGATGAGGAGGCAGCACAGAACTGGTCATCTTTGATGGAAGTCAGAAGAGTAGAATGTTGCCTGAGATGAAGAGGGCAAGCTGGAGAGAAGTGTCAAAGAACAGAGGATTCTTCATCAAAGAACAGAAAGCAAGAAACTCTAGTAAATCTGGTACCAGATTAGAAAAACACAAGGCCAAAGCTGACAGGAAAGGAGACACCAAAGACAAGTTTTATCTACCAGTGCTGTCTGGGTTAGTACCAGAGAGACTCTACCAAGAAGACTATAAAAGAGGAAAGAGCAACTGGGAATATTGGAATAAATTCCAACACTTTGAAAGAAGTAAATTTTCCTATTCTGGTTCTATTTCATTTGCTTGTGTGTGTGCATGGGGCGGAGGAATGTATAACAATGCTTAGAAGCAACTCTTTTCTTCCCTCACCATGAATTCCATGTTGCCGCCATTTTCCACTGAGATAGGAGGATTCTCTGCTGACATATGTGCATTCTTAAAATTCTTTCAAGTATTTAAAGTAAATAGTAGATTTTTGACATGAAATATTCCTGGGTAGATGGCCTGGCTGTCGAGCCTTAGATCCAGCAGGACCTACTTTAATCAAACTTACTGTACTATTGTAGATGTTCCAGATTATTGTGCTTTATGTTATCAGAAAGCATTTCATTTTTATACAGAATCTTAATGATACCATTAAAAAATAGTTATTACAGTAAACACTTTGGAAAATCATTATGAAAATTGAGTTTGAAAGCTCCACTTTGCCTTTACTCAAGTATCTGCCTCTTAAGCCACTAAGATTTGCTATCACCAATTAGCTATGTAAACCATGCTGCCAAAGTCCCTTTAGAACAGTTGCTTTCACCAGCACCCTGCTTCAAAGCCTCCCCAAATGAGTCATCTAAATTAGACTGGGTCTCCTAGCCCAAGAGAAATAGCTAAGTGAGTAACTAATATTTCATACTTGAGAGAATGGGAAATTAGCTTCCTGTTTATTACTAGAAGTAGATACTAAAGAATTGTGACAAAGTCCCAGAAAATACCTGCAACCCAGGAAATACTGTCCACCTATTTTGCCTAAATGTTGCTTTTAAGTTTAGAGGTGCTTCAGCTTCTAAGTGGGGGTTAGATGGTATTATAATATGCAAAAAAGTGATTGATGAAGGTCATTTGGATTTCAACATTAAAAAATTGCAAATCACAAGTTACTGGATGAAAGAAATGAGGCCTCAAATTTATTTTGATTTATATTTGGCTTTTGTCTTTCTGTTCAAATAGAATAAAATTAACATGATCTCTTTCATTGTACAGTTAAATCAGCCACCTAAATCCAAGCCAATAAGAACATTTTTTAATTTGACATATCTTAGGGGTTTTATATAGATTTTATTGAAAATTTTTTCTAAAGAAAGGTAGCATGCTTCAACAATTATAACCACTCATGGAACCAATATTGTTCTAACCTTTCTTGCTTTCTATAAAATTCCCACAGTCAATATAGTCTCAACCACATTATCTCTACCATTTCTAACCAAAAAAAGTTAACTTTCTATATATAGTGTTTCCAGACTTACCCAGATGATTTAGACAAACCAAAAAATAAAATATTATGCTCTCATTTCTTATTGATTTTGATGGGAAGATTATTCTTATCAATTTCTACTGTTGATTGGATTGTGTTCCTCTTTTATCAAAGGACATTTCCTTCCTTTTTCTACCTGTGCAGTATTGCCCATGAAATGCTTCGCTACACAGCAATAATAACTGTCGTCTATAGACTAATATCAAACAGCCAACCCTTCATTATCTTGCTATTGGGGAAAAAGAAAGCATGGTTAAACTGAATGTGCTGTTCATTCCAAATTACACTTCTGCTGAGGTTTTTAACATTCTTTCCACCAAACCTGATGACAACATGTGAAAATGGATCTTTTGTTTTCACCTTTCTTTTCTCCTTTTCTTTGCAGATTCACTGTAGACAAATACGAAAATGGTAAGAGCATGTGATTATTTAGATTAGACAAACACCCACAGACATCATCATATTTGCTTAAGGTCATTAGCATAATTTTTTAAAATAATCACTACAGGCTATAGTCACTTCAGATAAATGCTTCTGAGCTATGAAATTTTCTCTATGCACAACAAGTTTTTTTCTCCTCTATTCTCTTTCAGTCATGAATAGGAAAGCAGATTCTGATCTTGGGGCTTACAGGCAAATGCAGTGGGGAAACTCCCCCTTATGTCTCTGCAGATTTGTTTACACACAATTCACTGAGCCAAGAGTCAAGGATGGTCCTTTCTGCCCATTTGTAATTTAGAATAAAAGTACAACCAGTTTAACAAAATGAAATTGGCATTTTTGGTTCTCTATTTTCAGATTCTATCAATGGTAAATTATTTAAGATAACTAATCATGTATCTACCCATGAATAAAACACCAAGACAAGAGTCGATTCTCCACAAAATTGTGAGTATTTCTCATATATTCTCTTCTTTCCCCCAGCGTAACCCTTACTCTGTTCTATCTCTTCAAAATAACAACCCACCAAGTGACCCTGTTATAAACTGAACCTCAGATAGTCCTGAAAGTTGGCCTTCCCTTTATCATAGTCTCTCAAAATTCTATTATCTGTAATGCAATTGATACACTATTATTCTCTAGAACTTGGTCTAATAAATTACTCCTCAGAGATGATAAATCTATATTCCAATAAAAATTCCCATAATCTTTTTTCTTACTTTTCTCATATTTTTTGGTGCATTATGATATACATAATGGTGATATTTGTTGTTAAATATTCTTACATACACACAATATTACAATATTATTTAGCTAGTATCATTTTCCAGTATTTCCTGTTCTTTCCCCACCTCTTTCCATGAGACCCCACCCACATTTCTATTTGTTTATCCTCTCTAGCTTCCTTAGATGAGAAAAAATAGAACCCTAAAAACTCCCATAATCTTAAACCAGTATTTTCTGTTTTATATTTTTGAAGATAAAGAAAGGCACCCTGAAGTGTGAATATTCTAGTGACTTTCTGACACCTTAGAAGACTGATAATGGAAATATGTTGAAGTTAGGAGAGTCTCAACAGTGGACAGAACACCGATCCTGCCATTTTCCTTTTACTTAGTGAAGGTGCCAAGAGTCACTCAACAAACTGGGACACGTTGTTGGACATAATTCAACACTTTTCCTATTTTCACTCTCCTAGTTTTATTCCTCATCTTAACTTTTTTCCCTTCTCTCCCTCTCTGCATAAAGTTGCTTCTACCGTCTCTTGTTTCTGAATTCTTTCCTAATTCAATTACATAAGTTTCCAGAAGAAAATGAAAACCCTAGGCCCTAATTGCTCTCAATTTTGAACAGCAGGGAAACTGATCAAATCCCATCATCCCCAATGATTTTGAAGACACTACCATTTTCAAGAAAATGCCTGTGCATGCCAACTGAAATCTTTGAATAAGTGGAAATAAAACAAGGAACTGGGGGATGTTCTAAGAGAATCAAGCATTTCAAGACTTATTATTATCGTTCATGAGGACAGTCTGACCTACTAGCAGGGGAAAGAAATACTCATCCCAAAAGTCTTCAACGATAATCAGACCAAAGCTTTGAAGATGTGTGAACTTTGCGATGGAATATTTCTCAGCCTGCACATGGTTCATTTGCCAGAGATTCAAGATTTGCTGGCACACCGGGAGCCGTCCTGCTAATAAATCTCAACAGTCTAGCCTTCATAGGTGATTGTATTGCTGAGTCTCTGAAAGGAAACAGAAATGTGTTTAATTCTACAGCAGCAGCCTGAATTCACCCACCAGCGACATTACTTTAGAAAACAATTTTTGAAATTAAAGGTGAAGCTGAGAAATATTGCATCACACAGGAAATCACTGCCAATTTCAGAGACTAGTTACAGAGAAACACATTTAAAGAGTTTCTAACATACTGTTCTTCTCTCTGACAACATTCTTGTCATGGATGTAATGCTGATGTCAGGTTATTTTTATATTATTCTTTAAAATCACATCTGGTAACTTAATCTCTGGGAATATTCAAACCCCTCTCTGCTAAGCGACTTTCCAAGTTTGCAATTTTAGAAGGATGTGGGAAGCCAGGCAAACCAAGGACATTATCTTGTTTTTACTCAAAAGATGTATTTTCCCTAGTGGTTTTGCCTCACAAGGTTGCCCCAAAGCATGAGATACATAAAGGTATAAACAAATGAAGGCCTTTTGAAGGTGGTGAAGAATTCAGGGAGATATGCACTATAGGCCATGAAAAGCTGTTCCTCCTCGTCAGGCTCCAGCAGATGACAAGGCTCCCAATACCTCTTTGGGGGCTCTGTGAGAATTTGATGAGACACCTGATAAATGTCCAGTGCCCCAGTGGGGCAGCTGTGCTCAGGGATACCCTCTGGGCACTCTCTGCGCTTGGCACACATCATCCTCCTAGCAGGAAAAACAGCTGTTTTTACACATGATAACAATCCCAGGGAAGCCTTGGCTTCAAAAGGAAAGGCTGGAGAGGAGTCAACACTGCCCTGCTGAAGACACCAACATTTCCCTAACGGCTCTTTTGACTTAATGATAATGAAGTTTGGTCTCCGTACAATTTCCTCTTTGCAGCCTAGTTATGCTATAAGCTGTTCTGGCACTGGAGACACAAAATGAAGTTGGGGGAGGGAGAAACCACTGACTACAGCGACTTTTCTCAGGGATTTCTCTCTACGCAGTGACAGGTTACACCAACAGTTGCTAACATAAGCAGGCGACATTTCAGATTAATGCTTTAACAGGGGCAGCAAAATCTGACAGAGAATTTGTCAGAAAATGTAAGAAGACCTGAAACCAATTATTTATTACTAGAGAACCCTGTACTAGTCAGCCACAACAGAATAATAGGGTTTGACCGAAAAGACAGCAGGAGTGAAAAATTAGGAAGAATTTTTTTTTCTCCGCAATTTTCTACCAGCTGGTTAACATCAGGCATGAAATGACTGACTTCCTTTCTGGGGTAGAAATGCAGGTAACTTCAAAGGCATACATCAACTTGGTGGTGAGACTTCCGAACCTTGGTTTAAACTTCCTGTGGCCTTCACAGTTCAACGCTTGCTCGTCCTTTTAGGGGCTGAGGTAGGAGGACGGCAGGGTACATTCACACGGGAAATCTGTGCAGGGACATCAGAGTGCTGTACAAGCTGCCTGAGAGAAGAACTAAATAAACAGGCAGAGGTGCAGATACATTGAGATTTTGCAAATCATTCCAAAGAATGGGGCTTCAGCCTGCATGGGATGTCTCTTGACCTCCAAGCCCTGGTCACTGTTACCAAAACAAAGTACTCACTGCCTGCCCATTGGCCTTGAGCTTCTATCCAAATCAACCTCGAATACCCTACCCAGGAATTTTGGAGGCAAGAAGAAGACCTGCCTCCTTAGCCAGGCCAGCTCTTCCTCCATGTCTGGATGTTGCTCACCTGTATTGATGTGGGCATGGGCTATGGTCCGCAATGCATGGGAGTACCTCCCAGAATACCTGGCCCTGTGCCGGGTTTCCCATAACTATGCTTTGTGGAGCTGACGGGATGTCCTATTACTCACCCTTTCTGGAGTTAGTAAAAAGATTCCCTTATCTATTCCAAGTCAATCATGAGACCATCAAAGGAACTGGGCATCCCTACCCTATCTCCTGCTGGAAGAGGAGCTTTCTCACTCCAGACACCTGAAATGGTCAATGTAAACAGTTCAAGGGAGTCTCTGGTTCAAGATATTCAAAATCCCTCTGTTTTAGTCTTTTTCCTTTAAGACCTTTTAAGCTTGCTTATCACAGCAAACCATGATGAGAAAACCAAATGGAAATGTTTTCCTGAGTAAAATGAATGGAGCTATTAAAATAAGATAAATGAGGCTACATTCAACTGCAAAATTTGGCTTCAGAGACTCTGTTATCTCCACCTTAGCACTACCTATCAACACTGAAGCTTGAAGCCCAGCCTTAATTATTATATAAACATGGCTGTACTCGAGCACCTTGGGTCAACGTGTATTCTGCCTGTTAGCAATGTGAAGGGATGACAAATCACTCTCAATGCCTTCTAAGGTTTCTATAGGGATTTGGGATTGATTAACAACTGCATGTTCAATTTTACTGTGAGCCAGTTTCTGAAAACAATAAAACTTCTGTTTGTAGAAAATAGACAATTTTTAACATGCTGAATGCATAAGAGGAGTTTTTGAAGGCTCACCTCCCCCAGGACTCACATCATCTGAACAAGTCATCAGTCTCTGTAATAACCATTTGCTTAATCGTTGTTCCTGAGAGTCTGGTGACAAGGGAGGTATTGCTGTTTGAACAGGGCCATGTTCTACTTCCCAGTCTTTTAGGTTATTAAGGCTGGTGATGAACTGCTCACAGTAGCAGTTGTCTTGACTCAATAACTCAATTGATAGGTATCGATTACTGAAATCACAGAAGGGCATATTGGGCCCTGAATCTAACTACAGGTGTATCTGTTAGTAATGTGATACCCTACTCAGGTCACTTAAGAGATTTTGCCTATTTGTCAATAAGATGCATAAACAATACACACCTATTTTCTTACTCTACAAAAAAGAAATGTGGATTTGACCATACATGTTCTTATAAAACTGCCTGAAATAATCTATGTGTAAGCATGCTCCTTTGCCCTTGTGTCCACACCATCTGACACCATTCAAAGCCATGCAGCCCCTGTTAGACTACACTTGACATCTTCACTGACTTCTCCATGCCTACCATACCCAGCCCTTGCTGGGTTTTTGTTTGTTTGTTTTGGTACTGGAGATTGAACTCGGGCACTCAACCACTGAGCCACATCCCCAGCCCTATTTTGTGTTTTATGTAGAGACAGGGTCTTACTGAGTTGCTTAGTGCCTTGCCATTGCTGAGGCTGGCTTTGAACTCACAATTCTCCTGTCTCAGTCTCCCTAAGTGCTGGGAAGCCCTTGCTGTTTGAGAGTTACCTGTTTGACCTCTCACCTGTCTAGGTGGATATCCACTCTGCCCTCCTCTTCTACTTTCTCATTCTACTTCTTCCTCATTAATCCTCCAACCATTCAAACAAGCTTAATGACTTAGTCACTTCAACTAGTGCTTCTGAGCAAGAGCAAACACATAAAAAAATCCTGCAGAAATTTTGCTCAGAGATTCCTGGCCCACCTCCAGAGTTTCTCATCCAGTAGGCATAGGAAGGGGGCCTGAGAAATTTCATTTCTAACAATCTCCCAGGTGATGCTGTTGCTGCAGTCGTTTAGCATAGGAAGCCTTGACTACACATGAAACTGCTGGGAAATAGGCGAGGAAGGGAATAATTACAAGTGAGTAGTAAGCATTAGAGCCAAGAACTGAACAGTTAGAAAAAACGAAGAAATAAATATTCTATTATATGGGTTCATGGTGATATGGGACTAAACAGCTGATATTCTGCTGTGGTTTTCCCAGCAGATCACAAACATATCTGAGTATATATTTTAGGGAAACACATAGAAACCTGACCAATATTCTGTTTTTTGTTGGACATTACTAATTCTAGGATGTCTGGAAATGTCACAATAAAATAATTTTTCCAAACATTAGCTCCCTAAAAAAAGAATTGGACCAAACTAGTAAATATAGAATCACACACACACACACACACACACACACACACACAAAACCAGGCAGTATTTAAGGCACTGGTGATGTCACTGGTAAAGTGCTTGCTTAGCATGCACAAGGCCCTGAGTTGGTTCCCAGTACTACAAAGAACAGAAAGGAAGGATGGGATAGAGAGACTATAAGACTATATTTCTTTCAAAATATTATTGAATCCATAATTCAGAAGTAGAAAATTTAGACAAAATTTTAAGCAACTATTATATCCATCCTCATAAGTAAAACTGAATGCTAAGTATGCAAAATTACAAGTTCACAGCAGAAAAACAGAAACTTTAAAAAAGAAAAAATTTAAAACTAAAAACCATAATACTGAACTAAACAGTTCATTAGACATGTTCAATAGCATAATGGGATGATGGGGTGGTAAGTGAGTAGCAGATGAATCAGTAGAAATCAACCAATGTATCCAAATTACCCAAGAATGGAGAGGAAGAAAAAAAAACCTTTAAAAGATAAACAGCCTTAAGACTGAACAAATAACTATCATTTGTGTCACCAGAGCTAACTAGGAAGCAAAATGGTATTGGTGCAAAAAAAATTTTAAAAATTGAATAAGTAATGACTAAAACTTCCCAAATATAATGAAAGACATATATTCACAGATTCAAGAAGCCTAGCAAACCCCAAATAGGATAAATTTAAATAAAATTATGCCCAGGCCCATCAAATTTATTCTTGGAAACTAAAGATAAAGAAAATAGATTTTTTGAAGGTGTCAGAGGGAGAAAAAAAATAACACATTGCACTCAGAGAAAAATGATTGGAAAGAACAGATCTCCTCAGATACCTTGGATGTCAGAGAAGAAATATATATATATTTATGTGTAAACTATAACTTAAAGAAAGGAAGTTAAAGAACTCTATATTGTTGCAAGCTTTCTACATTTTACTTGAAGTGATAAAGTTTTAATTCTAGGTAGAGTTTGGAAAGTTAGGTATATATATTTGTAGTTCTTTGAATAATCACTAAAATGTAATATAGAGTGATATAATCAAAAGCTAATAAATAAATTGAAATGGGATACTAATAGGTATTCAGGTTATCCAAAAGAAGTCAGGAAGCAGAGAGTAGAGGAAGAGAAAACAGAAAAGGAAAAAAAACCAAATAATCACAGAGCATAGTTAAACTCAGTCATATCAATAAATATATTAAGTATAAATGAGTTAAACATCAATTAAAAGAGACAGATTAACTGGGGGGCATAGTGAGGCATACCTGTAATCCCAACTACCTGGAAATCTGAGACAGGGAGATTGCAAATTAGAAGCCGAGACTCTCAGCAACCTAGTGAGACCCTATCTCAAAATAAAGGGCTAGAGATGTAGCTCAGGGATAGAGATGGCCTAATATGTCACAGGTCCTGGGTTCAATTCCTAGCACTGAGAAAAAAAAAAGACATATTGTCTTACGTGATGCAAAAAAAGTTTTTAAAGACCAAACTATATGGCATCTATAAGAAATGCCTTCTTAAAGTAATAATCGAAATAAGTTAAAAGTAAAGGTGTGGAGAGGGATATACCAAGTGAGTGCTAATCAAAAGAAAGCTTGAGGGGCTTTACTAATATCAAAGTAGACTATGGAATAAGAAATATTTCCAGGGATAAAGAGGAAAGTTGAACAATGACAAACAAAATACTCAACTCACTTAGAAAAGAGAGCAGTCCTAAATGTATAAAGTGCCTAATAGCATATCTTCAAAGCACATGAAGCAAAGATGGAGAGAGCTAGGAGGAGGGATAGACATACCGCAGTTACTCTAAGAGACTTAAAGTTCCTTCTCCCAGCAATCAACAAAACATATATACACAAAACCGCAATGGAAGCATAGAAGGACCCACCCTACCAAATGACCTAAGGCACATTTATCAAGCATTCCCTCCAACAGCACGATAAGAAGCATGTTGTATACATGGACTGTTTGTTAAGATAAACCATATCCTGAGCCTTCAAAAAGAATCTCAGTGGGCTGGGGATGTAGCTCAGTGGTACAGCACTAGCTTAGTTTACAAGAGGCCCTGGGTTCCATCCCCAGCACCATAAAACAAACAAAATCCTTAGAAGTTTAGAAGATTTTAAATTACTTAAAACATGTTCTCTGATCACACTCAGAATAAACAAGAAATAAATCAGAACGATACATGTAAAATCCTTGAATATTTGGAAATTAAACCCATGAGTCAAAATGGAAGTTTAAATATTTTGATCCAAGGGAAGTAGTAAAATGTAAAACTAAAATATTTAAAAGAAAATATGAAAGATTCTGGCTTAGGTAGAAAGTCTTGAAATATAATCTCAATATATATCTCAATTATATCTCAATATAATCACAGAAATAAACTGATAAATTATCTTTGGTTTTATGATATTAATTCAAACATTATAGCTCTACTCTGGGCTTCTCAAACTCAGCATTATTGAAATTTCGGGTCATATATTTCTTTGCTCCGTGGGACTGTTCTGCATGTTGTACAATACTGAAACTTGGCCCTGGCCTCCACTCACTAGATGCCATTATACCCCTCCCTCAAGCTGTAAAAACCAAAACTATCTCTAGCCATTGCCAGTTGTCCTTCGGGGCAGGAAAGATTGTTCCTCAACATCTGGATTGGAAATCACAGCTGTAATTCATTGATTTTACCTGCTACATATCTTTTCTTTCTCTTACTGGGGAACATTTTGGTTCAGAATTTTTTTTTTTCCTATTGGAGATCACCTTGCTATGAATATTCATATAGGTATAAAATATGTAAACATGTGAGAATTTCTAAATAAAATTGCAGGGCCATAAAGAATGTACATCTTTCACCTCACTACTGCTACATTTCATTCTGATTGACATCACCTGTTATTCTCTCCCTAGCAGGGTAGGAGTGTCCCTTGCTCCACTACTATGTCACATTTTGTATTGTGGTAAGGAATTTCTGCCAATCTGATGGATGCGAAGTAGCTTTTCATCTGTATTTCCCTGTTTTCTAGTAAGTTGAGAATATTTTTGTACATGTATTGCACATTTGGTTTTCCTCTTCCGTAGATGATCTCTTCATGTCCATTTTCTAATTTTTTTCCTCATTGAATGTTGAAGTTCCTAATATATCCCAGATACTCATATTTTGTTCAACTATATTCATTGCAAATAATCTTTTAAAGTCTATGGATTTTCCTTCTCCTTTATTATCACAGTCTTTCAATGTACATAAATTTAGAAAATTTTCGTATCAACGGTTTATCAATTTTTTCTTTGTTGTTTAAGGTTTTCATGTCTCTCTTTCCCTAGGATTATTAAGATACTATGTTTTCTTTTAGAAATTTTATTTTTATTCTTATTAATTTTTTAAAATGATGTATGAAAACGTAAAAATTATACATGTTAATGGAGTACCTTGTAGTGATTCCATAAAAGTATATGTCATGTAATGGCTAAGTCAGGTCAAATATGTCTGAATCATCCAACATTCATCATTATGGTGAAAACATTCTAAATACTTCCTTTAAGTATCTAGTATATAGTTATCTATAGCCATGTGTGTGCCTAGCTCACCAGAACTTCTTATTCTTATCCAACCTTATACCCATTGTTCAACCTTCCTTTCTCTTTCAAAAATTCAGTTTTGTTTCTAACCTTTATTATATTTGTAATTGGTTGCTATAAATAGTGAGGGCTCAACTTTATTTTGTTCCTTCTAAACAACCAACAGTCCTAGTAACCTGCATTGAATAGCATATATTTTACCACCAACTAGCAATGCCACATATCTTGGTTCTGTTCTATAGGTATATCTGTCTCTCATCTGCCATGGCCAACCATTTTAAGTACTGAATTTTCATAATAAGTTTTTATTTATTAAGAAGTATTTATTTATCAGAAGGGCTACAACAAGCCCTTCTTTTCTTTTTTTTTTTTTGGTACTGAGGATTGAACTCAGGGGCACTCGACCACTGAGCCACATCCCCAGCCCTATTTTGTGTTTTATGTAGAGACAGGGTCTCACTGAGTTGCTTAGCACCTCGCTGTTGCTGAGGCTGGCTTTGAACTCACGATTCTCCTGTCTCAGCCTCCCTAAGTGCTGGGATTACAGGCTTGAGCCACTGCGCCTGGCTATAACAAGCCTTTCTAATATGCTCTTCTCCAAAATAGGCTTGACTTTTCCTGCATGTTTGTAATTTTATACATATTTTGAAATCAGATTATCACATACTTTCTACAGAATGTTTAAATGAAAGTGCATAATATCTTCCTGTATTTTTTTCTTTTCCTCCCCTGAAATCTTTGTAACTGTCTTTAAATGGAGTTTTATGAATTTATTCGTAAATTTCTAGACTTAAATTTTATCAGGTTTGTTCTAAATATCCTCCCCCACCTCCCCGTACTATGGTGCTGGGGATTAAACTCAGGGCCTCATGCATGTTAGACAAATATTCTATCACTGAGTTAAACATTCAGCCCTGTTTCTAAGTTGTTGTTGTTTTGCAAATTATTATAAATGTCAATTTTTTAAAATTATATTTTCAGAATTTGTCAATATTATAGAAGGCGACAATGGTGATTTTTGTATTTTGTTATTATATTCTGCAGCCATGCAGTCTCTTGCAACTATTTCCAAAAATTTGTCACTATATTATTGTGGGTGTTTTGTATATATCATCTGTCAATACGGCAGCTTTCTTTCTTTCTTTCCATTTCTTATAACTTATTTTTCTTTCCTCACTCTAAAGACTCTGACGTCCAAACAACACTAAATGGAAACTTTGATAGCAGACATCCTTGTCTTACTTCTAAATTTAAACAAAAATATTTCTTATATTTCCTTATTAAAAGTTACATTTGCATTAGCATTGGAGAGCTACTCTTTATCAGGTAAGGAACTTAACCATATCTGATGTTAATTACTTAACTTGACCCGGGGTATACAATGGAATTTTCATTTTCTTCATAATACCTCTCTCTCCATGGGTTTTCTCCTTGATTCCATCAACCCAGAATGTCAGACTCATTTGGAAGGGAAAAAACACTGCATAGGATTCGACAGAATCAGAAGATGATGGAGTGGTGCAGGAAGGGTTGGTAGTGGTGGTGGTGGTGGTTTGGTTTGGTTTTGTTTGACATCTCTTCTTTTTTTTTTTTAAATAGTGATCTGAATTGATAAAGCTGCCTGTTGTAGCTGCTTTACCAATAGCTGCCTGTTACACAATAGATTGAAAATAGCCAACTTGTCTAAAACCTCACACTTTAATAATCATGATTATGATGAAAATAAAACAGCTAAGAATCAGCCTTAATTTTATATCTCTGGATCCCAAATCTCATTACAAATTAAATCATCTTTAAGGTTTTAAAAGCACAAGATCCCACCCAAGTCTAATGAAGTTAGCCCAGAGTGGTTTCCATTCTCTCATCATCTGCCATTCTGTCTTTCTCTTTCACACACATACACACAAACACACAATAAATATCTTGTTTACACAGTGTCTTGACAATACCAATTCCTTATTTTTCCATTCCTATAATCACTATCCAACTCAACTGTACAAAGATTATTTTACTAACAATTGACCAAGGAACATGTTTAACTTGGACCCTCTCTTCCCAATGAGATACTGACAAGGGAACTTAGGACAAATGCATCCAACGGAAAAGCATTTGTATCAGAAAAGCCCAAGTAGAGGAGCCCACTCCCGGTGCATCTGGCAAAGCAGAGCCCCACCTGCACCTCCATGCTGAGGAGCTGTGGCCTTCAGTATTAGCACTCTGTTCTTCGATCTCCTTCTTCTCTCCTCTTTTCCTGCTCTACTTCAATCCAATCAAGTTTTAAGGGAGCTTAGAAGTTTCTTTCCAAAAAAGGATAGAAGTTGTACATTTGTATAAAAGACAGTGGATCAACAACACTACAAAAAATAATAATAATCAACATAACAGACAGGTTAACCAAAATAAAGTGTGTGTGTGCACATGTGTCTATAGCTATATAGCTCTTGGGTATCATGCAAAACTTCTGGGATGTCTGAGGTTTTCTTAACCCGTCTTTTAAAATTTTGGTTTTCCTTAGGTTATCTCTCTGGCTTTTTAACATTTTCATAATTTCCTTTGGCAACTTTCGGGTTTCTTTTAAAAATCTATGTGATGGCTTGCGTGGCTACTTCCTCTCTCCACAGAAGCAAGTCAACATTCAAACTCAAACGTTAAAAAGGCTCCAGAAATGGAAAGAATTTGACACATGAGAAACTTGAAGGTCTGTGGGCCACATATAGCATCAGGAAATAATAAAGACAAGGAACTAATACATTGAGATTAAATTCTATATAATGATAGAACAAAACTGACCTGAATTCTTAGAAATAAAGCAATCTATTAAACTTTCATTTAGCTAAACAATAGGTAGTTGTTTTGAATAGACAAAAAGATTATCACTTTGGTATATAATCTGTTTCATTTGGTCAATTAACATCTATTTTCTCAGACTATAAGATAAACACTATGGGAATGTGTTTTTTGATAGTGCAGGAGTGTGGTGTTTACCTAAGCAGGTCATTAAGGAGAGAAATGCTGCTTCATGATATACACCCACAATGTCATAAAAAGGGATTTTTAGAAGAGGAACTATTTAAGGACGTATGAACATTAAAATTCTCCTAGCCTGAAAGGACCTGAGTAGATACTCCTCAGAAGAAGACATACAGCTGGTCAATAGATACATGAAAAAATCAGGATCACTAATTATCAGGAAATGCATATTAAAACTATGAGATGTCACCTCACACCTGTTGGAATGGCCATTATCAAAAGGCAAAAGATAAATGTTGGCAAAGATGAAAAAGAAAGGGAACACTTGTATATCCTTGGTAGGAATATAAATTAGTACAGCCATGATCAAAAAATACTGTATAGATTCTTCAAAAAATAGTACTATCATATAATCCAGTAATTTCACTTCTGGGTCTATCCCTAAAGGAAAATGAAATCAGTATGCAGCTCATTGCAGCATTACTCACAATAGACAAGATACAGAGTCTGCCTAAGTGTCCATCAACAGATGAATGGGTAAAGAAAATGTGCTAAATGTTCACAGTGGAATATTATTCAGCCCGAAAAAAGGAGGAAGTCCTGTTGTTTGTGACAACATGGATGAACCTGGGGGACGTTATGTAAGTGAAGTAAGCTACTGAAGGACCTTTATAAGGGATCTAAACAAGGGGATACAAGCAGAGAGTGGAACTGGTTACCATGGCTGAGGGGAGGGATGGAAGGGAGAATATGAAGATGTTGGTCAAAAGATAGAAATCCAGTAGACAAAAGGAGTAAGTTCTGGAGCTCTATTGCACAGTACTGAGACTACAGTTAATAACAGTACATAGCATACCTAAAATTGCTACAAAAGTAGATTTTAAATGATGAGTATGTAAAGTGATAGATACGTTAGTGGGCTGTAATCATTCCACAGTGAATATATTAAATATATATAATAATATAAGCCTGTAAGTCTATATGATTATTATTTGTCAATTAAAAATAAGTAAGTTAAAGCTCATCTATTTGTCTCCCAAAGGCTTTTTTTAAGTAAGCCTTTTTATGTAGATATGGCAAAAATTGAAATGATGTGGATGATTGAGTTTTATGTCTAACTTCTCTAATCTAACCAAGGCCCAGAGAGGTCAGGCAGCCTTCCCAGGGTCACACAGAAGACTCCTGTCTTCCGCAATTTGGTCTAGTTCTGATTCAGTCGCATTATGTGCTTACTTTACCAACTGTTCTTTAAAATATTATATGGGGTAGATATTATTTCTGTCCTCAGTTATCACAATGTGTGCAATTGGATTTTTTTATCATTAATGAAAATTAGATAAAAATAATCAGTTTCTGACTTAACTTTATAAATTATATCAGAAACATTAAATATATAGAACTATAGCATTTGGGAATATTTTTAAATGTAGTAATTACAAAATCATTAATGGAAAGTCAGGACTTTTACATGGTGTGGCTCATGAATATTTAGAAAAGCCTTAGAAATTTATGCTTCTGAAAGAAATGACTGGAGATATCTTTTTAAATTCACTTTCAAAATAGCGAAGTACCCTTTTAGTTTGACCAAACAATTGTGAAGTTAAATAGTCAAGTGCTGAAGCAATGTGAAGATCATGTTTAAAGCCTAAATAAATGTTCAGTCATCTCAACAGGAACAAATCATAAAGAAAATGGAAAGACTATATCCAATTGGTTAAATGTATTCTACAGTCATGGTTTACTTACCGAAACATCGTTCATGGTTTTCTTACTGATTCTTACAGAGTCTACATATTTCTTTTTAATTTTTTCTTTTTATGTTTCCCAAGTTCACAATTCACATAAAATACTCATTGAAGCAGACAGAAAAGTGGAACGAATATTTCAGCGCTCTTTGGGGACTTAAATAGGTTTTTACAATAAAAACTTGATTACTCCAAGGGGACGGGAGTGCCTGCAACCTGCCAGCAGAGGAGGAAGCAGCTAGCTCTAAAGTGACTAAGGAGACACTGAACTTTGTAGAGTCCAGGTTGTGGGTCTCCATCCTGGAGCTCAGGCCAAGCACCAGGCCAGAGAGAGGCCAGACAGCACTGGACATGACTACGGTATCCAAAAAGAGTCATTTGGAAAAGATGTGCAAGGTTGTGGTTTCCTGATAAATTGAGATGACATAGACAGTCTCACAGGGCTTGCTTCATTACGGTATTGTGAAATTTGGACTCAAATAGAGTGAGGCAGACCCACAAGTTAAAGTGTTTTGAAAGTGGCTTAATAATCACTTTGAAAACAAGACAGAATACCCTCTCAGTCAGCAGGACTGGAACTTTGATCAACAAACACCCAAGGGACACAACCAACCTTTGTGAACAAGTAGTATCCAGGTGGGGATGGGCTTGGCATGAGCTACAGCACTTCCAGAAAGATTCTTTTCTTCTTTAATTATGAAACCTGCTAGTTGTGTTATGTGATATGATGTTCTTCAGAGAATCTGCAGAAATCTTGCCCCCAGTGAAGAATTTATAAAGGTCATAGGAGATAAGACAAAGATATCTGAACTCTTGAAAATTCAAAGGTATCCTTTTTTTTTTTTTTAATTTCCTCATTTTGTTTTCTGGTTTATGGATTCCCTGCCAAAAACACCAAGCTCCACCTGGGAACCACATCAATTAGATTAGATTTTCCTTCTCAATTTTCATCTTCTGGATTCCTTGATGATTTGATTTCACATCATGTCATGTTGCAGAGATAAGATTGATTGGCTACAAATCAGGGATCTTTGGAGAGTGGGGATGGATAACAGAGGAAGGGCAAGAGAGGGAGGCCACATCCATCTGGTCTTTCCAAAGTGTGATTGGCAAACTCCCAATGATTGACACCTTCCCTTCCATTCTGTAAATTTTGTCCAGATACAAGCTCATCCTATACTTGCCCAGACCATGGACACCCTCATGGAGTTACCAGACCATAGCTTGAGACACATTCACCTCCCTGAGTCACATAGGTCTTCAAATGACTCCTCCAGGAGTCCCCTGCTTTTCTGGGATACCAGCTTTTCCCTGAATTCCTAATCCCTCTCTTGAGCAACTACTGTTTCTAACACTTTTCTATGCATTGGTCCATACTTTCAAAAATACACATTTCTAAAGCACCTGTCATGTTTAGGTTTTTCTTTCAGCACTAGGAACATAACACTGAGCAGGATAGTCACCAACTACATGGCATTTCCATTCCAAGGGGGAACTAGTCATTATTAGAATAGAAGAACACCGCATAAAGTCGTAAGTCACAAGTGCAAGTATTCTGGCCAAGGCTGGAACTATCACCTACCATAAGCTTCTTGCATTGTGAAGAATGAATGTTTTTTTAAGCACTTACTATGTGCCAGGCATTGTGCAAAGAGATGCATTTACTCACTCGCCAGTCGTAGAGTTGAGCTAGAAGCTTTCTAAAGTGTCCATTAAGCCCAGATTAGTATTTGATTGACTGCCAATTTTTGCCTAGAGATATTCAAGCCATTTGAGAGATGTCTCAAATTGTTGATGGAAAAAAGAGTTTTTATCTAATTGTGCAATATGGTAGAAAGAGCTAGACCTATGTTCAAATTCCAGGTCTTCCACTAACCTTTCTGAGCTTCCCATGTTGGGGTTAATTCATACCTCCCAGTATTATCACAAGAACTCCATTAGTTTTATTGAACAAATATTCATGATGTACCTGGTGCATCCTAGGCCCTGCCCTTGCTACTGAGGACATAATGATGATCATAACATAAAGAGTCACTGCTGACTGAGCACCTCATCCTCTCAACTCCTTTCTCCCATTGTCTGTGTTATTTGAGGGGGAGGTTGGTCCTGTGGGGATCAGTTGAATCATTCATGGGTGGAACACAAGGCAGTTTTGTGTGAAGCCCTCTGGTCTTGTCCAGGTGCCCTCTGATCATCTCAGAATAGATCCAGTAGGCCCAGCCCTGAGCTCCACCTCATGCGGCCTGGGAGGTGGAGAGCAAAGAAGAAATGTTCAGCGTCCAGCCAAATCTGTGTCCTGGACTGGCATCACATCATGTTCTAAAGGATCCCTGATGGATACATTCCAAATCTATTTATAAGCCTTCAATAATGGGCCTTTGATTGAAAAGCCCTAAACATTCAAACATCTGTAGATTCGCCCCCCCATCCTGTTCTTCTCTTTCTCGGCATAAGGACAATACTATTCCAACCACTCAATGTTGTTCAACATCTTATCTGCCTTTAAAAGAATCTTAGGCACAAGAGGGAGTTTATTTGTGGGGAGAGTTGATTTTTTTAAAAAATGGGCTGGAGGGCTAAGGATGTAACTCAGTGGCGGAGAGCTTGCCTAGCATGTGTGAGGCCCTGGGTCCAATCCCCTGTACCCAGCAAAAAAGGGGGCATTGTTGAAGCATGTGCCGACATTGAAAAATGTTAATGCAGTAGTCTTAGCCATACTGTGGTCTGTGGTACCTGCAGAAGGGCTAATGATTGACACCGTTCATTCTGTCCCGGGGCTCCTCATGTTCATGAGGCCCTGAGAGGCTATCACGGATTATTTTCTCTGTCAAGTTCTTTACTTACCACTCCATTCCCTCCATGTTAGCTGCCCGTCATGCTCTGGAATAAGACCTACTGAATTCTCCACAGTTTTTTAATAAGCTTAGAAACATAAGCATGTTAACAACTAAGGGGAGACAGAAAAAGATGGAGGGAGAGAGAGAGAATTGGTCCAAGTGAAATCCGTCATAATCCTTCCTGAAGCTAAGCCAGTGATAATCAGCTCTCAGAAAAGCCATTATGTTTACCCTCCTTCAGGGAAACGGAAACATCTTTATTGATTTTCCTGGGAACTGAAGAGATGCTGTGGCACGTAGCAACCTAGACCTGGGTAACCACGTGGGCAGGCTGACTGTTGTGAAATGATTAATTTGAAAACAATGAAGTTAAACAGCTGCACATTACTTCCTGGCTGTTGGCTTTTGTCAATTTTTATGCCCACTCTGCAGGGGGTGTGATTTGCTACTCTGATGAACTTTGAATTATATTTTTAACCTTTTAGGTTAAGAATGGAATACAACAGCTTTGAGTGGGACAGCACAGGAGCTGGAATTAGCTTTTGGTCCTCCCCTCCTCCAATGTACTGAAAAGAAAGGAAATGAGTTGTATTTTGTATTTGTTCAGGTTTCAAAGTACTGATTCAGGATAAGTGTCTGTTTTACATCCAATTCTGAGGGCTTTCTCAGCAAAAGTGAATCAAAGGAAATCCAAGAAATATGAGTTGACTCTTTATAAAGGAAACAGACAAGAATTTGGTGTCAGATGTTTCTGTCCTCAGTTCCATATTGATGGTAATTAGAGCTGTTTTCTTGAGTGCTTCAGAAGTAATTATAACCAGATTTATTTTCACAGCATTCAGATTCCATCCCACTAACCAGCCCCTCACCACCCACCCTCCTGACCACTCCTTCTCCATGGATGTCCATTGTTGCTGCTGTTGTTTTGTATGCTTTTCTCAATGATAAAACCACACAGGAAAACAATGGATTCAACTCAACAATCAGAATAGTCTAGTCTTTTGCAAAAGCAAAGGCCCTGTGCTACTCTTGAATGAAGATTGTTTTTCTTATGTTGAACTCTTGAAGATCCATATTTTAAGACACTGAGCCAAAATAATGGGCTTGCCTTTCCTTATGTGGGATGTTGCCCTATGACCTAAACTGCCCACACAGCCATTGAGCAATAATCCCGCTGGCCTCTAGAAAGGCCTGGGGAAAACAGGAATTATTCTTCCAACTTAATTTTTTTTCCTTTCTCCCCATGACTCTTAAATTAGTAAAAACATTATGAAAATGCATTGTGATTTTAATATATGTTTCAAAACTATGATATGTAGCAATAAAAAAGCTTTCATAATTTATGGTTATTTCCATCTTTCATGTTGAAAATTTCAGGGTTTGGAAAAATGTTTGCATTGATTTTTCTTATAACCTAAACTATCCTTCTTTGGACAAATATAAGTATTATATGTCTATCACTAACTTAACTGTAGTTTGAAGGATTGCGAGTTCATTGTAAATACCAGATAACATAACTTTGAATATTTCCATAAATACAATAGCTGAAAAGGGTAATTGTGTCCGTGTTAATAAATTTTAGAATGAGAAGTGGCAATTTAGACAATCCCTACTCTACAAAAATTTTATTTTGTGTTGCCTCTTAAGAATTGGAGCCTAGAGTCTTGTTTCTTAATACTTAAGTATTCTTGGGCAAGTGACTTCTTGTTTCTTCAGCTTTCTTTTCTTCAAAATGGACTTAGTTGTTTCTGCTTGATAAAAGTAGAATAAGAATTGGAAATATTTAGGACCATACCTGCCACATCGCAGGTACTCCATTATTGTTACCTATGATGCTTATTTGAACTTTCTCTTTGTAACCTCTACTCCTAAAGTGAAAACTCCAGAATGGTTGAAGAAATCTCTAAAACAGAGGGTTTTTTTACCTGAACACCATTGACATTTTGGGCTGAATAACTCTGTGTGGGGGAGGCTTTTCTATGCATTGTGGGATATTTAGAATCATCTCTGGCCTGTACTCATTCAGGACTGATAGCAACATTCCTCAGTCTTGATGACACATAAATGTCTTCACACTTAGCTTTTTGTCCTCTGTGGGAACAGGGAAAGATACAGAGGCAAAATTGGCCCCCAAAAAAACCACCACTCTAGAACATTCAACCATTTAAAGCACATGCCTGAAGTTGATTTCTCCACAAATGTAATTGTCTAAACCATTGCCCAAAGAGTACACCAGCATATATTTCATTTTTTAAAAATCTAATTTTGAATATGATAATTTAGTAACAATGGGGGAGAAAGAAACAAGAAGGAGGGCAGACAGGCAGAAAATAAAGGAATACTTTGTTGTACAAAGAGAATTCACTACCACTTAACTGTGGATCAGTCCCTCTCTTCCCTGGTCTCGAACAATTTCAGCTTTTTAGCTAAAGCAATGGTTACTGAAACCTAGAAGTTTTCTCAAAAAACTTTGTTTTTAAAAAAAGACTAGAGAAATCTCACTGGATGGTTAGTGGCTGGTGATGTCTAGTGTCATATTTCATGTGGGTTAACTTAAAGATTGACCATTCCTTTCAAAGCTCACTCCTGAAAAGGATTTTGCTAGAGGAAGAAGCAAATTAATGAAAATAATATTTATTTAAAGGCTCACTTGGCCTCAAGTGGTGCTGGTCCTGGCATTCTGTGGGAGGGCAAAGACTCAGAATCAGCATACTTATCAATGCATAGGGGACGGCATTCTCCTGACTCAAACTTGAGTCAAATGTGCAGATACAACTTACAGACAGACTTGCATTATCAAACAACTATGAGCCCCAAACATCTGTTGATCGCAGGAATATGCAGAGAGGGACAGAAAATCTGCTTATTCAACCCAAAATGGTTGGCCTTCTGTTTTTCTAAGGGCATACATATTTTTTGAGAAACCAGATTTTTGTCAAAGTAATATGATCTGAACTCATTTTTCTAATAAAGCATTGGAATATGGATTTATCTGATGATAGTAACATTCAAATATTTATAAAAAAATGGGATAATCCACATGAAAATCCTAAAAAGCTATATAGCACTAACCAAAAATAAAGTACTTTCATTGTTTGAGGTGATAATTAGTGTTAAAGCAATAGTGATAGCAGAGTAGGTAAACCTATATGGACAGAAAGCAGATTAGACACCAGATACTTAGGGGACAAGAGAACCGGGCATGGGTGGTTGGTGGGGTTTCCTTTTGAGATGATGGAAGTCTTGTAGAACCAGATGGGGTGCCGATTGCACAACATGTTTGTTGCAGTCAGCTTTTTCACTGCTATGATGAAAAGACCTGACAAGAACAATTTTAGAAGAGGAAAAGTTTAGTTTGGCATTCACTGTTTCAAAGGTCTCAGTCCTCTGAACTCCATGCCTTGGTGCCCAAGCTGAGGCTGAACATCATGGCAGAAGAGTGTAGTGGAGAAAAGTGGCTGAGGGCATTGCACTAAGAAGCAGAGAGAGATACAAAATATATACCCCAAAGGCACACCCCCAAAGCCCACCTCCTCCAGCCATACCCTACCTGCCTTCAGTTACCACTCAGTTAATTCCCATCAGGGGATTAATTCACTGATTGGATTAAGGCTCTCATAACCTGATCATTTCACCTCTGAATCTTCTTGCCTTGTCTCACACATGAGCTATTGAGGGACATGAAGATACTGAAGATTTAGATACTGAAGGCCACTGAACTGTATACCTTCATATGGTTAATTCAATGTTATTTGAATTATATCTCTACTCCAAAATGTTAGGTCAGCATGTTCCTACTGCATTTGAGAAAGCCTTTATCTAAGAAATGTTATATGAATATGCCAATAATAGGAAGATTGATGTTAGAAGAGTCAGATATCCAAAACTGTTCATTTCCGAACATTTCAAATTGCCATAGTTTTAAGTGCCCTTCTACTTAAGAGAGTTTATTCAGACACACATAATGATTGAGGCATTTCATACATAAAAGCTTATGAATCTAGTTGAAATTAAATCAGCATAATATGACCCAGAAAAGTGAGATGAAGCTGGCAAAACAATTAGTTTAAATATCAGGAGATGTTGCCTAATGGTGAAGTCAACTATATTCTGAAAAGATCAGCCAAAGAAAGTTCTCCAAATCTCATAATTTGGTTCATTAAAAATGGATCTGAAAAGAAAAAGAAGAAGGATTTGGAATATGGGTTGGAAAATACTCTTCATGCTAATTTTACACTGGCGAGGGTGAGACACAGTGACACAATGGGTATTTTAGTTTCTGAGTCCAACAGCCAATGTCTCTGGCTTTCTTATGGCTTATACATAAAACATCTGATTTGTTTAAGTTTTATACTAAAGAATTTATTTGGGGGAGGATTTGAAACATGCAAGATGAAAGATAGTTCAGAAAATAAAAATTTCCTTAAATTCAACTGCTAAAGCAAATTAAGTTTATATAGCTGTCACATAATTTTTTTAAAAAATTGTTGGTCTCAACATAAATGGATTCTATGTTTTAGCATCTTCCTGTGATCAATTCTAAGAATATGCCTAAGTAATTATGTTATATAGGATAAATAATGTTTCGGGTCACAAGAACATATTGTCACCAGCTCTCCTTCACAGAGAAAAGCAAGAGATCTTGGCTGGATAAACACAAAAGTCGAGAACGCAAGAGGCTGGGGAGAATGAGCCGCACATCCACTCCCTCCACCCTCAGAAAACAGCTAAGAAAGTGGTTTCAAGAACCAAAACAGCAATTCACAGTGCTCTCTCGTTCAGACACTTCTTAGTGGCTTTTGAAGGCAGTGATCAATCAAGATCAGAAAAGGCCTTCTACACACTTCTCAGAGATTTCACACTGTGCATTTACACTGGAGAGATCACACTACTAGTGATAATAGCAGAAAGCTAACATTTATTGAGTATTTTCTAAGACAGATTAGTTAAGTAACTTGCTGAATTGTTGTATAGCTAGCTTATAAGGTATAGATTCTTCTGGGCTGAGACCTTAAACAGGCTGGGCATCAACCACTTAGACATCCTGCCTCATGAAACAGAAAATACAGATCACCTAGCCCAGCCTCGAGATCAGAGAGAGCTTTCTGGTGATGGTGCTGCTCAGTATAAATCAGGATGAGTTTATATCCTGTCCAATGGATGAACAAAGGAGAGAAGTCTGGCCCAAAGTAGTGAATAACATGAATATTCCAAGCTATGAAATAGCATGGTAAATTTAGGAAAATCACAAGACACTCTGTAAGATTGACTTTAGAGACAGAAAGTATCTGAGTTTGGATCTATGGGGAAAAGTCAGATTATGGACAACTTTTATGCTCTGCATTGAAGCTTGTGTTTTATCCTAGAGATGAGAACCACTAGAAGATTTTAAACTAGAGGAATTTTAAAAGTTTTAGATCCATTGGGGAATACAGTGGAGGATGTGAAGCTGCAGGGGAGGGGGCAAGACTGGAATTAAGGTAATTAGCTGGAGTCAATTGTGGTACGTTAGGTAAACTAAGACAAAGATATGAATTATGGCACCAGAGAGGTGGCAGCAAATTCAAGGAGCATTTGAGAGATGAATCAGTATATGCCAACAAATATTCATTGAAAAAAACATCTTGTTGCTTCAAGAGCAAGGAGGACCTTCTAAGGCATGATAAGAAATTTCAACTCTCCCTGTAGTTAGCAATGATGGAATTAAGCAAGAGAGAAATAAGCTCACTCATGCATTTTTAAAATATCATTTTGACAAATATATGGAGATAACTAAAGAATGGGGAAGTGAGAGTGCATGGAATAATATGAGCAACAGCCGTGGGAGGGAACTTCAAAGGTCGTCAACATCAGCTTAAGGGATGAGCTAAGGAAGGAACAGGCTGAGAGGAGTCTAAGCCAGAAAGATTGAGAGAGGTGGCAACATCGTGGACATCTAGGGAATAGAGTACCGAGAAGGATGAAGTGGTTGGCAAATCAAATAAATGCAAATGAGGAGCTCAGTAAGAAAATTAATGAGATATATTCATGATACCTAATAACGAAGATGTCCATGCTGACTTTTGCCACCCGTAATGAAAAGAAACGAGAACTGTGAAGAGGAAAAATATTAATTAAAATTGCAATGAGATATCACATTACACCTGTTAGAATTGCTTTTACCAAAAGAAGAAAGGTAAAAGAAACTAGGTAAAAAACTAGGTAAAAAGGTAAAAATGATCCAGCAATCTGAATTCCCTAGATATCATGAAAGTAAAAGATATCCACATTGCAAAAAAAAAAAAAAAATACAACAATCTATTGATCCAACAGTCCATGCCATGTCTGGGTACACATCCAAAGGCAATGAAGTGAATATTGAAGGTGTATCTGTACTCCCATGTTCTTTGCAGCATTATTCATGACAGCCAAGATACAGAATCAATCTAAGTGTCCACCAACAGCTAAATGGATGACAAAAACGTGGTAGGTTAAACACAGTGGAATACTAGTCAGTTTCAAAAAATAAGGAATTTCTGTTGTTTGCAACAACATGGATGAACCTGGAAGGTATTATGCTGAGCGCAATATGCCAGGCACAGAAAAGCAAATACTGTATGACCTTACTTACACATGGAATCTAAAAATGTTAAACTCTTAGAAGCAGGAAGTAGGATGGTTACCAGAGATTGGGAGAGAGTCAAAGGGTACAAAAGTTCAGATAGGATGAATACGTTTTGAGATATGTTGCCCAGTAGGGTGACTATAGTCAGTAATAATATACTGCATATTTCAAAAGAATTAAGAGAGTACATTTCAAATGTTTCACCATAAAAGATAAGTAAACAAGTGATGGATGTGTCAGTTAGCTTGATAGATTCATTCCACATCGTTTGCATATATCAAAACATCACTTTGGACCCCGTAAATGTATACAGTTATGATTTGTCTATTTCAAACATTAAGAAAAAAGGAAAACGAGTTTAAAGTACTCTTTAAAGAAGCTTAGTTTTAAGAGAAAGGGGAAAGTCAACGGACATTTTCCTTAGGATGGGAGAGATTTGAGCATTTTATATTTACTGAGAAGGATGCATTAAAAGATAATTAAAGAATAAAAGGATGTTAAGGATGTTAACAATGAAGGGGAAGGCTTTGAACAGGGTGCCTTCTGGCTTTATTGCAGCTTTGGGGGCCTAAATTACATACAGTCTCTCCATTTTAAAAGAATGTCTGAATTGAGCTAAATGGGTTTAGCTCATATGTCAATATGAATATGTTACTGTCCCCTGTTTGGGACTGTTGATTCCAAATCTCCTTACTCAGTTCCTCTCTGCACTTGTTGAATATTTGTGGCCTGCTTCTGTTCAGGAGCAGATATGAGAGTGATGGATGTTTTGTCTACTCTCCTTCCAGAACTTTCCCTTCTCAAAGTCACTCCAAGTCCCAGACACTCTGCTCCCGGGCAGCTTGCTTCCCATGACTTGAGCCATTGTTGTTATACATTAATTTCTGCCTGTGGTTAGTAGTTTATGACAAATGTGAAAAATGCTAGTGCTTGCTGCCAGGGTCATGGAAGAATGTCATATGAGAAAAGCAGTCCAAGTGGGAACACGCTATTCCTCAGATGTTCCAGAAGCTTCTTTCTGTGAAAACGAAGGCATTGCTCAGGGAAGGGAACACTGAATTTTCTGTAGGTCCTAAGAATCTGGGTGTGGCGATGGTAGTGGAGGAGAATGGAAGTCCCAGCGGTCGCTTCAGCCATGGAGGAGAACAGAAAAGCCCAAAGGCAGAATGGGATTGAGAGAAGAGGAACAGAGAGCCCCTGTGGGACGTTAATGGTCTTCAAGAGGTGTGAACTGTACTGAAAATATTTTTAATCCTTTTTGCTTGCTTGAAAATATTATTTTGATCATTCTGTCAATCTGAGACTTGGCCACATGGGGCCCTGAGGTTATTTGGGGCTTGCCTGGTCCAATGAAAAGGGGTAAATGTGTTTTCTTTTTTCTTTTTAAATATTATTTTATGGGTAAATAAGCTGCAAATTATGAGAGTCTCAACAGTGAGCCTCATGGAAGTTGGCAAGAACAGACAGACCAAGCCTAAGGAATTTAGTAAATTCTGGGCCTCCCTTCTGAACACAATGATCAAACACTTTAGATTAACTCACTTAAGTGTCCTGGAAAACATGAGATCAATGAAAGATAAAGTCAATTCAGTATTTTCCAGTGTTAGTTTTCCAGAGTGACTCTATGAAATGCATCTGGATTGACACTAAACCCCAGCCAAGAATAAGCAACAAGTTATAGCTCCAGGGGCCTGGAAAGAAGGGAGGAAGGAAGAGTTGGCAGAAAAAAAAAAAAGTAGTTTGGGGGAAGGACTCATCTTAGCAGGAGCAGTAGGAAAGGATGAAGTTTATACACAGGGACTGGGCGAGCATGCTAGTGCGTAGAGAAGCCCGCTACTGTGAGCCCAGACAAGGCTGCCTAGATAGTCCAGACCTAGTGCAGATGGGCTTAGCAAGTGGGTGGGGACATGCAGACACCGAAATGCACTGCTTTCCTTCCTCTTCTCTGTATCTCCCTATCCCTGTGCCCTGTTCTCACTGCTGCACCTTTTGCAGAACAGCGCTCTCCTTTGGCACCACACCCTATATCTTTGCCAATTGTCTTTTCTTTACCCCAGTCAAAACATTCTTTATTCCTCACTATATTCCCTCAAGGTCCTGCCAGAGGCAAGAAAAGAAAAGAGAAAAAAAGAAGAAAGTCTGAAGACTGATATTCCTGCTGGCTAGGCCTTCCAAATTCCACTGACATTTTAACAAATGCTTTTAGTGCTAAAGAGGAAAGATGGTGGGAAAGTTTTTAGGCTCTGGCAGGGTGAGTGGAATAACTGTTTTTCCAAACATTTATTAGACATTTGTACTTCTCAAATGGAACCACACAAATTGTTGCCTAATTTGATTACATGTAGATATGGTCTGTGCATTCTCTCTCTCTCTCCTTATTCCTCCCTATCTCCACTCCTCTTCCTCTTTCTGCCTCTGTATTTCTATCTTCCTATCTCTCTTTTTTCAGTAACATATACTCTTCCCCTCTTTTTTCTTTAACATATACTCCTCCCCAGCCATACAGAAACACTGAGTTACTGAATATTAGTTAGCATTACCCTATAGATTTTATGATAATTCTTTGAACTGTGTAGACTTGCTTTATCCCAGTATATGGTCAATTTTTTTGTAACTATTCCATGCATGCTTAAAAAGAATGGATATACCTCCAGTTATTGGGTGCAATGCTTATTAAATCAAGGATGTTAATTATATTTTCAAATCTTCTATAGTTCATTGACGTTTTTGTTCTTTGATATATAAATCATAGATGGAGGTATAATAAAATCTCCCACCATAGTAGATTTTTAAGTTTCTCCTTATGTTTCTGTCATTTTTTTTGCTTTATATATCTTGAAGTTATATTATGAAGTGCATGTAGTTTATAAATGCCACTTCTTTCATATGAACCAAAATACCTAATATTATGTAGTTATCCTGTTTGCTTATAGTAATACTATCTTGTCTGATAACAATACAGCTATACCAGCTACATTGTTGTAGTATTTGTCTAACATATTCATTATTTATTGTTGCATAACAAATTACTCAAAAAGGGTAGTGTTAGAAAACAACAATTCACATTTATTATCCTCATAGATACTGTGGGTCAGGAATTCTGGAGAGACTTCACTGGACACTTCTCACTTGGGATTGGAATTAAGTTGTTGTCTGGGGATGCAGCCTGTTTGGAGCCAGAGTATCTGCTTCAATATGATTCACACACATTGACACACAAGTTGGTGTTAGATGTTGGCAAGAGGTTTCAGTTCCTCTCCACAAGGGGCCTCTCCACAGGCTGCTTGAGTGTTCTCACAACGTGGTGGTTGGATTTCCCCAGAGAGGAATCTGAGAAGACAAAGTGAAGTATGTTCTTAAAGATGTGACATTGCACCAGTTCTACCACTTTCTATGGAACAGCCAAGGTTCAAGGAGAAAAGAATTATATTCTAATTTATGTGAAAAGGAGAGTACCAAACAACTTGCAGAAGCATTACAGAAGCACCACAACTGGTTATTTTACTTTCATCTTGTTGTGCTCTTATATTTGTTAAGTATGCCTTTTGTAAATGAGTGTGGCTGGAATTTTCTTCTAATTTCATAACCTTTATCTTTTAACTGGGCAATCGACATTGTCTGTTGATAACTAATAAATTAGGATTCATTTCTATTATTCTATCCTGTACCTTCTATTTCTTTGCCTTTTCTGTCTCTTTTTTTCTTCTTTATCCTTTTTTGACAACTTTTGAAAATTTTCTCTACATTCCAGAATTCCCTTTCTACTCATTTTGAAGTTAAACATTCTATTTACGTTTTCTTACAGGTTACTCTATAAATGTAAGCACATGATATTTCACTTCAAATATTAAAGTAAATAAATATCTTTCTTGTGAATTTATGTTCATTGAAACTTTGTCTATGGCATTTATTTCAGAATTGGGGTTAAAGAAAATTTTTCCAGAAGAGATTAGTATTTCCTTCTTTTTTAGGGCACTACCAATCCAAGGCCATTTTAAACTTTGGGATTTGGAGTTGTACATATAGTGTGAACTCAGCACACAAATTTATATAAGAGCTATCTAATTATTAGGAAATCTCAGAAGAGACTTCTTATTTCCATTTGTAGTATAAGTTTTTTTGGTCTGGTTTTTGCTTTTTTGTGTAGTTGTCCTTTTTTATTTTAGTTCATCCTTTAACTAAAGGTGCTCTTTGTTGTGGGGTGGTCTTATGTGAGGAGAGGGAACTTCCAAATCTGACTTCCCTTCTAGTATGGGCATTGGTCTTGGTTGACCCTCTTCTCCCCAAAATTGGCCTCTTTAAAAATCATAAAGTGTACAAGGGAGGCTTGTGACTTATTTTTCCTTTTCCCAGGACTTCCTTATTTTCTTGTCATCTTAGTGATACCTTTAAAAAGTATTTTAAATAGGGAGATTTCAGTATAGTTTGAAAACAATACTCACTTTGAAGCCTTAACTTACAGAAGACTGGTAGAAACTTACAATCTGAATCTAACGAGGCTGATTGCTTGCTTAAACAAAAATGTTGAGATTCTCCATGGGATTCAAATAAGATCTGGAGCCTAATAATACAACATATAAAATGCCTAATATATAATTCAAAATTATATGGTTCATGAAAAGTCAGTAAAATCTCAATTCACATGGCAAAAGATAATCAACAGACCTGAATTCAAAGATGATGCAGATGTTGTAATTCTCTGAGAAAGACTTAAACAGCCATTATGAAAAGCTCCAGTCAGTAAGTGCAAACACTCTTGAAACAAATGGAAAAACTGGAAGTGTCAGTAAATAAATAGAGATAAAAAGAAGAATCAACTGTAAATTCAAACACTGGTATGTACAATAACTCAAGAGATGGGCTCAATAGTGGTTAAATTATGATAATCAACATGGCAATTTGCATATGAAATATTTTTTAAATCATCAAATTGTCACATTATTTGAAATAATTTAGAATTTACTCATAAATTATTCAGAATCATCACTTCTGAAATATTAATATCCTTAGTATACATTTTCTGGATGAATGACTTAATGTAAGCACATGACTCCAACATATTTGGAGCTCTATAAATTCCTGTATTTAAAAAAAGGAATGTATTTCTCAAAGTCTGTTCAATTCTTTCAGTTATATCATAGAGATATTTTTAAAAAGTGTATCACTTCTCAGGACTGTTGTGAAAATTAAATGAAGTAATGCATGTAAAATGTGAGAAGGAAGCTTGGCACATTATAAGCACTCATTCATTATAACGTTCTATTATTGTTATGAATGTTGGTGTTATATAATGCTTATTAGATTGTATCAAAATTGGCCTGTGATATATTTTAATATACGGACTGTTGTCCTTATAGTTCTAGCACCCAGTACAGTTCTAGCACCCAGTACTACTAGACAAGTAGTAAATATTTAGTGGCAGCTGATTAAACTAAATTGATGATTGGAACAAAAAAAAATAAGCCTCATAACTTTTTTTTTGTTTGGGATTGAACCCAAGGGTGCCTAACCACTGAGCCACGTCCTCAGCCCTTTTGTATTTTTTTTATTTAGAGACAGGGTCTTGCTGAGTTGCTTAGGATCTCGCTAAATTGCTGAGGCTGGTCTTGAACTCATGATCCTCCTGCCTCAACCTCCTGAGCCGCTAGGATTATAGGCGCGCACCACCATGCCTGGCTAGTCTCATAACTTTTTAATGGTTAAGAAATACTTGGCACACAGGACAAAGTAGATCCAACCACAGGGCCATGAGAGTGAAATGGGGCTGGAAGCTATGAGATATTCCAATTGTGGTTTCCAGAGTTTCATTTTCTTTCTTTCATTTTGATTTGATTTGGTGAGGAAAATCCTTCATGTAAATCAAATCCTACCCAGAAGCTTAAACAAATAAAAACAAATTTTAAAAGCCACAAATATACTTTTCTGACTGAGGACACCTGCTGAACCCTCTCTTCTCTCACTGGAAAGTGGGACACTTAAATGATTCTTTGGGGCTCATTTTGAAAAGTGCAGGCAAGACTCCCTTTAAGACCATTCCTATCTCTAAAGTTCCATGAAGTAAATCAGACATATGAGAGAGAGTGGATGGAATCATGCAGGACCATCATGACATAAAGCAAACTTATTCTTGGAGAAGAAGGGAAAGAGACTTCTCAATCCCACATTCAACTGTGGTAGAACTTCTCCATAAAACATCTGTGCACTGAAGAAGGAAAGCAGACAAGAGAGAATTAATACATTGAAAGATATATGAGTTAGGATATTTCCTACTGAAGGTAACAGAAGATCCCACTAGACAGGGCTAAATAATTGGCAATTTGTCATTTTATATGAAGAGGGCCAAAGTTAGCACAATGCCAGGATGAATCGGCAACTAAATAACCTTGTCAGGGACCCAGGTCCTTTTCCCCTTTCTTACTCTGTCATCTTAGCAGGCAAGAAAGGTCTCATTTTATCGTTTAAGATGATTCAGTCATTTCACGTGTAAAAATAATTATGCAAAGAAAAGAAGTGTTGCTTCCCAGGTGGCCTTTCTGGAAGTGGGTGACTTCGAAGGAGTGGAGAAGTTCTGTGACTTCCATCCTCTGTAATAAAAACAGAAAACTAAAGTCCAGCTAAGCTCCCAGTTACCAACTAAATAGAGAAGCATGAATCTTTGGGACACCATGACTCCTGCCTTTCAAGGTCCTGTCTTTGTAAGGCTTAACAGTCAGAATATCAACAGCAAACAGACTATATATAACTCAAATTAGCATAATCTGAGAAAAGTTAAATAAAGAGACTATTTGAAAATGCATGGTCAGAGTGTTGGGAAACCACAGAATATATATAGTTCAATACCTCAGAGCTTACACAATTTTTCCCACCTATACACACACACACACACACACACACACACACACTTGAAGAGAAGAGGGAAAAGCAGAGGGGCCATTACTAGAACCTAGAAGGAGAGAGTCATATATGACAAAGATCAATAGCCTTTTTTTTTTTTTAGTACATACTTCAGACTTTGGGAGCTTCCTCTGTCTGTCTTAACAGCTCAGCTCCGCCATCATCTCACAAAAGCAGCCATAGACAATATGTGTGAATGAGTGAGTATGGCTATCTTGTAACAAACTTTTATTTATAGACCCTGAACTTCACATAATTTGAACTTCACATAATTTTCTGATGCTATAAAATAATATGTGTTTGGGAAAAGAAATTTCAACTGTGCAGCTTGCAAGCCTCACAGCAGGCAGTGGGCTGAATTTGGTTCACAGGCCATGGCTTGTTGAGCCCTTGGATGAAGAGATCTTGCAAATTTCAGCCAAGGGAAGCAGCCCATCTAATGACATGGCAAAGAAGAAACAGCAGGAATAAATACCCTGATCTCACTCTGCTTTCCCCACCCTGAACTCTTGCCATTGTTTCTCATTAAAAATCCAACAAGAAGCCAAAGTGTAAGCAAGCCCACGAATGTGTCCAGGTTATGCTCCCTGACAGGCAGCTGGGTGAAGAAAGTTCCCCATCATTTGGAGGGCCAAACAAGACATATTTGATTATTCTGTCATTCCTTTAGTAGTTAGCACAACCTTCTAGAAGCAAACTCAGAGAACGAAAGGCTATTTATTGTGTTTTCCTCTTTGGGGACAGCAAGGTAGAGAGACAGAGTTATGGTTTGGATCTGAAATGTTCTCTAAAAGCTCATGTGTTGAAGGCTGGGTTCCCAATGTAGCTGTGTTCTGTAATGAGACCTTTGGGAGGTGACTGGATCAGGGGGTTGCTAACCTCATCAACAGATTAATACACTGACGGATTCAAAATTTAATAGGCTATTTGGAGTTATGGACACTTTAGATGGTAGGGCTGAGTTGGAGGGAGTAGTTACTACTGTATATCTTGTTTCCTGCTCTCTCATCCCCTGCTCTTCCTCCCTATTCTCTTCCTCCCAGCTGCCATGAAGTGAGAAGCCTCCTTCGCCACAGGTCCACTTTCAAGGTATCTTGCCACCGTAAACCTTTCTTCCTTTAAGTTGATTTCTCTCAGGTGTTTTGTCATAGTGATGAAAAGCTACTTGACACAGTTAGAAATAGACTGTACCCTCTTCTGAATCCAGGAGGAAATCTAAGGGTCAGATGGGGTGACTTCGGCTCTAAAGAGAAGTAGAAAACAAATCACTCAGCACCTCGAGCCAATTAAAAAAGGAGAGACAGGACACTGGGTGGCCAGATGGCTTTGCTGTTAAATAGAGGAGGAAATCTACATTTGGCTCCTGGAATAGAGCTTCCTTATTAGCCCTTGTTAACCCAGGAGCCATTTGCCATTCCTTTGAAGTTCCATAGAATTTGGGCCTTATAGCGAGTTTGACTACAGTTGAGTAGTCACTATATTTCACTATATTTGTTAGTGATCTCTTATTTCTAAGTGATACAACTCAACTCAGATAAGCTTAATCCTTAAAAGGAAGAATTCTGAGTTACAGTGTAAAAAAGAATGGACTACTTAAGCCACCAAAATAACAAGGAGGAGATGACTTTTAGATTTTTAGAACTAGGGACATGCATGCCATGAAATCTTTTTTCACATCTGTGATTCTGTTTTTTGACTCCATTTTTAAATATAAAATCTACATCCCAAGTTTATGACATATAGCCAAAATTCTCAGTGAAAGTAATCAATGATCCAGTTTAGATCCCACAATCAATCAGTTGTGGGTGGTTGGCAGCAGGGGCTTATTATAAAGGCCATCTCTTAAAGAAGGAAGGAAAACAGGATAGTTTTTCTCATAGGTATTTTTCCTCATCTTTCTGGATATGAGAGCTTTAAGGACAGAACTTTTCATATCTTGTCACTCCAGAATCTATCAGAATTTTTAGGAAATTAAAGGAATAAATATCGCCAGTGACATTTTCCTTGGATCATTTGAAATTTACATGCTCTCTGATAATATTTCAGAATTTTGTCTTAATCTAAGATTATCTCACAACTCTTCTATTTTTAAAACTTTTTAAACTTTTTTTAAATACAGTTGATTATAATAATCTCTGAAGCACCATTTTCAAAATAAATTCTGATATTAAATTCTGGATGGAATCAAGACACATGAGGACCACAGCTATTATATCAGATAACCCTCCATTTTATTGCTCATAATTTAATTAACTAATGTCTGCCCACATGTTTGATTGGGTTTGGAGCTTTCCAAATCACTTCATTTAACATGGCAAATAGAAGTAAAGCTAAGGTAATAATAAAGAAAATTTCAAAAAAGTTTAAAATCCATAATACTTCCTATCTAATCATAGGCTCCTTATGGTGCACTTCCCTTTCTTCTCATTGACCAAATTTCCTCTTTGGCCACATCATGACTGTCCATCCATGTCACTGGATTAATCCACAGATTAGCTCACTACTCTCATAATCCATTCATCTTACCTCTGAATGTTCCTGAATTGTCTCATACATGAAATTTTGGAGGACACCCCAATGATAACATGACTTTAGTACTTTAATTCTGATTTCTATTTTCCTCCTTTTGGCTTTGGTTGCTTCCTACCAAGTGGAAACCAGAGTTTTCAGTCTCTTCTATGATGCTTCTGTCAGCTTTTTCATTGCTGTGACCAAAAAACCCGGCAAGAACAATTTTAAGAAGGATATGTTTATCTTGGGGCTCACCGTTTCAGAGGTCTCAGTCCCTAGATGGCAGACTTTGTTGCTCTGGGCTGGAAGGGAGGCAGAACATCACTGCGGAAGGGTGTGACAGAGGAAACCAGCTGACAACATGGCATCAGGAAGCAGAGGGAAAATTCTATTTACCATGGTAATAATATAAACCTCCAAGGCCCATCCCTATTGGCCCAATTCCTCCAGCCACACCCTACCTTACCACCCAGTTAATCCCTACCAGGGGATTAATATATTGATTAGAGTAAGGTTCTCATAACCCAACCATTTCACCTCTAAACTCTCATGCATTGTCTCACATGTGAGTTTTGGGGAGACACTTCACATTTAAACCATACAATATGGGGATGTCTTACATTCGGGAATACCATATTCCTTGACCTTCTACCCATCACAATTTTATCAACTCCATTCCTACAATATTTCATTGAAAATAGCCAAGCATTGTTGAAGAACATTATAAAACTGCTACGTATGAATACATATGAAATAGTTTGAATTTGTTCATTTCTTATACACCTTGTTTTTTTTTTCCTACCGAAGTTTTAATATATCCTAGTTTTAAATCTTGCTACTCCCTACCCCACCAAATTATCTGATTAAGTAGATTTAAGTCATCTGGTGTTAACTCACTCATCTTCTTTTATCTTAACTTCAAAGCTATGTATTTTCAAATAATGATATGTCATTAGTTTTAGCAAACACTACTATTCCATTTTTAATTCCTTCCCTTTCTCTGATTCCAAGACTTCACATGGTAGTCAGCTTGGGCCACCATAAAAATGCCACAGTCTAGGTAGCTTAAATGATAGCAATTTATTTTCTCACAATTCTTGGATCTGAAAATCCAAGATCTAGGTGCCCCGAGTATTGGATTCCTCTGAAGCTCCTCCCATGACTTGTAGGTGGCTGTCCACCTATTGTGTCCTCACATGGTCTTTCCTCTGTGTCCCTATAACACTCCTGGTGTCTTTCTGTATATTCTAGTCTCCTCTTCTTAGGATACCAGTCAGATTGGATTAGGGTCTGCCCTAATGTCCCCATTGTAACTTTATCACCACTTTAAAGGGCTTTTCTCTAAATTCAGTCACAGTGAGTTACTGAAGATTAGGACTTTAAGTTAAGAATTTTGGGGGACACAATTCAGTTCTAACACCCTAAATTTTCATTTATAATTATGTTCCTCCCTAAAAATTAACGATGTACAAATACATGCATACAAGATATCCCCCAGTCATATCTTTTTTACCTTCTTTCTTGGTTTACTAGTGAATTTGCCCTAAAGATAAACTCTTCTTTTTCTCATTTGTTCCCAGATTCCTAAGCCTAACCCTTAGCTCAATATCCATGAAATTCTCCATCCTTTTCCAACTTCCAGTGGTTTTCTCCTCTACATTTCTATAATCTTTGCCTCTACTCCCATGTGTCTTAAACTTTTATGTTTACATATAGATCAGGTCAACCTAAGTAGATTTTACTACATATAATGGAGAAAATTACAAATTGCTACTTGAGCCAGGCGTGGTGGCGCTCGCCTGTAATTCCAGCAGTTTGGGAGGCTGAGACAGGAGAATTTTGAGTTCAAAGCCAGCCTCTGCAATGGTGAGGCACTAGGCAATTCAGTCAGACCCTGTCTCTAATAAAATACAAAATAGGGCTGAGAATGTGGCTCAGTGGTTGAGCACCCCTGAGTTCAATCCCCAGTACCAAGAAAAAAAAAAATCCTACTTAAAACTGCAGTTTCCTCTGAATGGGTTAGCACCTATAAAAAGAAACCTCAGGACTGCTTCCATGATTTTGTTAGTTATGTAATAGAAATCCTAACAGACTTGGGACATGTACATGTAGGTCAGGAGCTAAGTCTTATTCATCTTACAAGACTGAAAGACCAAAATTGTTTTTCTTTATAGAGCAAGAAAAATCTGGAATTCTTGAAGCCAACTTGGGAGAAGGAGAGCAGAAGATTAAAAGGAGCCCACATCAGGTGGGAAAATTTAGGGTGCTACCAAGGCTGGCAGTGCTAGTGATAAAATACCTCATGGCAGAATGGCTAGAAACACTGAGTGTTAAGTTGCCTGCAATCTTGAAAAGTAAATGCCTCTATCTCTGCAAACCTGATTTAGGACCACTACTTTGTAAGTTCAGCATGTGTATAAATCAAGAAAAAGGGCTGAATCTCAGGTCCACACTGAGGCATTGCAGAAGGGAAACAACCCAATCATCATGAGGCTGTGGTTTCCTAAATAGAACACATGCCTCAGAAGTAGAACACTGGAACCAGACATCAGCATGAAAACATGACATCTAAGAATTTTCAAAAATTCTAAAGAAGGAATCAGGCACAAAACATTTGTTGTAGGGAAAAAAAAGGTATAAAGAAGAGCACAATAAATATTCATGTACACACCAGCCAGCCTTAGAAACACATCACCAATATTTTTGAAGCTCCCTGTTTATCTCCTCCAATGGCGTCTCTCTCCTCCTCCAGTCTAGGTACAAGCTCTTTCTTCAGTTTGATGTTGGTCATTCCTGAAGGCACTGGACTTTTCACAAATAGCAAAATGAAGATCCATCCAATCTGTCTACATCTAAAGGGGAAAAGCAATTTTGACATGTGGGGTATAAATATCTAATCTCTGTATCTTCATGCAGAATATATATTGAGTATATAATAGCTGCAAACTAGATAATAAATACACATCAATACATATATATGAATACACATACACATATATATTTACAAAAAACATACATAAAATGCTGTGGTTATAAATATAGAGTGTGTTGATATATACACACCCATACATATCTATCTATATATGTATGTATATATATATATACACACATTGTACACACACACACATATATCTTGAATATTTGTTTCTTCAGCTATTTCAGGTTAATTCAATCTCTCTTTCATTTTAACACATAAACACAAATCAATACATTCAATAAAAACAGTCTTCTTGAGACATAAAACAATTAAATATGTCACGTACTCTGTGATTTCTCTGAAAACCACTAAACCAATTTTCTTTTTGGCACTGGACTCCCCATTACAACATTTAAAATTAAAAGTTCAAATTGCTTTGAGTTTTTTGTTCAGTTATAATGACTTTTGAAACTTACATTCACAAGGACAATTCTCAAATCTCTTGGGTATCAACTAAGTGTATAAGCACCATTATCCATTGTTGGAGGTCATCTAAGACATCGTTTTTTATTGTAAACACCGAATATTTTTATTAGCAGATGTCACATTTAGAACATTGGGTGGAAGGATAGGGAACACACAAAATTTATCTATTTTTGAGTTTGTTGAGTGTATTGGGGGAAAATATTTAATTTACTCTCTTTTGAAAGATGATACCAGCAATCAATGAAATATACCTGTAAACAATGAAGCAGGAAATACACAAGTCCTTATCTAAGGGACTCGCATTGCATGATTGCTGATAAACATAGAGCTGCTTCTGAAGGTGATTTTCAAAGTCAGAACCATGTGTATCCACAAGGTTTCAGTGCATCCAAAGGAATCTGAGAAACAATTTTCGAAAGAGAAGGCAACTTTACTGTGGCTATCTCTAGTACAGAATGGTAGTCCTCAGTTAGCTTATAAACTTACCCCTGTTAATAGACTAGTGCACACACACATGGGACCATGAAACATACAAATATTGTGTTGGAGATCTTTAGAACCAAAATGTATTAAGCAGGCATTATCTTTCCATCAGTCACTCACTGGGCCCTTGGAAGAGTTAAGGCACTGATAAAGAGTGAACCATCCCTGAGAGTTGGAATGGTCAAGCAAAGCTTTTAGGTTTTAGGTCTGTCTTAGTTGGTGCCTGCTGCTGTAACAACAGAAATTTATTCAGGAGGCTGGAAAGTCCAGGATCAAGAAAACCAGCAGATCTGTTGTCTGGTGAGGGCTTGTTCTCTGCTGTATAGATGGCACCTTCTTGCTGTGCCTTCACAAGGTAGAAGGGACAAATAAGCTCCTTTGATCTTCTTTTATAAGGGCATTCATCCCATTTATGAGCTCCTGACATAATCACCTCCTAATAGCCTCAACTTTTAATTCATTGATTAGGTTTCCACATAAATATTTGAGAGGGACACCAACATTCAGACCACAGTAGGATCCCAGGTATTAAAGGAAGAAATGAGATTCTAATTGGGATTTCTGGGTAGTTTGTTCTAAGATGAAAAGAAGAATCATTATATGCACAAAAACCTAAAGTTTGCATGGGGGAGAACATAAATAAACTAGCCTGGCTGAAACAAAGTGTTCTTATAGGGCCAGAGAGAGAAATAGGTAGGATAGTAAAAGCACATTGGAGCCAGAGCAGGAGCCTTGCAGGACAACTCCAAAGTAATCCCTTTTATTCTCTTTTTCTTCTTTTTGGTGAGAATATAAGCATGATTAAAACTTAGGAGATTCTGGCCGGGCTTGGTGGCTCAAGCCTGTAATCCCAGCACTTAGGGAGGCTGAGACAGGAGAATCGCGAGTTCAAAGCCAGCCTCAGCAATGGCGAGGCACTAAGCAACTCAGTGAGACCCTGTCTCTACATAAAACACAAAATAAACTTAGGAGATTCTGTATGGAAAAGCTATCATGAAATAAAAATGTGCATCTTCTTTTTCAGACTGCTTCCTTTTCTCACATTTCCACACTTGGATAATGGTGCCATCTCCTTCAGATGCTTTGATATCCCGACTATATCATCTTTGGGTCCTCATGATGACTCCTCTTCCACAGT
Source organism: Xerus rutilus (assembly GCA_028644305.1). NCBI lineage: Eukaryota > Metazoa > Chordata > Mammalia > Rodentia > Sciuridae > Xerus > Xerus rutilus. The sequence continues at coordinate 141,340,211 of CM053402.1, forward strand.
GGAATCCTTGTGATCTAATTTTCAGACTCTGCATGGTGTTCATTACCTAGCATAGTTTCCTAGTAAGTGCTTGTTGAATAAAGATGGAGTAAAAGAATGGGTTACATTCCACAATTCCTTTCTCTTCTGCCCTCTTCCTTACTACTTACCATTGTGTCCTTTCCATTTGGTCTTTTGTATCAATTTTCATCCTCTCCAATCCACCTTTCAGATGACAACTAGGACTGTTGTCCTCAAGCACAGTACCACTCACATCACTACCTTATTAAACAAAAACCCAAACACACAAGACCTTGCATTCTTAAAGAAGGACAGGGGAGAATATCTTTCTAGCCTGACTTCTTAGCACTTCCATCTTCCTTTCCCGATTTATATCCAATCTAATTAGTATCTTCCCCATTACATTTAAAGTTTTGTCATTGTTTGTCATGAAAGTTAAATAAGTTTAATCATATGGATGGCTTACAGTAGTCCCTAGCACATAACAACATCTCACTCAGTAAGTATAAATTGTTGTTGGTATTACTAATATCTGATGTTTTTCTATCTGCCTTTTTATGTACTCTTACCCAAATACTGGCATCTTATCTCTTTCTGATAAAATTCTGCTTCTTTAATAAGTCCTAGCTCCTATATTGCCTTTGAGGGCTAAGGAAATGTTCCTAATTACCTAGTCGATCAAAACTATCTACCCATAGTTTTACATATTTCATATAGAACCTTTAATGTTCTAGTGAACAGTGGTAAGAGGAATAGGAACTAACCCTACTTCATACACACTTTTTATGGGACAAGATTTAGAGATTCTGAGGTGTCCATATGAAGTTGATGCCACTGGTTCAGGTCATGAAGACTATTCTCAAAATAATGGGTTCATCCTTAAAATGTGAGTGGGCAAAAGCCAGATGATAATTAGCAAAATATTACCTGAAAAAATATTTCATAGTGCATAAGACTGAGGCATTGTTTCAGTTAGTCTTTTGTTGCTGTGACCAAAAGGCCTGAAAAGAACAACTAAGAGGAGGAAATGTGTATCTTGGCTCATGTTTTCAGAGGTTCAGTCCATGGTTTGGCCAACTCCACAGCTCTGGGCCCAAGTGAGGTAAAACATCATGGTGGAAGGGCATGGTGCAGGAAAGCAGCTCAGAACATCACAGCCAAGAATGAGAGAGAGAGAGAGAGAGAGAGAGAGATCCTCACCAGGGATAAAATATATATCCCAAAGACTTGCTCTCAGTGACATACTTCCTCTACCCACACCCTACCTGCCTACATTTACCATCCAGTTAATCCTCATCAGTGGATTAATCCACTGATTAGGTCACGCTTCTCATAATCTAATAATTTCACCTTTGAACATTCTAGCATTGTTTCACACATGAGCTCTTGGGGGATACCTCATATTTAAATCATAATAGGCATCTTAAGAGGAAGGAGATGTAAGCTTTTGCTCACTTACAACCAACCTGTATGATCCTCCTAAGGAAACAAGTACTTGCTGTGAAGATGTGTGCTTACTCCTTCGTAATTCACCAGGAAATCAAATAAACCTAACTTTCCATCTCAGTGATGGAAAAATTGACAGTCTTCCTCCCTTGTACCATTAGGAGATCTCAGCTTATCCACCAGCAACTTGAAGCCAGCAAAGCTTAGGAAGAGCCAACCAGCTTTTACCCAGACCTGAAGTATAGTTTTATAAAACAAAGAAAAGAATTTCTCTTTTGGTGGGGAATGGGGTGCATGGGGTGGACACAGAAACATAAGAGGAAGGCTGGTAAGAGGGAAGAATTAGAAATAAGATACATGCTGTTTGGGGTGTACGTGTGTGGTACTGGGATCAAACCCAGGGCCTTACACATGCTACATTGAGCCACATCCCCAACCCAGAAATAGGATACACCCTAAACCCTTCAAACTGCAAGGCCCTTCCCACTTGTGGTACCAGGGATGAGTTAATCAGAAGAAATCAGTTTCCAACCCTGATCAGCATTGCTCTGTGAAATCTACCCCTTCTTCAGTAAAAGAATTGCATGACCTTTTCTTATAGTTTACTTTGTGTCTGGTGTGAAGAGGGGCACATAATAGAAAGAGCCCAGTCCCTGCCCAACACACTGATCACCCACACAGTTGGACTGAGGCAGCCCCATGGCATCTTATTGTAAATTTCCAAGTGGATCCATGCACTACATATAAAGAATCATAAACCAGGTGGCCTTCTGGGCTTTATCCTCTAGGGAGCCTTCCTTGGAAAGGGTAGGAATAGAAGACCACTAGAACTGGCAAATCTTATCTTGAACCTTTGCACAATCATGGGTCTCAGGATTCTTTGAGTTGAAGTGACTTTAAGGTGGCCCACTAAGAGATAAAGAGCAGCTTTGGGGTGGGATTGGTAGGCTTAACATTGTTTTGCACAGACCCCTGGATGTGTCCCTAGGACCACATGAAGTAGTATTACAACCATGTTAGCTTCCCACTTCATCTCCAAATACCAGGAAGCCAAGGAGCCCTCTATGGGGCTTCCTGCAAGATGTACTTCAATGCCACTTTCCTCTTCATTTGCCTCATTCTTTTGACATGGAGGAAATGAGAAATTCACCTAAGTGAAGCAGAATCACACATCTCCTAAAACTATCATCAAGGCGCTCTAAATCCCCTCAGAACTCACTTCCAAAGTTACCCCATGTAGTGGCCAAGGCATGCCTGACATGAACCCAGACACAGGACATTCTCTGAGGCCCTCCTTGCTCTTAATCAGCTCAACACATTTCTTGTCAACAGCATCCATGTTTCTGCCTATGCCCTAGGATGTCTGTGTACTTAGCAGATGCTTGATGGTTTGGTTGGTGCTGCTTAAATTTTCTAAGATATTTGTCAAGCAGAGATGCACTTACATGTAGTCAGGTACTTGTTTATGTGATATGACTTTAAAGGCCAGAGGAGGATCAAAAATGGTTCAATAATTCTCAGTTGATGAGTGAGAAACTCAGCTCCCAAATTACCTTCCCCTTGATGCAGCCACAGAATTTAAATACAAAGAATACTCACTTCTTTCTTATCTGTTAAATGTAAAATATTTGCCTTGGAAGGTTGAGATTTCACTAAATCACAAAGAGAATAATTAAGTTCAGTGTAGTTAGTAAATATTTATTTATCCCCTTCTGTTTGCAAGGCATGTACAAGGTTCTGGGCATGAGAGTGCCACCTACATATTTTGATTTTAGAGTCTGAAAAGTCTGAGGCTTGGTGGCATGTACCCCAGCTCAGCTGCGTTACTAGCTGTATGACTTCAGGCAAGTTAATGAACTTCTCTGAGTCTATCTCCCCCATGTATAAAATGACAATAATAATAATCCCCCTTCACAGGACTCCTGTAAGGATGGAGAAGGTGTTTCTGGACTTTGCACAGACTTTCACCCGTGCTCAGGACTTGATGAGTGACACTATTATTGCTGTTTTTATTGTTCTGTTTTTTTGCATTTGTTCTTACTGTTATGAATGCTGAAAAAGCTTTCCTTTGATATTAACAGTGATTAACCCCCTGGGTCAAATTGCGTTAGCGCGGTCATCTAGGACTAAAAGACAGAGACATTTTGGCACATGATGTAAACTTGGGAGGAAGCAGAACAATGCTGGAGAAAGATGACAGCCAGTGGACATTAGGAAGGCTCTGGATGTCAGGCCTAAGTGGACTCCCTCAGACTGCACTTGAGGTCACAAGGAGAGAGCTCTCAGCTATGCCCTTTGCCTCAAGTCCCCTGAGAATCACTCTTGAACAAGTATTGTCCCCCACAAGCCCTTGTTCTCCTCCAATGAGTTCTTTCTAGAATTCATAAGAGTGGCCTTGTGTCGTTTCCGCCACTGTCCCCTTCCCTCTTCCTACTTAAAGGGAATTCTGTAGGAGTGCAATTTGAGCACTTAACACATAAGCATTTAAGACATTGCTTTTCTTCAAATCCTTGCACAAATATTAACTCATTCATCATCTCATTACCCCTGAGACTTGGAGAAGCAGAACCCAAACAGAGGTTGGAATGCTATAATCTCATCTATAAATTACAGTGCTTGTGGTGTTTATTAACTGAAGGGCTTAAGATTTTAGGAAGCTTTTCTAAATGTGACCTCTCAATTCCTATCACAGGCTTTGCTCACAATGCATTTACAAAGAGAAAAAAATAAAAAACAGCCATTAATGCCACACTGCCATGATAAGCCAGCTGCCATCTCATAGATCAAAGGAGAATGGGAAGGGAAGGACGAGGGGAGGGGAGGAAGGAAGAGGAGGAGGAGGAGTGCAGGAAGAGGAGGAAGAACCAAGAGGGGGACAAGCCCCTCCTTACTTCAGATTGATGTTAGACCATTATTTTAAATGGGAAAATGTTGGTTGAGAACATACTCGCTGACCACAAACATTTGAAAGCAAAGCATTCCAAAGATTTTCACTGTGTATGTTCAGATTCTGGCATATGCAAGAATTTGTGCAACTGGAAGTCCTTCCAAACAACAAGAAGAGAGACTGGCCACCCAGGAAGAAATAGAAAGTGAAAACAGGTTGGCTAATCCTCCCTATGTGCGATAGCTGGGGTCCATTTGCTTTCAGAAGAATTTTTACAGTGTCCACTGCAGGCACGGGATTGGGGACTGCAAATTTTTGGAAGATCACTGTGAGTCCTCAGTTACAAAGCCCTTAGACACCTTCTCCACCCCAAGTGGGTACCCCTTACTCTTTGCCCAAGACACAGACTTTGCCATCCTTCAGTCTCATAGACTCTGCATCTTGATTTCTCCATTGTACTAGAAATAAGCTGGGCCCCCACATTTCCCCTGTCCCCTCTGTCCTTTCCATGTCTTCACGCATCCTCAAACCTCTTTCCTTTTTAGGATTTTACCATGATAACTACAGAAAAAATAGGAATAACCAACACAGGGAGTTATGTCATTAATATAAATTTCAAAGTCACTGTCCTGATTATAGAGAACTCTCTTATAAGGTCTGTGACAAGCTTCTGCTCTGTTCTGGAATCCAGCAATGCTCCTGCCCTCACTCTGTCCTATGAAGAATCCAAGTCTAAGAGGAATTATGGAAGGGACCATGCAAAATTCTGACATCCTCGGTTATAACATCCTCGGTAAACATGATTGACACTCCCAAGAGATGATCCCCAATCAGCATGTCCCTGTGGCCACTAGAGAAGTCACTTCAGTCTGGAAATGGTGATGATAGTAATGATAATTAGACCTAAAGAAGTAACATCTCTCCATCCCACGTAATCTATTCTCCCTGGCTGCAGAAGCGATCAGCCAGCCTGTCTCGTACTGTATGCAAAAAACTGAGGCTTCATGGTAACTTGTGGCTCACAATGATGGTGCTTCTCAAGGGTCTTGTATGGACACCATTTCGCATGGCACTTCTCCACCCTCCCTAAACAGGATGCTCTGAAACCTGGTAGAGTCTTAAGCACCCAGGAAATTGTTCCGAAGTCATCAAGGAACAGGGAGACGCATCCTGGGCACTCATGTCATAAGAAGAGAGCCCCTTGAGAGGAACCTCACCTTCCCCCAGTATCCTAACTCTCCCCTTTCTTCCTCTTCCCAAATCTTCATCTTCACAGCTCTACCTCACTTAGTATTCCTGATTCTATTCCCCTTGGTGTGTTTGCCCAGGTGCTGGTGCTTTTCATGGTTCCAGCAAATTCTGGAGGCTCAGAGTGAAAACCAGCAGATTTCATGTCTATTCTATCAGAGAGAGGAATGGGATCCAGACTAGAAAAGGGTGAACTCTGGTTCCATGGATGGAAGAGATGGCAATAGGCAAAGCCCCAGCAAGGAAAGGATGCTTCCATCCAACCTAAAATCATCCACAATTCATCACCAGCAGGACTCACTTCCTACTGAAGATGATACCATTGACTCCATCTGAGAGGTGCATGTTCTCATCAATAGACTTCAAACCTGCTTTGAGGAATTGATAATCTTTTGCCTTATTATGCTAAATCTGAACTTCTTTATGATATGTACGTATCCTTAAATACATAAAAAATGAATAAGTCCAAACCACATCCAATTATAAGATTTCTCACTTGACACTAATTGTTACCATTTACTAGCCATGATTATAAGAATAAAAGCAACATGCATTATCTTGCTTCATCCTCAAAGAGCTCCCCAAGGAAGGTATCTCTGTTTCTAGAGAAGAACACTGAAATCAGAGAGATTAAGTCAGTTACTCCAAGTCACACAGCTTTTCCAGAATGGATCTAGTTTGAAGACAGAAACATCTGAGTAGATTGCCTCTATTATCTTCCATTGTAGCACAGCGAAAGGCTACAAATGGCCCTCTCACATGTGAAACAAGTGTCGTGAGTTGATTACAACACCTTTCTGGAGCTAGTCTTGGTTCACTTGTAGACTCCCTCTCGACAGTTCCTCAACACTCACTGCAGGTCAGAGTGGCTGCCTTAGGTGGTTGTGCAGTTTGTCATTCCTGTCTCAGGCCATTCCTTCAGCAGATCTGCTCAGCATCAGTACCTCTGCACATTTCCTGATAAAAATACATCATCACAGGACCATCATCACACGCTTCTGAGAGAAGAGCTTTCCTGGTTGGAAACCTAGCTTAGCAATTGAAAAGAACTTTCCTATACAATGAAGGTCTCAGCTACTCCCTCCCGCTTGGAGACAGGAGGTTTCTACTGAGAAAAAGAAACACAACTTGGAGCAGCTCAATTGTCCTTAGACACCTTTAGCTCCAAACACTCCCCCCACACACACACACTCTTACACTTATGCACAAACTCACTCTCCATCATTCCTGCTTCTGCTCACACTTTGCACTTGGCATTCGGAGAGTGGGGAAATCACATCACTCCTATTAAAATCTTCTTTGTGCCCAGTGTCATCACCCTTCATGAGCTCTTGGTAAGGGCCATAAATGCCAGGCCCCATGAGTCTCTCCTTATAGAAAGACTGGCTAAGGCCCAGACAGGCAGGGGATTCAGTCCTCACTGGAAATCACTGACAGAGACCATAGCAAGTAAAGCTCTGGGTATTGAGCCTGGCTCCTCTTACATAGTATCTACCACCCTGAGAGTCGAGAGGAGTAATTTACCTTATTTTTTCATCCAACATGAGAACCTGACATGCTCATCGCTAATCCAGGAAAAACCTCATCTTCTTCTGAATTAGAAAATATCATACAAAAACAAATGACCAATATCCAAGATTTTGTTGCTCCTTGAAATTTAAAGGTCAAGATCGTTCTGCAGAATGAAATCCATATAGTTCTGATTCATAGATTTTAAAACTTCATCAATGAGTCAGTTGAATGATTACTTTGATGCCTAAGGAAAGTGTCAAGTTTTTTTTTAAAGTTTATGAAAACTTTTCCCCTTAAAAATAGGAAGGAAGCTTGGCCAAGACTACGTGCCCTTGGATACCAATTGCTGGAAGAGCCTCATCCATGGGTGGCACATAGGGCTTCAATATGGCCAATCAGACTCTTCCACTGTGTTCCATGCCACACTACCTCACCTCTGTCCATCCGCCCCCAGCTCCTCTGTGGCGGTAGGGACTGGGAAGAAGGCTGAGCTCATGGGTCTACCAAGCATGTTACTCATAAATGCCCTCATAATTCCCGGATGGTCTCATACTTTCTGTGAAATAATATGCTATGTCTCTTTGGAGCCAACACCCTAATTCCATAAATGATACTGATTGGTCACACAGGGAGCCAGCATGTCCCACAGTGTGCCTTTGGAAGACCAAGACGTTAGATCCCAGGAGAGCAAACCTTCTCTTCCAACCAGACACTGAAACCACCATCTCACACTCCAAGTCCAAGAAATCAAAATAATCTTCTAAGCTGATGCAGAGAGCAGACATTTCCTTTATCAAAAACACAGCACACAAACAAAACCCTACAAAATCCTGATAATATGATGGTAATCCAAATCTATATAAAATGATTAGGGAAAGAACTGACCTGCAATTGCCAGATCTGTTCAAAAAGTTGGATGGATTTCAGTGCTGGGGAAGATAAGTCTGCCCAAGACGAGAATTTGGCCCATTGAAAATAACAGTTTTATGATGCTTTTCTATAAGTCTAGACTAGCAAATGAACATGTTCTAAAAAAGTCTTTGTATTTATGCCTTAAGAGATATTTATCTACATCATAGGGTCTTTGGAACAAAGAGAGCAGTTTCCTTTTCTGCAAAGTTTGGCGTCATTATTATTTTGAGAGATAATCATGCTCACCCTTGCCAGATGACTGCTGAGTTATGCTCTCTCTATATTTTTAAAGGAATTTGCTTTTGCAAAGAAGATTGTGGGGTAGGGGATGGAGAGGGTAATCCACGTTCTCTCCCCCCTCTCTTTCCTAACTGTGAGAAAATTGTGTGCCTGGGAACTTACACTTTGTTTTCTATAACTGCATCTATTTTGAAACCAGAAAGGCTATATTTCTGGAGATCAGACCACAGTGTGAAAAGAGAGAGTAGCTGAGGAGGTGGGAGTATAAAAATCAGATAGGTCAGCATTTGGCTCCAAAGGAGCTGAAGGAGGGAAGATTCCTGCCTGTATGTTTTCTCTTTCAAGTCTCACTTTTGTTCCCTCCCATCAGGAAATGCAGGAGACATTTGTCACAAGCAGCTCTTTGGAGACTCCAGTGTTTCTTCCTCCCAGGGTCCAAAAGGGGACTTCAGGCACGTAAGAATCAGATTTTGCAAACTGGCAGAATTCTTGTGCAGTGTTTATCAGACTGGGGAGAGACTGTGAAAGCAGACCTTGGGAAATGGTTTAAACAGTTCATAAATCAGATCTAAATGAAAAGAATAGGGTCTCCTTTCTGAAAGCCCCCTAACCTTTCTTTTATAATCTCTTTACTGGGGCAGAATTGTAATGTGTATAAGAAACAGGGGTCTAATGAAGTCAGGTTGCCTTGGGTCACTCAATGTAATTTGTTTTTTCTCGCCAAATCATGAAAGAGAATTGGATTCTGCTCCCTGTTAGATTCATATGATACCATCTCTCTTGATATTGTCAAGTATTTTATGCCAGGCTGCATAGCATTACTGATAAGAAAAGTCTTTGGAAAAATCCTTTTCTTTTCTTTTTTTCTTTTACTTTTTTTTTTGTCCACAAACCAAGTAACAACAGCTGAAATCAGCTGGAGTTCTTGGCTGGTCAGAAAGTAAAATGTGCTTTTCTAAGAAGTCCTACATATATAATACAAAGCACTTTTACTCTTTTTGCTTTTAAACGGTTAAAATGTATGTGACTTTAAAAAATCATATTTGGTATACGGATTGAAATGCAGTTTCATATGAACTCTAAAGGGTTGCTAAGATTTTTCCTTCTAACTTAATATATATTCACTTGTCAGAGCATAAGGACTGAGTTTGGGGGACTGAGAGCTCTCCTAACTGAAGGAGAATCAAGACATCAGGAACTCTGATAAGCAGAGCACAGCCTCCAGAACTAAGATCAGGCAAATGCCAAAGAGACGACCAGGGCCAACTTCTGAAAAGCAGCCATTTCCTGAATGCCAACCAAAAGAACTGCTGTTTTCTGGCTGCACCACCACACACACACACACAAAAAAACCTGATCAAAGCTGGAGCACAAGTTAATGACTGGTAAAATACTTCAGTCCTAGGGTCTGTGTCCAAGTCCAATCAAATAATGAGAATCAGTTGTTTTTCACTTCAACATTTCTTTTGCAAAATCTTCTCTTCTTTAATGTAATAATCTTAGCAGATGCTCCCTGCTATGTGATGAGATCCCTCTTCTTCAGGGACAAAGGAGACTGACTATCTGACATTATTAAAGAAAGTGGGAATTGACTTAAGCATTCCATGATTGCATATTAGGCAGGGATGCCTGGACCATGCAGATGCATGTTCCAGGTGTGCCAAGTTGGCACATGACCACCATTTATGTAACCTGGATTTTTCATCAACCCAGTTGTTTCAGGTTGGTCTAGGTTATCAAGAGAAGGGAGCCCATATTTAGCTCACTCTTGTGCCAATGACCAGAGCCCTTGCTTCTAGACAGGGATCAGGTAGGGAATAGGCTCTTTCTTTTAATGACTTCCAATATGCCTCTCTCAAATCTTACTCCCCAGGAGCCTGCCTGCCACATCTTGTCTGTGGCTGCTTCACAAGGAACTTGGCTTCTGGTGTGATAAAACAGAATCATCTGTTCAGATTATATTTTGAGCCCAATTCAGTGTCTTATAGCCTTGTTGTATGATTTATTTGAGCCCTGGGGGCTCCTCCTAAAAGTGCTGAAATGCCATACTGACATTTCACTTCAGACTTACAACCACCTACACTCTAAGCAGGATTTATTTATGACTGGAGGGTTTCTCCTATTAAAAATCAAATGGTGTGCAATGCCTTTACCTGCTTAGTAATCCTCTACATTCTAATGGGAAAACAGGGAGCCACAGAGGAGTGAGTACAGGAAGGAGAAGCAAGGCCGTGTCCAAACCCTGGGGGAAGGAGAAATTGCACCAGACAAGCTCAGAAAACACTCTAATGAACCCATCAACTTCAGCTTGTCTACCCAGACCCACAGCCAGAAGAGTGATTGAAACAGAACCCACACACAGGGGTTCAGAGGAGAGTCCTCTGAAGCAGCAGCTGGAAGCTTTTGTGACATTTTGATACTGTACTCATAGATGTTACTAGATCTTCTCTTGCTTCCAAATACCATTATCAAATGCAACAAGGTCCCTATTTCCGAAAGCTTTCAAGTCCTTTAGATGGAAAACCAAAGAAGACCATAAGGTTTTGAGACTATCTGTGATTCCACCTACAAATTTGATAAAATGGGAAATGTTTATATTCCTGCCATGCCGTGAATATGAGTTTTCCACCACATGTACATCACTGTTAATGTGGTGCGAACACCTGTCCACTAGAAAGACTGTTCAGTAAGACTGGTACATGTCCCCACACAATGCCAGACCCAAAAAGTTCTATGGTGATTGCACTTGATAATAATGCTGAGCAAGCAAAGGTCTTCTCTCATTCTACTACCTCACATCCTGCCACAAGGTCTCTGGATATTAAGGCTCTGGATATGGAGGTGTCCATCTGATCTAGGACACCAAGCTCCAACTAAGCAAGATGAAGACTCAGCGCTGCTGATCTGTCACTTGGCATAGCACTCTGCCCACACTGGAGAAGCAAATGGGCACCAGCGAGGAAGATGTAGGGACACCTGATTCTTAAGGACTGGAAGAGATCTACAAAGGAAAGAGACATGGAGAAAGTTGGCACTGAAGATACATTTCTGCACTGCTTTACTTCCAATCCTGGAAGCAATGGATGAAATCATTATGAGACTGTGATCGTTATTTTCCCTCATAGTTCTTATCTATGCATACATAAAATTAAAGAGAGTAGGGAGCCGGGCACGGTGGTGCACACCTGTAATCCCAGCACTTTGGGAGGCTGAGAGAGGAGAATCACAAGTTCAAATCCAGCCTCAGCAACAGCAAGGCACTAAGCAACTCAGTGAGACCCTGTTTCTACATAAAACACAAAATAGGGCTGAGGATGTGGCTCAGTGTTCGAGTGCCCCTGAGTTAAATCCTCAGTACCAAAAAAAAAAAAAAAATTGAAGACTAAGGATACTTCCATTATTAAGATGTGATGACAGATATTCTCCACTTACAATTTTTATTACTAATGATCTGTTCAGTAAATGAGACATTGGAGTAGACTATTGATAGTGCCAGTTACCAGTGATGAGTTCTACTTCCTCACATGTTGAAATATAACACTAGAGAAGCACACCAAGGAAAGTATATAAAGGAGGGTTTATTTTAAAAGGGGTAACATAGACTTCTCCAGGGAGGGAGAAGGGGACCATAGCTGGTATCCTGGTATCCCAAGAAGTGAGAGTGGTTCTGTCTTTTTTATATGTCCTAGGCTTCCTTTGTTCTCCTGCTCTTTTCCGCTATCTCTCTCCTTCTTGCATAGGTGACTAGACCCAGGAGATGGTCAGGAGGGATGGCCAAAGATGAAAAGCAGATTGACAGGGGGAAGGGCCAGATTCAGCATCCCAGGACAATTAATTAACAACTTTTATAACTCTGTGTAGGGAGGGACAATTCCTGGGACAGGTTACCTTAGCAACAGTTTGGAACAGGGATAGGTTATCTTGATAAGGGTGGAAAAAGGGCTCTGAAGACATTTCAATCCCTCAAGGGATTGAAAGTTGGAAGTCTTCAACTTCCCAGACCCACATTGGCCTCCTTAACCTGACCTGACTCACTTTACCTATCTATACTGACTGCTTGTCTAATTTTGGCTTCACTATGGCTAGTAAGATACGTGAGTGTTGTGAAAGCAGAACTGTCAACATTGTATGTAACACTTCCAGTCCAGTCAGGACACTGGACACTCCATCAGAAAATAAGATTTTCAATTGAGAATCAGCTTTTCCAGGTCCATAGTATTTGAATGAGGTGTTTTATTCTTTCGTTTCAATTTGGTTTTTACCTGAGACTTTCTTGGTCAATAATAATCTGGTCTCTCTCATGCTTTAAAAGGGAACCTGTCACAAACTTCTTGGAGCCCTCATTATGCCTTACATGGCATGGTGAATCAACGATGTTTTCTTCTTCAGGAGCACTAGAGAAGAGGATGAGGGAAACTGCCTGTAACTTCTCAAGGCAGCATCTCGAACCTTCTGCCAAGTACCCGGTTGCCAGCTGGCAATGCATAGTACTCTTTAGTCCAGCAAAGAATCACGTATGTGTCGCTCAAGATGGACATAAGTTGTTCCATTTTAACCTGAATCATCTGCATGAATAAAGAGCGAAGTGTATTACCCCTGTGACTGGCTGGCAGTATGAGCCACAAGGTGAATTATGAAGGACAAGTCTGCCACTCCGTACCTCCAAGAACATGGTGTCCAGTTCTGCTCCCAAAGCTTCTCAGCCACCTCCTCTCTTGTCCCCACTTCAACACCCAAAACCACACCCCACGCCAACATAATTCCAACATAAGCTCTGTGTTTAAATCTGCTCTTTGAGGGCTGCAGTTTATGTTCCAAACCAGTGATTCATACATTTGATTCATTTGACCTCAACTTTCACTATTTTTGACCATAACAAGTTTATTATCATTTCCCGATACTTGCCATCACTGCCATGATAAAAAGTCCAATATGATTTTCCATAATTAGAAGGTGATTATACAAATAAATCTAATAAAAATAATGCCATTAAAATTGACTAAATGCTACTACCTGATTAAATCTCAGAGCTGAAGGCCTATTCTGTCCGTTAAGAGAGAGGTTAATGTGTGTTAGAAAATTGTTAAAGACAGACTAGCACCAAACTGAGACTTCTCTTAATATATTCAGAAAAATGGAAAGAGAGTGGCAAAGAAAATCTCTCATCTTGTGTGAACTCATTTTTGTTTAATACCATGTCAATTTTATTTAATCCCCCTCAAGATCATCTTTGGTACCTGGTAGAATCACCTTGTAAATCCTATTCAGTGGGGAAATAGGATTCAGCAGTGTTTCTCACAGTTTGGTTCTTGGAGAGTCTGTGTGATTAAGACGCAAATTCTCTGGCTTCATCCACAGAATCTTCTGGGACAGGTCTTAGGAATCTGCATTGTTAACAAGCTTCCTATGTGATATTTATGTATACAACAATTTGAAAATCACTACTCCAGTTTTGTTGTTTTCAAATATTTAATAAAAATCCTTTCTTCCTTTAAAATACTGAAAAATAATATATAAAGTAGATAGGAATAGTGTCCTCTAGTTGAATCAAGAAGGTGGGCAGTGGGCAGAGGTACAACCTCATCTCCTCATGTCCCTTGGTAGCCCCTGGAGCACCTCCATGGAGCCCTGAGGCTTCTGCATAGCAAAGCATGAAAGTATGTGCTCTCTATCTTCCCCTTCACCTTTTCCTCTTACAGTCTTTACTTCCACAATCAAAAATTGCCTGCAGCTAATTTGTTTTCAGATTGAGAAATCTGTATCCTCCCTGTTACCTAAAAAAGAAGCATGAAAAGTAAATACAGAAGCATTGAATTTAATTGAGTTGAATCTGATCCACTGCAGTACAAAATAAAAATACGAACACCCTACTAGCTAAATCAATAAAAAACACAAATTTAATAAAATTAAATAGTTAATTAACATATTAAAAAATATCCAGCCTTTTAATAGTCAAAATGCACCCAAAATTAAGAATATCATCTTCTTTTTTTAATTCTAAATTAGTGAAGATGTTTTGAATGATAGTGCAAATGAGGATGATAATTCCAACATTCTCATACACTGAAAAGCTAATGAGTACCTTTCTGGATGTACTTGAAAATGTTTTTTCTTCTAATGTGATACTTTACCCTTTATGAATCTATTATTCAGAAACTATCTGAAATTCAGGCAAAGATTTATGCACAATTTTGGAACTAGATAGTGGTGATAGCTGCACAAAATCCCAAATATGATTAATGTCACCAAATTGTACATTTTTAAATACTTAGAAGGGCCAATTTTATATTGTGCATTTTAAGAAGTAAAAGAAAAGATTTATGAACACAACTATTCATTTCATTATTATTTATGATAATAAGAATTCAAAATTTCTGAGTACTCCATATTAGAATCATTGCTACATTATGTTATGGGGAAATGCTGTAATACAAACCTTAATGAAAAACAAACAAAAAAAAACCCATGAAACTGTATAGTTTGCCCTTCATATCTGAAGGTTACAAGTCTGAAGTTTCACATCAAAAATGTAGTTCAGGGCTGGGTTTGTGGCTCAGTGCTACAGCGCTTGCCTAGCATGTGTGAAACACTGGGTTCGATTCTCAGCACCACATATAAATGAATAAAATAAAGGTCCATCAACATCTTAAAAAATATTTTTTTAAAAAATGTAGTTCAAAAATACTAAAAACATACAGACTTTTGTTGGTCATTACTCCCTAAAAAATACAGTATAACACTATTTACATTGCATTTACATTGTATTAGGTTTATAAGTAGAGATGATTTAAAAATCTGGAAGGACTGTCACAGTTACATGCAAATATCCTTTTATATAGAGGACTTAAAAGATTTTGGTATCTAAAGAGGGTCTGGTAACCAAAGCCCCACAGATACTGAGGGATAACTGCAGACATTTCTTCAAATGAGAGCTGTAACCTTATTAGTCCATCCTAGTTTGAACAGACTAACTGGACGGCAACTATAGGCCAGAGCATACAGGAGGAGGGAGTTCTACTGGAGTGTGCCCTGGAAGGGTGCATCTTCCCTATACCCTTTCTCCTTCCTCTCTCCATTTGTTCCTTGCTGCCATGAGCTGAGTAGCTTTCCTCCGTCATATGCCTCTGCCATGATGCTCAGACTCACCTCAGGCCCAGAGATGGGGTAGGCAGACCATGCACTGAAACTCTCAAACCATGAGCACAGAAAAAAATTTCTCCTCCTCTAAGTTGTTCTTGTTGGGTATTTTGGTCACAGCAACACAAAGCTGACTAACACAATGTTCTTCTCTAACTATAAATTACTTGTTAAAATTGTTAAATGTGGCATTTATGAAGATAGAAATAATAGTAACAGCACAGATATCTACAGTGCAAGCACTGTCAGTGTTCAGCATGGATTAAGTCACAGGCTTCTGAAATGAGCTTTATTATTTATTCCCATTAGAGCTGACTTAAAAAGACACTGAAAAGTTGAGTAAACTGCCCCAGGTAGGACATCAGGTGAAAATAGAATTCAAACTCAGACACCTGGCCTCTGGAGTTTATATTCTTAGTCCCTACATTCTATGACCTTTCAAAAATATATATAAAAAGAAAAAGGAAAGGAAAGAAGAACATGTGTTAGATTCCTATCATTGCTTTAACAACTTACTTCATACTTAGGGGCTTACAACAACAGGAATTTATTATCTTTTGACCCTAGAGATCAGAAATCTGAAATATCTCTACAGGGCTATGTTCCTTCCTTTTGGAGACTATAGGGGAAAATCCATTTCTTTGCCTTTTAAAGCTTATTTCTAGACGGTGTCTATATTCCATAACTCATGACTCCATCTTCCAGCTTCAAAACCAGTAACAGAGCAGCTTGTCTCCACTCTCTCTTCTGCTCTGTTCTTCCCTCTGTCTTCTGACCTTCCTGCCTGCTTGTGTAAGAACCATGAGATTGCATTAGGCCATCAATAATTAAGAATCATCATCTCCACATCTCAGTATCCTTAATTTACCCACATCTTTTATCATGTAAGGTGACATAGTCTTATATTACATTCTAGGCATGAAGACATGAAAATCTTTGGGGCCATTTATGGAAGGAAGGAAGGAAGTAAAAATTGTCTCTCTGTCCAGTTTCTATTCCTATGCAACTGTTGAGTCTACCTCTCAATGAGTAGAACAGCAAAGAGGTTGAAGCTGTCTTTAATCTGCTATGCCCTCTAAGCATAAAAGTTGAGTAAATAAGAGTGTATGATGCAACCCATGTAAACTAAAAATGTGGAGGAGTAGGAGCAATTTCAGCACTGGTCAAACACCCAGAGAAACATTCTAATGTGTTGAGAACTGTCTGGATAATTACTTTAAAATACCTCTGGTTTTAAACCTTGCAAATATTTCTTAAATATGCATTTTTTCAGAGTTTCTTCTCCATTTTTTCAGTGTCAAAGTCTATGGAAATAGCTACTAAGATAAAGATTCATCAATATTCACTAGTTCATGAGTTTTACATCACTATAGTTTGGATCTAAAGTGTCTCCCAAAGATCTTTGTGGCACTTTTGGGAGGTGATGGAAACTTTGAGAAGTGGAGACTAGTAGGAGGTCTATAGGTCATTGGGGAGCATATCTTTGGAGGGGTGGGACCCTGACTCTTCTTATTTCCCTGCCCCTCTCTCCTCAATCTTCCAGACCATGAGGTGAGCAATTTTGCTTCACCACATGCTTTAACAATGATGT
>CM053402.1:141357683-141397823 GCA_028644305.1 Xerus rutilus
AGGTCAGAGTCTGGGGAGAGTTAGCCTCAGGGAGGCAGGAGCCATGATGGACAAATAGAAGAACCAGGGAGAAAACAAAGCCAGTGTTAAACAGTGATCAGCTAATGGTAAAAACGGGGGTGTTCTAACAGCTAGGAACAGAGCTAAGCTAAGGGGATAAAGTTCAGAATAATGACCTCAGGCTTAGATAAACTGAAATTCAGGACAAGGACACAAGTCCAGGATAACAAGACAATGACCCAGTTGAGTCACAGATCAAAGCAAAATCCCAGTTACCAGAACCTGAGCAAAACATCAGAGTAGGGCAGCTCATCAGCGTGTGATCTGCATTGCAGGACTCCTTCATTTTCCAACTAAGGATGAGTCTATTCCCTGAGTGTGGAGCAGAGCTAAAGCTGCAGGCAGGGGTCACATAAAAGCAAGAAGGGATCTAGGGGCAGGAATCCAGTGTTCACAATGCCATCTCCCACCTTCTCCACAAAGAACAGCCCAGGGGCCTCTGCTCAGCCCAAACTGCCATGCAGAAAGGGCAGCAGGGAAGGATGAAGTAAGTGAGGGGAAGGGTGCCACTGTGATTGGCCTGGAGCACTGGTCCTGCAGAGCGATGTGCAGGGTGGAGAAAAGGGAAAGCTGCATTTGTTTGTTCATTTTCTCATGACAACTCACATACTTAGCCAAATACATATAAAAACGAAGTGCATGAACACTTTCCTAACTTTCTGACTCAAAAACATTGAATATATGGATCAGATGTGGGCAGAATCCCAAATCCCACTAATGATCCTCAAATACTGCTTGCCCTGTGCCTTTCCATGGAGAAAGATCTGTCAGAGATCACAGGGATGAGCTTGCTCTATTGCTTAGTATATTCTGAAGTGATCCAAATGGAAATCCAACATTCACTTTTCTCTTGCCTCTTAAGCTCAAAGCAGCCAAGCACACCTGGAGATAGTTGGTCAAAATTTATGATGGATTGACTGCTTCTCCCACTTCTCTCTTTAGTTCTCTCTCCCATCCCACTCCTCACTTACTTCTGTGACAGGACATGCCTGGGATTCCATAGGACTGAAGATAATGCTACAGTTCCCATGGGGTGCATGCTTCTGGTGGGCTGAGACCAAGATTCAGCAGAGTGTGTGGGTAGGTGAAGGATAGGATTGATTGTGCATTCTGAAATAGATTTTCAGGGTCTTTAGGAGTTATCTAGTTTTGATGTACACCACCAGATGAGACTGTTTGATCAGTTAACAAAGGGTGGTGTAATAAATTCTTTTTCTTTTCATTTTTTTTGTAGTTATGGATGGACAGAATGCCTTTATTTGATTTGTTATGTGGTGCTAAGGATCAAACGCAGTGCCTCACATGTGCTAGGCAAGGGCTCTGCCACTGAGCCACATCTCCAGCCCTGGTGTAATAAATTCTTAATGAATATTTCAATGACGGTTCAGAGTTAGGTTTATAAAGATGCACGTGCCTACAGTATACAAGACACACAGACAAATCCACATACCTATAGCCATCTGATATTTGACAATGATGCCAAAAATATGTCTTGGAGAAAAGACAACCTTTTCAACAAATGGTGCTGAGAAAACTAGATAACTATATGTAGAAAAATGAAATTAGACCCCTCTCTCTCATCCTGCACAAAACTCAAATTGAAATGGATTAAAGATTTGGGGAAATTAGACCAGAAACTTTACAACCACTAGAAGAAAACACAGTCAATATTCCATCATATTGGTGCTGGCTCTGACTTCCTTAATAAGACCCCCAAAGTGCAAGAAATAAAACAAATAAAACCAAGAATCAATAAGTGGAATCCCATCAAACTAAAATGCTTCTGTACAGCTAAGGAAATGATTAAGAGCGTGAAGAGAGTGCCTATAGAATGGGAGAAAATCTTGTTCAGCTACTCCTCTGATAGGGGATTAATATCCAAAATATACAAAGAATTAAAAAAACTCAAATAACCCAATCAATCAATGGACAAAAAAAACTAAGCAGAAACTTCACAAAAGAAGAAACACAAATGGCTAACAAATACATGAAAAAATGTTCAACATCTCTAGCAAGCAGGGAAATGCAAATCAAAACTACACGAAATTTCGTCTCCAGTCAGAATGGCAGTGATCAAGAATAGGAACAGTAAATGCTGGTGAGGCTATGGTGGAAGAGGTATGCCTGTACATTGTTGGTGGGGTTGCAGACTAGTACAACAACCCTGGAAAGCAGGATGGAAATTCCTGAAAAAACTAAGGATGGAACCACCATATGACCCAGCTGTCCCACCCCTTGGTATTCTCCCAAAAGATCTAAAATCAGCATACTACAGCAACACAGCCATGTCACTGTTTATAGCAGCACAATTCATAATAGCTAAATTATGGAATCACTCCAGATGCCCATCAATAGATAAATGGATTAAGAAATTTTGGTATGTATATATATGTGTATATATATACATATATATATATGTAAAATAAAGTTCTACTCAGCCATAAAAAAAAAGAATTAAGTTATGGCATTTGCTGGTAAATGGATAGAAATGGAGAATATCATGCTAAGCGAAATTAGCCAAACTCAGAAACTCAAAGGTCGACTGTTTTCTCTCATAGACAGAAGCTAAATAAAATAAAGGAAAGAGGGAGGAGGAAAGGATAGGATGATATAAAGAAACAACCAAATATAAATTAATAGACTGGTGAAAGGAAGTCTAGGAGAGAAGGAGAAAGGGAGAGGGGAGGGAGAACAGGAGGAGAAAGGGGAAATCATGAGCTGAAATCGCTTTCCATGCATGTATGAGTTTGTCAGAATGAACCCGGCTACTATGTATATTTATAAAGCTCAAATAAAAAAAGATAAATAAAAAAGATACTTATTTCTAAGTTTCAGTTGTGCTTAAAGAAACCAGTTGGGGTTGCAGGCAAGTAGAGGGGCTGGGGGTAATTTTAAAGTAGGAGAAATTCATATCGGAATTTGTCAGGCTGCTCAATCTAAAGCTCAAACAAATGTGTCACCAAACTTCACCAAAGAAATCAAAACTTCTCCTTTCTTGCTTTTTAAATCTACTTTTACTGAGTGTGAACTTCATAAACTCATAGTTTTTCATTTTAATCTGTGTTAGATGCGGTGACAAGCACCTGTAGTGTCAGCTACTTAGGAGGTGGACGCAGGAAGAGTATTTGAGGCTAGGAGCTCAAGGTCAGCCTGAGCAACTTAGCAAGACCCCATCAAAAGAAGAGAAGGAAAGAAAAGGGGGGAAAAATCTGTATCTGGTGAAGTTGTGAGTAGCCAGAAGAAGGAAAGAAAATAAAAATAACTCTCCCCATCCTTCCACCCCCTGCCTAACTGCATTTTTATGCTCAGGGCAGGATGAGGACAGAGCCACTAAGCTAATGTAACTGGCACCTTCCGAGCTCCTGGGAGGGTGTGCGTATGGCTGGGACCCTGGCCTTCCTCACATGAAGTCCATAACACGGCGCCTGCTCACAGAGGTGCTGTGTCAGCATTGGCCATTAGCAGCAGTGCTCACATTTGTGCCTGGGTCTTTCATAGAGAATTCCCTTCGCCAGCTCAATGCTGTGTTCTCCCATGCCCCGCCCGCATGCTATCCAGAGGTTCAGGACCTCCAGAAATGAATTCACCGTATTTTAATTAAAATCATTTTCCCTCCAATCTAGAAAGTTAAAAGGATTCTCCTCCTTATGTAGCCTTTGGAAAGGGAACTGGAAGATTCAACTACTCTCAATTATTAATACTAAGAAAAAGAAAAATGTGTAGCCGGTGGGCACTGCTGTCCCCTCTGAAATTCCATCCATCTGTCATCTGGATGGTGCTGACCAACGCTATATTTCATTTTTTACCTTGTAGATTTGCTCATTCAGTTTCCCTGATGATTCACGGGTCTCAAAGTCAACTTGTCAATATTTTCTAGACCAATTCAGGAATACAACTGGGTAGAAAAGGAAGGTAGTTGCTGAACATCCCGTGGCAGAGGGCAAAAGCATGGCCCATCCCTTACCATTCTACTACTTTAAGAACATTTCCAGGAATACCAAGCAGGAGTTGAGGTGGCCAACATGCAGTCATAAAATGTTTTTGTGCTTTGTTGAATCCTCAGACCACTGGACACTACTAGAGAGGTCCTGCTCCAGTCAGGAGGGTCTGTTCCCAGTAGTCATGGACTAAATACAAATGCATGTGAGAGGCAGCATTAGCACCAAAGCAAGTACGTAGCAAGGCACAAAGGTATTTTGCAATGGACTCAAGGCCGGAACTATCAAATTGGATTCATTCCCCGGAAGTCCAGGTTTCCCTAGCCTGTAAACATAAATAAGAAAGGCCATTTTCTTATTATTTACAGCAATTTCAAGACTCCATTTGTCAAGTGAGCTGGGCCTCAGTCCCTTTCCCAGGGAATCCTCAAAGGTGGTGGTGTTTTATGTACTTTCCTAAGTCCATTGATCCCTGCTTCCACAGGCTGAAGCCATCAATCTCTGCTCTGTCCACGGGCCACTTAGGCCAACTGCCAGCTGCCATTTACTCTTCTAGAACTGCTGACCTGCCTTGGGCAAATTTGGCCAGTTTTCCAGGACGCTCTTAGTTGGGGAGGGAAGGGAAGAAAGGAATTCACTCCTTCTTTTCCTCAGGTGTGCAAGAGATGTCTCCTTTACCCAGCCCAGACTAGGCTGTTACTTTTTTTTTAAATTTTTTTTGATTTATAGATGTGGTGCTGAGGATCGAACCCAGTGCCTCACGCACAAAAGGCAAGCGCTCTACCACTGAGCTATAATCCCAGCCAGGCTGTTACTTGTGAGAAGACTCAGTTTAAGATCCTGAGATTAAAAAAAAAAAAAAAGAGTCACATCCTTGTTTTTCCATATGTGGTCCATGCACCAGCAGCCTCAGAATCACAAGGAAGTTTGATAATAATATGGAATCTCAGATCTAATTCCAATCCTCCTAAAACATAATCTGCACATTAACAAGATCCTCAGGTAATGTGTGTGCATATTAAAGTTTAAGAAACTAAATTTCAGCACAGAACTTTGATCTACATGCCGGTTATCTCCCACTTGCCTTGCTGGACCCTTTCCACCTTTCTGGTTTCAGAGGATAGGAGGAAAATGAGGCTATTGGCTGTGGCCCTCTCCATTATTAACTGTCTTTAGGAAGCTCACCTATTCCTGTGGTCCTACATTTCCTCCCCCCATCCCCCTGGAAGAGTCTTCTATATCCACTCCTTTTTAACAGTTTTTATGATTTCCTTCATCCTAGCATTGAAACACAACAGTAGTACATTTCCTAAAGTCCAGTTATTTACTCTAAGATGTTTTCTAAGTCCATGGAAGACATTCCCAGGTCTACTGGAATGGGTCGGTGAAAGCTGTAGTCTTACAGCTCTGAGCAGGCTTTCCTCCAGTGTAAGGGCCAGGTCTGTATGTCCTTCCAGCCCACATACCCATTGGAGCCCCCAATATTCTGAGAAGCACCTCAAACAAGAATAGAAGTTTCTCCCTTTGAACACATCATAATTTTGTAGTTTTGAAAGGATCTTCATTCTCGCCCATTTATAATTCATTCTTCAGTCAGAAACCAGTGTTCTTCCTAACCTGTAAGTCTTTGGAGGCCAAGTGGGACTAATGTAGAATGAGTGGTGAGTGGGTAAGGCACATTTACAGAGGCAGACACAGCCAGATCCTGGAGGGCTTTATGGACCACATGGAGTAGAGTCTGTTTGTGCCATCTAGATACAAATCCTGGTCTACTATTTTTGGGAATGAAGTGATTGTTCCCCCAGCTGCTCAGTGTTGAGCAATGCTAGTTTGAAGAGTAAGTCCCCCTGGGGATTGTCCTTGCTGAAGACAGTCTAGTAGTCAAAGATCACACGTCTTTCTGAGGGCTGCCCACATAGAATGATTGGCAGTGCTGAGACACAAAGCCTCTACTCCTTTGGCTTCAATTAGGGATGACTTGGCAAAAGCGTGCCAGCTCCAGAGTTCTGGGGGATCCGCTGAAGCGTTATGGAGAATAGTATTGCAGCCCAGTGTCTCTCTTTGTCCAGTCCAGCTCCCTTCACATCGTCCACAGAAGCTGATCCTGAGAGCACTCCCCAGTAACATCCCCTCTGCTAAACCTCCACCTTGGCATCTACTTCTTGGGCAAAACTGATCCGCAACACTATGACTTGTGTTTTAAGTAAAAAATGAACCCACATAAAGCTTTTACACCAATGACAGACAGACAGCAAAATAAACAATTCAACTGCATATATAGCAGAAAAGGTGGGTAGAGAACCGTAAGTGGTTTTGCTAAAATTGAAGAGAATGGTCAGAGAAGAGCTCACTGAGAGCTAAGCAAAGTACGTAAAAGAGCACCATGAACATCTGGGTGGGCAGTGTTCTCAGCAGAGCAAGCAAGAATAGAGAGTTTGGGGTTGGAATGGTCAGGCTTCTTCAAGAAGCAGAAAGGTCACTAGTGGAACATGAGTCGAGTGAACGGGGGAAAAGCAGCGGAAACAGAGAGCAAAGAGGCAAGGGGACCAGATTATTCCGGGTCATCATTATTGAGTTGGAAGTCACTGGAGGTTCTTTCTGAGACGAGTTATTCAACCTGACTTAAGTTTTAAGAGCAGATTGGATGGAAGCAAGCATGGAAACAGAGACACCTGTTGGGGCCATTACAGTGACCCAGGTGAGAGATGATGGTAGCTTGGTCTTGAGTGATATCAGTAGAAGTATTGAAAGATGCTCAGGTTCTGGCTATACTAGACCCACTTTCCTTGTCCACAGTTTCACTTTCCATAATTTCAGTTACCCATGGTCAACTGTGATCCAAAAATTTTAAATGGAAAATTCCACAGAACAAGCATGATGAAATCTCACACATTCTGCAACTCCTACTCTGTCCTACCCAGGATATGAGTCAGGCCTTGTTCACTGGATCCAGGCTGAAAATACTGCCCACTGTTAGTCTCTTAGTAGCTATCCCAGTTACCAGATCAACTGTCACAAGGTCACAGTGCTTGTGTAAGGAGTTTGGTACTATCTTCAGTTTCATCCTTCCACTAGGGGTCTGTGAATATACCCTGACAGCTAAGGGGGAATGACTACATCTTGGAGACAGTGCTATCAAGATCTGTCCTCAGGTTGGAAGTGGAATGAGCAAGAGGAGCCAAGGACCCTAGCATCTTCATCTCAGCATGGAACTGCCATTCACTAAGATGGGTAAGAAGGCAGAATGAGCAGGTTGATGGAAGGGGAGAGTGGAAATCATGCATCTGGCAGGATAAGTTTGACATCCCTAAACAGACATCCAAATGGTCTTATTAAGTCACCCACAAAGTGGGAAAGAAACTCAGAATCCAAATGCAGAAGATTCCTATGAGCATAAGCAAATGCAGGAAATGATGTAACTGATTAGTGAGAGGCTTTATAAAAAATGATGAATGCAAGAAGAATTCCATTGCAAAATTCGAAGCATGTGTTTCATACCAACACATTCTCATACAACACTTCTAAATTCTAGAGGATGCAAGGACTTTTGGTTTGTTGTGTGATAACTGCATTGGAAAAATCTTGGTGAGGAAAAATAAAAGAAGCCAACACTAAATCTTCATCTACTCCTTCTCTTCCTTCTTTCTGTTGCCCTCTTTCATCACCCTCCTCTTCCTCTTCATTTTCAATTCTTTGTGTCTCCTGCCAATTCCTTGAACTTGTCAATGGTAGGCCGCATCATTCTCACTACTAGTCAATTAAAGACTGCTGGACCCTGGTATTGTGACCTAATTAAACACAAAATACATTTATCCTAGACCTTCTCCCCACTCCAAACCAAAATTTCCTCCTTTCCAAGTTTTGTAAATACAATCAGGGAAAAAACACTTAGCACCACTTATCATTTCTTCTGAGGAAGACTAGGAGAAGAAAAGAACATTTCATGATGTACAATTAATACATAAAATTATATCAGGTCTTTCATATTCCATCGTGAATGAAGAATATGGATATATTTAAGAAGGTAACTAGATTGTTCTTGCACATATTAAATGAGAAGATTAAAATGCATCATTCTAAAATTCATTCTTAATAAAAAGAATTTTTGTGCTTTTACAATTAATAATAGATACAAAGCAAACTTAAAATTGTTTGAGTTTTAATTTTTCAGACTATCTTAATACTTACCAGTATCCATATTTGGTTTTAATCTCTCTCCTGAATTTTGGAGCACTTCCTAATTTAGCTGGAAAGCACTGACTTTAATAAATTGTAAAATGGGTTATTACCTGACTTGAGATTTTTATGTTAAAATAAGAAAGCACTGGATCACACTATAATTGGCAAAATTTTTTCTTTCCTACTGGTATGTGAGATAATAACATGCTGTATAATTGATGCTGTTATAAATTTGATGAGTTACAGTACTGTCCTAGGGATATACACAAACACACACATGCCTGAGTTTGGGCATGTGTGTGTATGTATGTGTATAAAAAGTAGTCTAATGCCATTTAGATTTGTACCTCAAATGGATTGACAAGAATAAATCAAGAATCTTTGATACACTGGTAAGTGGGGCATATTTATTTATTTCTCCTTTCCACGGCTAACCCCTAGCATATAACATTCATGCAGAGTGCTAAGAATACTATGATGAACAAAACACACATAATGCCTACTCTTAGAAATTTTAGTTTGCCTAGGGATATGGGCAATAAAAAGGGGAATTAAAATAAAGTATCACAAATATTGTAACAAGAGAAATTAGAGATGCAATAGGAATATAGAGAGACTTGAACCAATGAATCCGTAATGTTGGAAGGGATAGTTTAGAACTTATCTAAAAATTAGTTGACAATAGCTGGTGAATGTGAGGTGTGTGTGTGTGTGTGTGTGTGTGTGTATGTGTGTGTGTGTGTGTGAAGACATGGTGGAGTTGAAATACACTTAACACCATATTTGCCAAACTTTTTCTGGAAAGCAATATTGCAATACTTTTTTAGAAGAAGTAGGAAAAGTAAATAGTGAGAAGTAATAACCTACCCATGCTAGAATCTATTATCTGAGATAGCTATACATTTTCCTCTAATTATAAAAAGGCAGAGTCTATACTGAAAAACAGATACCCTTGAAAGAAAGGCTAACAAAACCCCACAGGTACAACACATGATAAATGCAATATCAGGCACTGCCTGACCTTTCTTGGAGACAATGTTCTGAGATGCAGGTTTATTTTTACTCTGCAGTTTGATGATACTTTTGATGGTCATGGTTACTTTCATCTGAAATTAGCCCAGATGGTCTAAGCAAAAGGCAACATTTTAGAGTTTTGCACAATGAACACTACCTCTCAAACAGTGAGTTGGCCCACCCATGTGGTCTGCTGGCCAAGTCCTCCTCCTTTTAGTCATATAATCACACAAAGGATCCCCAGAGGCCCCACGGCGAGGAGCCCAGAGCAAAAAGCTGGAGAGGAGTGAGACTGTCCTTGGCAGGCACAGGGCGGGACAGTTGGCTCAAACAGGTCTCTTGGGCTTTCACATCTCTGGACCACTTCCTCCGCTTTTAGATTTCATCATTTTGTCCTAATTTGCAGAGCTGCCTCGTAAAATCCATGGGAATCTCTCAGAAGCTACTGAAAAAGGTCAAAGAAGAAGAATCACAGTATTTCAGTGCAGTCGTGAGTGAAGTTCATGTTTTTAAAATTTTTTATGAGTTTTCTTCTACAAATGGAAAGAAAATTGGAAAATCTAAGCAGTAATATGGATACAGAGGTGGAACAGTCTAACATTAATGAGAAGCAAAATCATTTATGAGAGTTGTCTGTCATAATGCACATTATAAAAAGATGTTTTAACTAAATAATTTAGTGACAATAAAATTAATAACCCAAACTGTCACCAACAAGTAGACCTATGATTTAAAAGGCAGAAACAAAAACTAATTAAAACTATATCTCCCCAAAAAAGAACTTGATAGTGATTATTGGCAGAATGTATGGCATACAGGCAACTGGATTTTTTTTTTAAGTAGACATACATAGGTATGGAAAGAAAAGAAAATGCAAAAGGATTTAGAACAGAGTACTACAAATTTCTCTAGAATACACTCCCTTGAGCTTAAGTAAGGAAATAAAGACAAGTTAATGGGAAATGTGAACCCTCTACAAAATTTGGACTTTTGTCTGATTTTAAAAATGTTTACAGAGAGTAAGCTACATCAAGTGACACAAAGTTGAAGGAAAGAAATATGAACCATAACACAAAGCGGAAGGTGAGAAGTGGAGATAAGCCAAGCAGGAGCAGATGGGAAGTGCTTAATCCTCATGAACCAGGTATGTTGAGCTGGGTGAGTGAATGAGGGTGGCTTAATCAGGCAGAAATGGAGGTGGAGGCTGGGCATGTAGCTCACTGGTGGAGCATCTGCCTAGTATGTGTGAAGCCCTGGGTTCAATCCTCACCACCAGAAGAGTTTCCTTTCCAGAAGAGGGAAAGAATTAAAGAATGTGGCTTGTCCTCTAAAGATTTATCTGGCTTAGTCTCAAGGGTAGTGATGTTGGTAGGTGATGTGGACCTTTTAGGGGGAACCTGGAGCAAAGAGGTTCAGGTCTTTGGGTGCCAGCTGCTATTCTCTGAAGGAATTAAAGTTCTCTTGGTCAGCATCCCAGAGAGGGTTGTTACAAAAGGAGCAAGCCTGGCCCCTCTGGCCTCTGTCTCCATTTGTGGTTTCTTCTGCATGTGCTCCACCATGATGCCATCTTGCCCTTCAGGCTTCACAAGAGAACAAACATTCAGTTGCCCAATCTTAGACATTCAGCCTTCAAAACTGTGAGTTAAGCCACCTCTTTCCTTTATAAAGTAACCTACTCTGATATTTTCTTATAGTAATAGAAAGGACTAACCCAGGGAACAACTTAAGTGACTTGTTGAAAGAATATTAATCAGTAATTGTTATCAAGTGACAATGTCTCAAGCCATAACATAAAAAAAAGAAAACCCCTGCTCAGTAAGCCTCAGAAATAGACTTCAAATACACGGCAGTGAGGTTTTCTCATTGCCCACATGTGTGACTCTGCATTGAACCCCCATATTTATAGGAACAGTTACAGATGGTGAATAATAGTAAGCTGTTATATCCTGCATGATGAGTTTTTACTTCTCCTTTTTGCCAACACTTATATTTAAGCATTTCTGCTTTTATTTTATTTTATTATTTTTATTTTATTTATTTATTTATTCATTTATTTATTTAGATGCTGGGAATTGAACCCAGGGCCTTGTGCATGCAAGGCAAGCACTCTACCAACTGAGCTATATCCCCAGCCTGGCACTTTTGCTTTTTAAAAAATACCAGATTTTTAGGATGTTTTTGTGAAAAATTAGAAAATCTAGCAACACCAGGATCGTCCCCCATTGACACCAGCCCATTTTATTAATTTTTGTTATCTGTCCCTGTGGACATCTGTCTGTGATTTCTTCCTGTACACTTGCCACAGTTTCAGGCATTTTCAAGACACTCGATCAGAGAAATAAAGGGGCTCAAGAGTACACAAAATAATTGAACCAATGACTATTTCTTACTAGTACTATCTTATTAAAAATTCTGTCAATAATGTCTATAATCCTACCAACCCTAGAGGCTTAGGCAGGAGGATCCCAAGTTCAAAGACAGGCTGGACAATTTAGTGAGACTTTGCCTCAAAATAAAATTTAAAAAGGCACTGAGGATGTAGCTCAGTGGTGGAGCACTTAGCCCAAGTTCAATCCCCAGTACAGAAAAGAAAAAAACAAAACTGTCAAAGTTATTTATTTTCCAATCTTCCTACTCAACACAAAATTCAACCAGATTCTTATCCATCATTTCCTTTTGAGAACCTAAGGAACCAGTAAGCGATTAAATGAATCTTGTAAACCACAGACAATCTCACAGTGTCCAAACACCAGGCCAGTGTCCCAAAACACAACCTGGGCCAACAACCCTGGAAACTGATGAATCCCCAGAATGTAGTCCATCTGCTTTGTGGAAACGACCTGGTTCTGTTACAGCCTACCTGATGTATAAGTTGACAACTGAAGAGGAAAAGGTGGTTCTGTGGCTATGCAAGATAGTTCTGAACCAAAAGGAAACTCCAGGAGAAATGTCAGCAGAGATTAAAATAAGCCAGAGTTGAATTTTATACATCACAACGCTATCTATTTGGGAAACATGGGGGTGAGGGGTGGAGAAGGATAGTCCTGCTGATTCAGAGCTACAGATTTGTTAACAAAAGTTGCTTAAAGAAGTTTGAGAAAACAAAGACAACACTGTCACTTCTAACTTGAAGCAGAAAAACTCACAATCCACTCAAACATCCTAGTGATACACTTTCTCCCTCTTCAAGCTGTCTTCCTTCCCCTCTTCCTTCTCAATGTGGCATCTGGACATGTTGGTAAAAGGGCCTCCAGCCCTGGGGTGGGTGAGAGGGCTTTCCTCTAATTGTCTAGGAGTGGCATGGATGACTTCTTCTGCAGTCGCTGATCTGATCTAGTCCTGGGTGTTCAGTATTGTGTTGTATCACATCCTACCAAGTGCCTCATCCCACAAGTACTCTTGGTTATGAGATAAGTCAGTACTATGGCTCAGTTCTGATGCTCACCTCTGGAGTTGGTGTCAGACTCCAGAGATCTAAGAGAACAATCCCCGGCTAGACTGCTTTCATTCAGATGTCAGTCACAAGTGCAGGAATCCTCAGGCTGTGGCACTTTTGACCAACCCCCTGCAAACTCAGGGAGCTCCCACGACTTCCCTCAAGCTTGATAATTTGCTGGAATGGCTTACAGAACTCACTCAAAGACACCAGTCAGGAGAGTCTGAATGGGTCCCAAACATAGGATTTCTGTGTACTTTTCCTATAGAATCAAGGTGTGTCACCTCCCAGAAAATGAATGTGTTCTCTAACCAGGAAAACACTGAGATTCAGTGTCCCGAGTGGATGATGGGATTTTGCATGTAGACATGACTGACTGAACCACAGCCACGAGAGTGAACTCATACTCCATCTCACTCCTTCCCTCCCCCAGAGGTTTGGAAGGTGGGCTGATGTCATGTGGCCCAAAGCCCCAACCCTCTAATCACATGGTTGATCTTCAACATGGCCTTGCCCATGCTGATTCACCTCTTCAGCTATCAGAGTCCACCATTAATAGCAAAGATATTCTTATCACTCAGGAAATTCCAAAGGTGTAGAGGTACCCTCCCAGAATCAGGGAAAAAGACCAAATTCTTTTTTTTTTTTTTTTTGGTACCAGGGATTGAACTCAGGGGTACTCTGCGCCACACCCCCAGCCCTATTTTGTGTTTTATGTAGAGACGGGGTCTGATTTGCTTAGCACCTCACCATTGCTGAGGCTGGCTTTGAACTTGCAATTCTCCTGTCTCAGCCTCCCAAAGTGCTGGGATTACAAGCGTGAGCCACCGCGCCCAGCTAAGACCAAATTCTTTATTGTACAAAATGAGCACCCACCACTGTAGTCAGGGCACAGCTATAACCACCCACTCACATCAATGTCCTCACCATCTATGACCTTCCAATCTACAGAACTCCTGCAGTCCACTGATCCTCTCAGCATATCTGCACCAGCTGTCACCTGAGGCCCTGAAACTTGTAGTTGCTTCTCTGTAATCATCCTGCCCATGAGACTCTAAGACTATGTTCAAGCACCTTCCTCAATTTGAAACAGACTCATGCTGCCCATGAGACTCTAAGACTATGTTCAAGCACCTTCCTCAATTTGAAACAGACTAGGACTGCTAGAAATGAAACATATGGAGGCAAATATAAAATATATATTAATTCTCTTAGTTTCTCCAAAGATAAGTGGCTATTTAAAGACATAAGTGAATTGCAAGTGTTTTATATGTAGAAGAAAATTGCTAGAAAACAGGAACAAAACCCTTAGAGAAGAAGAAAGGACACTATTGTAATTTTCTTGTAATAAGTAGTAGAATGTTATTTGAAACAGGCTGTGAGTTAAAGATGCATGTTGCAAATCACAGGAAGATGAGTTTTGACAGGCTTTGACATGGGAAGCAATGATTTTTCAAAGGAAGGGGAATATCTTAGTTCAGGATATTGCAACAAAATGCCATAGACCAGGTACCTTACAAATAAAAGAAATGAATTTCTCACAGTTTTGGAGACTGGAGGGCTGAAACCAGGGACCAGCGTAGTCAAACTCTGGTAAGGGCCTGCTTCCAAATTCTACACTGCTATCTTCTTGTTTGTTTCCTCAGATGGCAGAAAGACAGTAAGAGAGCTCTCTGTGGTTCCTTTTATCAGATACTAATCCCATTCATGAGGGCTTCATCTTCAGGGCCTGATTACCTCTCAAAGGCCTCATCTCAATACATCACACTGGGGGTTAGCATTTTAGAATATAATTGTGACACAAGGATTCATTCATTTCAGGGAGATAACTATTAGATAACATGTTGAGCTTCTCAAAGTCCACTTATCCTTCCCTAACATCCACCAGCCGCACTGGAATGCTAATAAACTATGGATCAGAACAAAAAAAGGATTTTAACATTTTAGACACTTTTCCCTCCCATATTGCCTAATAGTGATAAAACTGGGAAGTGACTTTCATTTCCATATTAAGAAATGTATTTTACAAAATTAACTCTTGCATATACCCAAAGGTGGGTATCTCTGTTAAGGGGAGGACAGTGGAGGAGTCTGGGTGAGTGTGAGGGCTTTTTCTTTTATTCTTTATATAAAACATTTTTCATATGTTCTTTTATTTGTGTGTTTGAAATGTTTGCAACAAATGGGAAAAGGTTCTTTTGATTAAACTACATTCCTCTTCTTGTTTTCAAGCAAGGATAAGATTTCAAGAGGGATGTATTTGGAGTAATGAGAGACAAGGACACGATCTAGTTGGCACTATATCCATTATTCTGAGGCATAAGACCTAGATCACCCTCATGTCATCGGGGTGGGGAACACAGCCAGGTTTTGATGCCAAAAAGGTATTGATGGATGGGTATTATCATGCTACCTACCTCTTTCCCAGACCCACAGAGATCATGACCTCTCCTTCTCTGAGTGGTCTTAGCTCATCCAAATTCTTCCATGCAGTTTGGAAGCTGATTGTACATCCTATCTCATACAACCCCGGTTTATGATTCAAGAATGTGTGTGTTGGTTTGAATGTTTGGTTTCTCAGCACACATGTTCCCACAGACACTGTATTATAAATTATGGTTAAACCCACAAAACTGCCCACAAAAGTCTCTTTAAAGTGAATATATTTGAAATATATACTAAAATGGTACCATATTAACTGTGCTAATCCAGCATTTATCACTGTATTTATAGAGAGAGATGCATTCCATTTTGCAACTGGAGATGTCAGTATTGCCTGAGAGAGAGAAGAGTTGAGGATCAGAGGGAGGACTTTGGATAGTGAGAATGCGTGGGACTTTTTAACTCCCTGGATATCAGAAGAAACAATTTAGGTGGACATCTGTGGCCAATGATCCAATCAGTCTTCATCTGATCTCACTTCAGGAAACTACCTCCTCCCTATTTCAGTATATGGCCAGGCTGAGCTGCCCCTGCTACACCCTTGACCCCAGGGTGGGTGCATGATTCAGGCAGTACTGGCCGCAATGTCAGCACAGAGATGGCCTCACCCTGCCTTTCCAGTGAGATTACATGCAATGCATGGGCAGGCAGCGTGCCCTGCACAAACATTTATCCTCCAGATGACCCAGCACAGTGCTGGGCACAGATGACATAGTCATACCCAGGTGAGGAAGACAATGGATGTATACTGAGCAAGACCATATGCAAGGTTTTTCATATAGCTGTAAGTGTTAAATACCTCTCTCACACAATTCATATTATAGATTGGAGTGGTATTTTTCAGATACCTATTATGTTCTGGAAATAAAATCCTACTAACTTTATTGATTTAAAAATAATTTGAGTTTTTTAATATGACTATGATAAGAAAAATATTTAATTCCCCTTAGCTGTCTTATGGTGGTACATATCTCATTTATCATAAGAAAATAAATAATGCTCATCCTGAATCACAGGTCATAAAACACTCTCTTAAAAGTTTTAAAGGTTAAAAGATGAATGTTTGCAAGCAAACTTTACAAAGCACCATGTAAATATTATTATTGTTATTATCAGTTGTTATTATTATTACCATCTCTTCTTCTCTTATCTATTCAAAAGAATAAGATTTCTAAAAGATAGACCAGGACTGATTGAAACCATATTCTACTCATGCCATAGACTTCTTTATAATTTGGGATGAATGAATAAAATAAAGCATATTGCATGTGCACGCACACACACATATACATACCTACGACCTGCAAAGAAATCTTAAATATGATTGACTTTAACATAAATAAAATATGTGCTAATTTTCCATCTAGGGAAGTCATGAATTTTCTGTAACTTGGCAATAGAAGTCTAAAATGGGAAATTTCATTCATGTTATTGATTGGCTAATAGTTTTGCATTAACTCATGAAATCATTCACCTCCATTCCTAACACTGCCTTTTTATAAATTAAGCTTTGTATACTCTTAAATTGTTCTCTGAGTATCAGTTGTTTTAAAATTTGGCTCTGATTAGTTCAGCCTAGAGTTTGTTTGGCAGGAGCCTCAGAGGCCAGCTATGAAAAGCTTCGTTTCTGCTTCTCATTATCTTGAACACATCCCGAGAAACTGCAGCCTGCAATCTTTCAAGCATCATCTAGTTTGATGCAGTATAACGAACCTGCCCCATCTGAGGGCACAGTGAGAGCCAGGGGCAAAAGATGGATGATAATCCAGTGCCTCCTCATCCCTGATAAGTGCCCTGGGGCATCCCACCTCATTATCTGGAAGAGAAAGGGACTTTCCTCCTCCTAGAGAGTACACACCAGCAGGTAAAGAACTGATGGCTGAGGCTGAAGCTGTATCCCCAAGAAAATATACATGGCATTTGGGCATCTGCAGAACAAGCATGGAAAACTATGAATGCCTACAAACCAAACATCTTACCTCTATTTCTAAAACATAAATGAATGAATAATGAAAAGGTTCAGGTCTGGTACTCTATAGCAGAAAATTTTTAAAAGAGAATAAAATCTTGATAGCATCGATTATACTAGAAAAGCATTCTATAATACAGGACTAGGGTGATGCCCAGCAAAAGGTATCAAGACTAGTACAAAAATCCAGGAGGGAAAGTCAGCAAGAAGTAAATTCCATTATTAAATTCAGCAGAAATTCTGCCTGTAACTAGTCTTCAGCTTAGTTCTCACCTCTGGGACAGGGAGTGCCACTAAATGTATTCTTCCATTCATCTGGACTCAACACATGGACTCTAATTCCAGATCTGTCCTCTAATGAACCAACAGACCTTGAGCAGATCAGTTCACCAAGTGCTGAAGACAGTATCTGGCACACAGTAGACACTTGATAAATATTGGCTATGTTTACATCCACTTCTCTGTTCCCAGGATTTCTCATCTGAAAAATTGACTAATTGAGAAAATAGTTTCCACACTTGTGATGTGTACCATTACATCATGCCTCGTGGCTTAAAATTATTTTCGTATGCATTCTCTATGAAGTCTTCAGAGTCACTCTTGGACAGAGGTGGAACAAGTATTATTATTGTTGTGTTATAGGGGAGGCACAGTAACTAAGCAATCTCACAGCTAGTAAGTCATATAGGTATTTAAACCCTCGTGGAGTTGTTATATAACTTACAGGAAAATGCATCTAAAATTTCCTGGTATATAGTAAGCACTCAATAAATAGTTATATGGGCAGGTAGTAAAGCATAGTCATTAAGTCACAGGCTTTGAGTTTTGTATAAAGGCCCTGATAACTGCCACTGATTGTGACAGTTAAATTTATGTGTCAACTTGCCTGTGCCACAGAGTGTGTATGTATTCAATTAAACAGTATTTCAGGGCATGTGTATCAGGATGTTTTCAGAAGATATTAACATTTGAATCAGTATACTGGGTAAAGAAGATTGCCCTTCCCAATGTAGATGGGCCTTATCCAATTTGCTGAAAGTCTAAATAGACAAAAAGGCAAAGTAGGAAAGAATTCTTCTGCCTATTTTTGAGCTGGGACTTAGGTCTTCTCCTGCCTTTAGACTCAGCTAAAAATGGAACAATACCACTGGCTCTTTCAAATCTTCAGCTTAATCTTAGACTTCTAAGTCTCTGTAATCATATGTGCCAACTCCTTAGTGCACACCCACACACCTGCTTTGAGATAACCAATAAAAGGAATAAGTATCTGAAGAACTCACACTAATACAAGTGTTAGTACCAAAAAGTGGAATGCTTCTGTAACAAATATCTAAAAATGAAGAAATGGTTTTGGAATTGGGTAATGTGTAGAGGTGACTGGAAGAGTTTTGAGATGCATGATAGAAAAGCTAAGATTGTTATGCAGGCACAGTTACAGGCAATTCTGGTGAAGGCACAGGAAGAAAACTTGACCACTATAAAGGAATCTTCCATCTTCTTACAGAATACATAAGCAATCATGAATTGGATGTTGATAGAAATATGGACAGTAAAGGTCATTCCGGTGAAGCTTCTGGCATAAATAAGGAACACATTATTGGACATTGGAAAAAGGGTTATTCCTGTTATAAGTGGCAAAATTTAGCAGACTAGATTTTTAGTGTGTTGTGGAATGTAGAATTGTAAGTGATGAAATTGGATATTCAGCTAAGTACGTTTCTAAGCGAGGTGTTGAAGGAGTGGCTTTGTCCTTGCCAACTGCTTTTGGTAAATTTGTCAAGACCAAGATGAATTAAATATGGAATTATTAAGCAAAAAGGAACTAGAATTTAAATATTTGGAAAATTCTCAGCCAACTAGTATTGCTAAAAAAAATAAGATGGCTTATCCTGAAAAGAACATGAAGGGTATGGC
Source organism: Xerus rutilus (assembly GCA_028644305.1). NCBI lineage: Eukaryota > Metazoa > Chordata > Mammalia > Rodentia > Sciuridae > Xerus > Xerus rutilus. The sequence continues at coordinate 141,376,636 of CM053402.1, forward strand.
TGAACAATTGTTAAAAAATTGATAAAGAAATTAATATAGTCATAAACCATGAACCTAATCAGCTACCCCTGTAGAAATACTATTGGTTTGAACTAAAAGGAATGGAGATAGGATAAAATGAAGGAAGGCTGTTGGAATTCATATTGCATCAAGCCAGAGAACTGCTTGCGAGCATGCAGTATTCTTCAAGACAAAGAAAAAATGACCTTAAAGGTCATTCAGAGATCATCAGGTCTACCTTCTAGGATTCACAGGTAGTAAGGGCCATTGCTTGGGTTTCATTAGGTTAGATGGTGGTCACATAGAGTCTTGTGGGCATAAACCCACCTGTCAGAGCTTTGGAGATACAATTCATGCCAAAAGAGAATTGTTGACACACCCCCCACAAACATCCTGCACAGCCATGGAGACAGACCCCAGTGGATCCTGAAGGTAGGACTACTCCAGTGGATCCCAAAGGCAGAGTCAAAAAGAAAACTAAAGGAGATCATTCTCAATCCTTAAGATCTAATGGTCACCAGGCCTGGCAGCACATGCCAGTAATCTCAGCTACTTGAGAGGCTAAGGTAGGAAGACTGCAAGTTCAAGGCCAGCCTGGGCAATTTAGAGAGACCCCCACTTACAAAGATCGAATGGTATTTACTTTAGACTTGATGGGAACTCACAATCCCTTTCTTCCACTCAATTTCTGCCTTTGGAAATGGGAAAGTCTATCCTATGTTGTTCTATCATTGTATTTTGGAAACACATAACTTATCTTGTTTCATGGGTTAATAACCAGGGAAGAATTTTGTCTCAGGATAAATCATGCCTCAAGTCTCACTCATATCTGGCTTAGATGATATTAAATGAAGTCTGACTTTCCAATTAGTGCTAGGATGAATTTTAAGACATTTAGGGGTGTTGGGATGGAATTAATATATTTCACATGGGAGAACACAAATTTTGGTGAGTGAGGTATATAATGTTATAAACTAGATATCTGTATCCCTAAAATTTATATATTGAAGTCCTAGCCCTCCATGTGATGGTATTCAAAGGTGGGACTTTTGGGAGGCCATTAGGTATAGATGTGTCATAAGAATAGTGCCCCATGATGGGTTTAGTGTCCTTATAAGAAGGGGAAGAGAGTTGACCACTGTACTCTCTCTCCCTCTGTCTCTTCCCCCACCCTCCTTCCCTGCCATACAAAGACGCAGCAAAAAAGGTACCACCCATAAGCTAGGAAGAGAGTTTTTGCAAGAACCCAGACATGCTGGTACTTAGTCTCAGACCTTCATTCTCCAGAACTATGAGAAAATAAATTTCTGCTTTTTAAACTGTCTAGAGTATGGCATTTTGTTATGGCAGCCCAAACACACAGAAGCACTGAACAACTGTGTGCATCTGGAAAAGCTATTAAACTTCCTGAGACTCATTTTCCTTTTCTGTACAGTAGAAATGACAATACCTGCCTCACACAATTAGTGGGAAAACTAAATGATAGAAAGTATAGAGAGCACAAAGCATAATAACTCAAATTCTCCACCACACATTATTATCTTTCTAAATCATATATATGAAAATAAAACAAATACTGTCATTCTTCTGTATCTTGGGAGACTGATTCCCATAGATACTAAAAATTTGCAGATGCTCAAGTCCCTGATATAAAATGGCATAGTATTTGTATATAATCTATACACATTACATACATCTTCCTGTATACTTTAAATCATCTCTAGATTGCTTATAATGCCTAGAACCATGTAGATGCTATGTAAATAGTTATTATGCTACATCGGTTAGAAAATAATAACAAGAGAAAAATCTGTCTGTAGTACAAATGTAGTTGTTTTTTTTTCCTTCAAGTATTTCCCTCCATGGTTGATTGAGCCGCGGATGCAGAACTTATGAATCCAGGGACCAACTGTACTTTATGTGATGTTAGAATTAGATAATGATTGAAAATACTTTGAAAAAGAAACATTTCAAAACAAAAGGATGGGATGAGGATTAGGAGCAGAAGCAATTGAGGTCCAGGGCATTACTTCATCATACCAACTTAGCGATTATTTGTCTTATGCTAAATTCTTGGTATCAAAAACACAGACCACATCAAGTAAAATAACCGAACGAGGAAACAATTTCACTGGATGTGAGGGGCGGGAAAGAGAGTAAAAGAGAATAAAAAGAAAAGACTCTAATTCCTAAAATGCCTTAGTCTTAGAATTATTTCAAAGGAAGTAGAACACTTACATTAGAAAATATGGCAAGAGGCAAAGTCAATAACAGATCTTTAAAACACAAGGCAAATCAAAAGGGGGGCATTTTGACAGGAGCTAAGGAAAAAATGTAACAAGAAATTATAATTGTAAGGGAGCAAGATTCAGAGCAGCTAACACTGAAGGGTCAGAAGCAAGGACTTCTACCCACCACCTTCTCTTTCTCTCCATTGTCACATACAGAACAAAACCTCTCCTTAGCCACAGTGTCCCACCCGGCAGTCTTTCCAGTAGAATGCTCTTCTCGCTTTTCTCTCACTTCCCAAAATAAGCCAGATTCTCTCCCGAACTTCTGCTCCAGGGTCCTTGACAGTCTTAGCCTTCAAGGCAGCAGTTGATGATTTTCAGGGACTCTTTCTGGTTTGGAGCCAAATGACTTTGAGGGGTCATAACCATTTTTAAGAGTTTACCGTTCTCCTAGTAGTATTCTTGTGCTCATTTTTCTCTAAGACCTTTCTGACACCTTCCGTGAATGCTTCAGATTAATTTAATAATGATTTGCCATTCGAGAAGAAATAGTAGTTTTCCTCTTTTGTGTTACTTCTAGGAGATCTTTCAAGAAGCAAGGCAGGCGGATCACTTGTATTAGCATATGAATAAAATCAATCTTCTTCTTATAATAAACCATGACAGCTATATATTTTAAAATGGCATTGATATGTGTGTATATTTGCATTGTATTTGCATATGCATTTCTGGAGAAAATGGTCCTGGGTGATCTCTGATTCCAATGTGAATAAGGGAGATATTAGGGTAAAACAATTTTTTAAAATTTATTTATTCTAATTAGGCATACATGACAGCAGAATGCTTTTTGATTCATTGTACACAAATGGAACACAACTTTTCATTTCCCTGGTTGTACACAATGTAGAATCACACCATATGTGCAGTCAAACATGTACCTAGGGCATTGATGTCCATCTCATTCCACCATCTTTCCTGCCCCCATGTTCCCTCCCCTTCCCTCCCTCCCCTTTGACCAAAGTTCCTCCATTCTTCCCATGCCCCCTCCTCCATTATGGATCAGCATCCACTTATCAGAGAGAACATTCAGCCTTTGGTTTTTGGGGATTGTTTACTTCGCTTAGCATGATATTCTCCAACTCCACCCATTTACCTGCAAATGCCATAATTTTATTCTCTTTTAATGCTGAGTAATATTCCATTGTGTATATGTACCACAGTTTCTTTATCTATTGAAGTTTTCTTCATCTATTGAAGGGCATCTAAGTTGGTTCCACAGTTTAGCTATTGTGAATTGAGCTGCTATAAACATTGAAGTGGCTGCATCACTGTAGTATGCTGTTTTTAAGTCCTTCAAGTACAGACTGAGGAGGTAGGATAGCTGGGTCAAATGGTGGTTCCATTCCAAGTTTTCTAAGGAATCTCCATTCTGCTTTCTAGATAGGTTGCACCAATTTGCAGTCCCACCAGCAATATATGAGTGTACCTTTTCCCCCACATCCTCGCCAACACTTATTGTTGAGGGTAAAATAAATTTTATACAAAGGATACCACCTAACCTGAGGGATGTCACCCTAAATTTAAAAATGATCTGAGAGAAATATTCTCCAAAGGATATTAATATTTATTGGGAATGGCAGAGCATTGCAAGGGAAATATGCATGCCACAGTAACATCTGGGCATATTCAAGAAGGTTGGAGCAAGGGGAGGTTTTTAAAGACAATATGAGGAGGATTACATCAGATATTTTTAAACAAAAATCCTTGGCCACAATGACTAATAACAAGAGTGGCATCTGTCCAAGGTTGAGCTGACAGTTGCTGGGCAGATGTCCTTGTAGAAGTACTTCTTGCATAAGCTTGTGTTGGCCTTTGTGCAAGCCTGTGGTTCTGATAGACTTTGATGATAGTTACTACCAGAAAATCAAGCTCAAGAACCCTTCCTTCACAACCTCCCAGATTCATTTACCTTTTTGTTGTTATTAGGGTTGACGCAAGTGACTCCATTTTGATTTTGACAAGTTGTACATTTGTCACAAAAGTCAGCATCATGACCTTGAGGCCTGTTAGAGGAATCCTGCAAAGTTCCCTGAGGAAAGAAATACCTTAAAAGTTGGCGATGTACAAATTTCTATGTCCATATTCTGTGTGTGACTTAATGCTATGGCTTCTCCTCTTTGTAGGTGCAAAGCCAATGAGCCCAACCAGAAGATAAAAGAAGGGAGAGAGGTTTATTACCTATAGCAAGTAAGTGGAGTACTCAAGTGAGTTTCAAATCACTGCTCTGCTTGAACAAAGGAAGTGAAGGGTTGTTATTGGGAAACTTAAACATATTCATATAGGAAAGCACATGTAGGTGTGGGCACAATTCTGAGCATGGTCAGATTGAGGTACACATTCCCAAGCAGGCTCAGTTGATGGTCATAAATCACATGTTCAGAAAGGAAGATGGTGAACACGTTACTTGTAAGTTTCTCCAAAGGGCCTTAATGAAAAAACACGGAAGAACAACTTTGAAGGCAAGATAGCAGTCTTTTAAAGGGCAGCAGCTTTCTCCTCCTTAAGTGTAGGAGTTTACCCCTACAGGTGCCTGCCGTGCTTAGCAGCTAATATGTGAATCTGCCTGGTTGACCACAGCTGACTGAGCCAGAGTGGGCCTCTCACGTAGACCAGCCAGTCTCTCAAATGATTAGCCTGTGAATGTGAACTGCAGACAGGCACGTACATTTAGATAAATTGGAAGGTTAAACCCAAGCCTGAGTCACATTAATGATGAGCTCTAGAATCGCCATTTATTACCTACAGCTGCTGGCACAGCCATAGGACAGCCCTCCTTTGAACTTGGTGATCACACTAAGACTTGCCTATTGAACTTCCTGGGCACCTATTGAACTTCCTGGTCACCATAAACTTGGTTCTCCCATAGCTTCCTCTCTAACAGTTTCTTTTCAGAGTGTTACTAGAATAAGTCCAAGCTGCCCACCACTTGAAGGCCAATTATTGGGAGATGAAAGTTGTTGGGAAGGAATTAGATTTGCTCAAGGGTCAGCCCTGAAGAAGAAGGAAGAGTCATCTCCTCAAAGCTCCACTTTGGGGGACCCAAAGGGGAAAGGGGGCTGTTATAGGAAGGGAAAGGAGGAACAGGGCAGGAAGGCTACCTACTGAGCAGGGTCTCCATCATGGTCATGAATGTGCTATACCATTAACATAGACCAAAGGCCTTTGTGTCTTTTTGCAATGTCATAGTTTATGGAATAACAATAAACTCAGAAGCTACTCTAATCACTGCAATTCACCAAGTATTCATGGGTCACCTGGTAGTCATAGGCCAGGCAATCATGGGCTCTTTTATTCCAATCTTAAGTACTAATATCTGTAACACTCAAGTTGCACTATACACAGTGATACACACACACACACACACACACACACACAAACACACACGTTACTGAAAGACTAAGAAAGTAAAAGTGGCCACAGGGTTTTAGGAGGCTGCCCTCAGAGCCCAGGTAAAGAGCAGCTACAAATGTAACAGAGTCACTACAAGTAGTCAGACACAATTATGAACCAGCCAAATATGATTATGAACCAGCTAAAGAACAGGGCACAGAGTTGTCAGAGAACAGAACTTATTCTAGGCCAGGGGCTGGATGGCAGGCAGTTTTGGAATGGGCCATGTGGATCAGGGAGATTGAGCTGAGCTGAAGCCCAGGGACCGAGAGCTGCAGAGCTGGAGGTCTGTTTCTTGTTGACCTTAACATTTCACCAGATGGTCTGATGATGGGTAGGGGTGTGCCACTATAGCACAGCCAGTCCTTGGGTACATCTCCTTTGATGGGTCTCATGTGTGGCGGTTTCTTCATTCAGAGGTCCGGTATATTTGATAAGCCATGGGCCTGGTTTTTCTGGTATGTTTGATAAGTTCATGGGCCTGGTTTTCTCATAAAAACCACTTAAGTGTTTTTATGTACCCATGTATGTATCCATGTGCTTCTGATTTAATTCAGTAAGTTCACAGGTGGTCATTATTTATGAGCACAATTGATTTGTCAGTTTGACATATGGTTGTGCCTGGCAGAGGATGGTTATTTACTTGTACAAACCTTGACCCTTGTACTCAAAATGGAGTAGCTCATGGCAAACTACTGCTTTACAGAATACAGCAACTCAGAGTTAGGCTGAAAACTGCTGTTCTATATACCACAGAGTTAAGGACATAGTCCACTGTTCTTAATAAGTCACATCACTTCCTTTTAACACTTTGATCTGTTTTCTATGTTGGGGACTTTTATTCTATACCCCTATGCAAAAAATGGAAACTCATTTATAAAGTAAGATGGGAGGAATCTGATTTAGCTTCCTAACCAAAAATAGTCTTTCCCCCTTTGGATTGAGGCTGCATGTCATTGAGACTTAGAAAATGATACCCCCCAAACATGGCAATTTTTGGCACACCGAGCATTTTTTCTAAAGGAAATCAAAAGCCCTTAAAACAGATTCGGAATCAAGGTCCTTTACCCTTGTCCGGTTATTTCTGTCCAACCCAAGACAGGGAGAGCTTCCCTCAGGAAATCCCCTTATCAGCCTTAAAACCAAACTGCAAAGGGAAACATAACTGCCTTCCAACCCCACCCTGAAATCTCATTATCTATCTCAGAAGGAAAGACTGACAAATGTACCCACACCTGGATGGGCTTTCATGGTAAGATGTCCCTTGAGCTCATTCAGATTCGAAAGAGAATCCTTTTATAAGTTAATTTGCTTCCCACAATAATCATGTACAGCCCTTCCAGATTGTCTGCATGCCCCATTCTCCTCCTCCCCTAGAGAAAAAAGGGATATAGAAGCTTCTGGATGATGCAGGACTAGTGGGGAATCACACTCCTGTGATGTTTCCCCTGCCTTTTGCATCGATGAAATCATCCACCTTTTCTCCTACTTCTTCTCTGTCAGCTTATTTCCCTTTGTCCTTACACTGTCAGGATTTTAGAAGGCCAGTGCCCTGACATCAATCTTGGATGCTTTGTTATAAAGCTCTGCCAATCAGAACTTGTATTATCAGCTCAGGAAGATTTGCTGCACAAATGAAATAGATCCAAAAGTGAAGTTGTGATAGTCAGCCCGGGAGAAGAGGCAGATAAAGACCTTGGAAGTTCTGTCCTAAGCAGGCTTGGCCTGCATTCCCCAGTGGGAAAACAGCCTAAGGAGTAAGGCAGGGTCTTGGTGGACACTGGGGATAGGGAGACGGGGTGCCATAGCACTGTCCCTTGCCTGAGAGACAGAGGCCAGTAAAAACAACCCACACAAGGACAGTGCAGGAAACCAAGGATCTACAGCTGACTGAGCACATCTGACCCAGACCTTTACAGGGAAAAGTTAACCATTACAAGTTAACTGTTCACAATACTCATTTTTCCATTCCACAACCAGAATTGTTAGGTTCTTTCTAGTCATAGCATTTCTTCATGAATACTTGGCAGAAATGGAGCATACTAAACAGATCATACTTTTAAAAATAATATAAGTTGCAGAAAATTACAGACCAGAAATAGGCCTGTATCTACTTTTTAAAAAGAAAAAAAAATACTCTAAATGTCCTATCTACAGTTAATACTGAAAACTGATTTAAAATTGAGAAAGACCAAGTCCTGTAAATAAATGTAAATGGACGTTCTTTTAGTTTGACTTTTTACATTAGATTATATACCTGCTATGAATTAAATTGAGAAGTGGAGCAATTTGTCACATACCCAAAGAATATTTTTCTGCCCGAAGTCACCCAGTTTCTTACCCCTGTTGGCCAAGTGTTTGATTAGTGCTCACGCTATGCTTGAAGGAGTGCTGGGAAAGGACATTGGCTCCTCGAATCATTCTTAACTCCTGCCGTAGCCACTAGCATGGCCCAAGAACACACTGAGCTGGTATGGTGCTGAATTCCTGTGGCAATAATCCTCATCCCTTTCTTCCATTAATCTTTTTGTAATTTCTTTTCTATCTCCATACGCCGACCTCTATCTTCACCTTCCCACTCGATAGGAATAATTCTACTTGTGTCTTTTCCCATGAGGATCTGTGTTTCTTATCATTCTCCTAATATCTAGAGGGGTCCAGTGCAGCTGACCTCATCATAAAGCATGAGCTACAGGCCAGAATGGTGAGCACAGTGTCACATCTTGACCTGAGTCTCATTTTGGCTCTGTAAACCTACCCTCAATGCCAACTGTCATGTTTGATGTAGAAGAAGCTGCTGTGCTGCTTAAATGTCCCTGACATCATCTCAATCCATTATTTCATGGAGATATTTGCTCAATGTCTTCTTTCTTCTGTGGATGAGTTAACTGAGCCCCATACTGACCATCCTCGCTCCAGAGGTTGGGCAGCTACCACCACCCAGTCAACAACTCCTTGGCTAAGTCCTCCTCCCTCCTGATTGACAGTTCCAAACCCGGGCGCTGTGCACCAGCAGGATAATAAAGACACATTAGGAAACAGAAGACCAGGCAAACTTTTGCTCTTCACTTATACAAGATTGAACCATATGAAATTGCCATTTTGGGGTTAGTATAAAGTGATCAAACAGGCCAGCTTGGGTGGCACTCACGTGAAAGAAATTGCAGTGATTGGGGAGGCTAAGGCAAGAGGATCCCAAGTTTGAAGCCAGCCTCAGAAAACTGAGTGGGACCTCATCTCAAAACAAAAATAAAAGAGGGCCGGGGACATACCTCAGTGGTAGAACACTCCTGTGTTAAAGCCCCAGTACAATACATAAATCAATAAAAAGAAAGTGGTCAAACCAGTAATTTTGTATGCTTCAGCCCAATACGTAAAGCAGCACACTCACAGTTCAACAAAGTTACCAAGGCCAGCATGCACAATGATTATGAAAATGAAGGGTGCCTTAAGAGATCAGTGCACTGCTCATTATGTATGAACGGCATGTAGGCAATGCTCTTGAAGGAGCCCCATGGTCAGAGACTTACCCTCACCCTGTCTTCTATTTTAAAATGCTGAACAAGCAACGGAGTCCCGGCCTCATCTGAGGAAGTGAAGGCACCACACCCAGGCAAGCGAGGCCAATGGGAAAACATGTGAATGAAGGATGCTTTTCTTATTTTGCTCCACAGTCCAGAGGGCTGATTCAAGGGGGTGCTTCATTGCGGTTGGTAACTCATCCAAGCATGAACCTCAGAGAGGGCACCACCCTCCCATGGGCTGTGAAATGAGGCACTGGCCAGAGAGGCTGACTAATACAAGGTCATCCCAAGGTCCATGGGCTGAACGAGTCGTGAACCTCAAGCCTGCCAACGTCTGCCACAGCTTCTCCCAGAGCCACATCCTCTTTGAACACGGTAAGTCAAACAGGATGCAAAACTGAAGATCTTCCTTGTCCTAGCCAACCCATCTTAGGAACACAGAGATTCTTTTCAACAGATCCAACTTCTTTTAGAGGTTCTGCATTTGGTGGGTTATGTTATGTCTCTCTTTTTCTTTTTCTCTTCAAAGATCATGTTCTCATTTTTACCCCCTCAGAGTTTTAAATGTGAGAGTTCTTTCCAAAATTACGTGGACATCCAAGCATACACATATGGCATTTGGGCCCTACCTCAACTAAGAATCGAGCAAAACTTAAGGTCCAAATGTCTGCAGTGAATTAACAGTAAGGTTAAAAACTCATTCTAATAAATCAAACTTTGTTCTGCTCACTCAGGAAAAACACCACTATAGGGCTGTAGATTATGGCATTATATCATTTTGACATCAATATTTCTAGATGTTTCCCAAAAATTAGGGTTTTAAAATCAAGAAAATATTCAAGTTCCTTTTGAAAGAAATTCTGCTTTAAAGTTGTGTGTGAGCCATACAAATAAACCCTTCATGTGAACATTTGAAAGAGATGTATACCACTTGTCCCCATAGCTGGGAAAAAGTGGGAATACATAGGCATAGGTGTGGCTTAGCATAACCTCTCACCCATAAACCAGCAGAACAAAAGGTTGTCATACATAATGGGAGCCCAAAGACTCCTAAACCTCATTCGGTGGCACCAGTTTCAATATTCATTTTTATTTTACTTTGACAAGAGTCCCTAAGAATACTGCTAAAATTCCTCTACCTCTCCACACTCCAAACTTCATTTCACTTAACAAATATTTGTTGAGCACATAGAAGATGCATAGTGAGAAACTAAATGTTTATGGAAACACAAAAATGTAAGAGGCAGTCATCCACTCTTAGGAGACTAATATACCAGAGAGGAAAATTACAAAACCCTAATTTGGTTTTCCACAGTGTGTTCTGAGAAGCACATAGTCCTTGATTTCATATTTTTACATGGAAAAAAAAAAAAAACAGTCCGACAGCCAAATAGATTTGAGAATTGTAAGCCTGAACAATGTTAAATAATTTTTTTTTGTAATCCTTCTCAGGCCCTTGACTTGAACTAATGTAATTGGGGCTAATGTGAGTTGTGAAGCACTGCATGAGGAAATAAGATGGAGCACTTCCTATATTATTTGATCTTGAACTCCCTTTTATATATCCTTTCCCACCAATTGCATTTGGAGAAACATCGGGCTAAGTGATTAATAGCTTGCTATCTGTTCTATTCTCTTGGGAAGTTTAGAGAATAGACAAGTGAGAATGTTTGGAAAGGATTTCCAGAGAAGATTAAATTTAAACTGAGTCCTGAGCTGGATCCTCAGATAAGAAAAGAATTTGGATAGCTCAGGCATAGAGACAGACGACAGAGATTTCTTATGAGAGATGGCATAAATGCACCAAAATTTAGTTGGAAGTCAACATAGAACATTTAGAAACCAGTGAAGGAAAGAGTCTTCCTAGGGAGAACAGTTCACGTTGGAGAATGACAACATAAAATCACAAAGGCACACAGAGTACTGGGTTAGATATTTTCTCTAATTCTCATAACAACTCTGAAAAAATATGCATCACTGTAATCATTTTACAGATGAGGAAACTGAAGCATGGAGAGATTAAGAAGTCTGCCCAAGATCTATTAACAGGTAAATAACTAAGCCAAGATGTCAACCTAGGTCTGACAAATTACAATGCCATTCACACCAAGGGTCTATTTTTTTTTTAATTGGGAACAGCACAGGTTTCTGACTACTGGGAAACTATCAGGAGATTAACTTGAAACAGGAAGATACATTCACCGATGGTTCTCAGGACAGATTAATGCAGGAAGAAATGGAGTCTGAGAAGCCCATGGGCAGATGACAAGAAGGCACCATGCAAGTGAAACGCGAGGGCCATTGGGATCAGAATGGAGTGCAGCGCTTCTAAGGAGGATTGCAGCATGGTGACTGGTTGAAGGTAGGAGGGCAGCTGTTAAAGGAGAGGGAAGAGTCTGAAGTGGGTTTCCACTCCTTTCTTGCCCCTCTTCACCCTAAAATAAGGTGCCAACCATGAGCTACTGAATCAGCCACTGAACAGCAAGGAACAGAGCAAGTGAGTCCGGGCATCTGCCGGGTTCCATGCTGCACCTTGAGGACACAGGTGCATACATGTGTTTCCACAAGCAGCAACTGTGAAAAGCCACAATGACTATCCTTCAGAAGCCCAAAACTTTTCTTTTAAAAAAGAGGAGTCAGAGCCAGGCTCAGCAATTTAACGAGACCCTGTCTCTAAATAAAATATAAAAAGGACTGGGGATGTGGCTTAGTGGTTAAGCAATCCTGGGTTTAATTCCCGGTACAAAAAAAGAAAGCAGGGGGTAGGGGGATCTTCATTCTCTGGCTTATTTGAAAACCACTTGCGTAAAGGTCAAGGAGACTATGCCTGAGATTCTAGTCCCAAACCAAAAAAGACCTTGAGTCAATTCCATCAAGTTTTTAAGCTCCGCTCTCTCGTCTTCAAAATGGAAAAGATGACTTAAGAAGTTCACTTGAGGCAGTAAATTCTATAATTCTTATAATCAGCGCCAAATGACAGATCTTTGGCTGAAGTTAAATGTCTTTGGAATAAGCTGCTTTCTGGCCCTTCCTACCTTTCTTTTCCAGCAGAGCAGAAATATGCGTATGTGAAGACTCTCATAGTCATAAGGCTCAAATTCAAGGTTTATTCCAGGTTCCAGGCCTGTAAGCCAGGACTCATCGACCAGGCCACACGGAGTGGTGGGTGACAATTAGGTTGTGACCAACAACTGCATTTCATCTAACACAAAGGGAGTTTTGAAGCATTGCTGACATTTACTAGATGAACTGGACTTTCCAGAGCAGTCATAATGTTTTACTTTCATATGAATATTCGAGGAAATAAAGACTGGACACATTGTAAATGCCTAAATCTCTATCACACCTCTTTCGCCTTTGTTCATGAGCAGCAATCTATCCATGAACAGGTAATGATTGCACCCCAGGGACATGCGTTTCCTTTGGAATGGTCAACAAAAAGCTCTGGTCAAGTTGCTTTGATTTGTTTTGCTGAATTCACCCTTCCCCAAAAGGACTCACAAAGCCATGCTTTTCGGTTGGCTCCAAACAGAACTCTGAGAGCTCCACTGAGGAGTTAATGTGTATACCCAAAATCCTGCCAGCATTTTCAAACTTTCTCACCGATTTATGCCTTCAAAAGTTTCTCAAATAAAAGGTGAAAACATCTCCATCAAGAAAGCTATAAAATGACTACAAAAGGGCAGAGGCCTTGGCTGGGAATCCACAGGATATGCATGGAGGGAGTAGTGCCAGGAAATGGAACTGAACGTGTCACTCTTGTTGTTTCCTCCCCTGAGCCCAGCAAGGTGCTGCTTTATGTCAACTGCATGAGCCAGCTCCCACGGGAGGCTGCTCAAATGGAAAACAGTGTGCAGGCCACCGTCAGCTCCGCTGCACATTGTTCTCTCCCTGGAAATGAGAATGAGGGTGGGGGCGAGGATGAAAGAGGGGCAACTGACTCTGAAATAGTCAATAAGACCAGGCCCCATCTGTCAAAGTGGAATTGGTCACCAGCACTAAATGATTCACTACTACCAAATAATGGACTTTGCTTCTTCCTTGCTTCTTTTTCTTTCTTTCTTTCTTTCTTTCTTTCTTTCTTTCTTTCTTTCTTTCTTTCTTTTCTTCTTTCTTTCTTTCTTCTTTCTTTTCTTTCTTTCTTTCTTTCTTTCTTTCTTTCTTTCTTTCTTTCTTTCTTTCTTTCTTTCTTTCTAAGAGTAAGGGAAGGATGGGGTGGGAAAGATCCATTATCTAAGACTGGTTTCGCCAAGAGACAGATCCCAAAACAATAATTTGAATGCAAGTAATTAAGTGAAAGGAGATCTTAGGAAGCCCCAGAAAGTGGGAGATTTGCGCAATGGTGCAGGCCGGTAAGCCCAGCTCCACAGGAAGCTGAGGCGGGAGGATGGCAAGTTTGAGGCCAGCCTGGGTAGTTTAGTGAGACCCTGTCTCCAAATAAAAAAGGCCTAGAAATATAGCTCTGTGTTAGATTGTTTGTCCAGCATGTGTGAGTCTCTGGATTTAACCCTCAATACCACCAAAAAAATTTAAAAAAAATAGTGGGAATGTGAGCAAAGGGAAAAAGTCATTACATAATACATGGTGCATAGCACACACTACACAGTGCTTAGTACATAGTACATAGATCATGAAGCCCAGTACTTAGTGCATACACTTGGTACAATGTGGCATATAGCACATGGTGCATAGTAGTTAGTGCATAGTACAGATGCTGTGGGTATCCGAGGTTCACCTCCTCTGGGTACCTCTAGGATGCAGGGTGAATTTCATCTCACAATCTCAGAGCTGTCCTCCTGAAGGTGAGGAAGTAGGTGTGCTTGTCTTCTCTCTTTCATCATTGATGACAGCCATGTCAGGTCATTAGCTCCTGGCAATTCCCACCTACCCTACACAGGATGCAGCTCTCCACATACACGGAAAAGATGGAATGTGAGCAGGGCTCTGACATCTGCTGAAGTCTACTGAAGAAGTCATGGGCTTCAAAAGCCCATAGTAACAAGAGGTTTGTAAGTCCTTCAGATACCTGGCTCCAGTTGATAGCATCTGATGGATGCTTTTTTCTAGCCTAAGGGTTGGGACAGGGCTCAAGCCAGTTTTGCGTGTGTGTGGTTACATTCCGTTCTCATCACCACCACACCTGAGTTATTGACGTAGCCATTTCAAGGACCTCTCTGCTTCTAGGCCAGGCTGCCTCAGCCTGTACACATAGACCTGTCAGGCTGATCTTGTGATCATCAAGTTGCTAAATACCATTAACACATTCAGTTAAATGCTCCATTAAATGCAATACAACCATTATACTTTTGTAAGTCTTTGATAGAAAAAGGAATGTACAAATCAGAAAGAATCCTTTGTCATATCCTGTATCCTAATTTTGATATAACCAACTATGATCATTATATGAAGCGATTTCCAGAATATTTTGGTTGAGTTAGGAAGAAATAAACCAAGGTGTGGACCAGTGTGTAATGTATGCTGCTGTTCATGTAGACAGAAGTGGACTGCAGATCAAGAAAGGAATGAATGGACAGAAATAGGCTGGTGCATATGCAGAAATATAGAGAGACATACAAACCTCCATGCCTGTGATACCGCCGGTTACCGGTGACAAGTTCTGCTCCTCCACATGTTGAAGTTTGAACATGAGAGAAGCACACCAAGGCAAGCATCTAAGCAGGGTTTATTTAAAAAGGGGTAATGGAGACTTCTGGGAGGGACAAGGGGGCCATAGCTGGTTTCCTGGTATCCCCAGAAGTACACATGTTTTGCCTTTTTATATGTCCTAGGCTTCCTTTGTTCTCCTGCTCTCTTCCCCTTATCTCTCTCGTTCCTGTGTACATGACTAGGCTCAGGATGTTTGGTGGGATGGATAAAAAGCAAACAGACAGGGGGAAGGGCCCATGTGTAATTAACAACTCCTTGGGACAGGTTACCTTAGCAACCGGTTGGAGCAGGGGTTATAAGGGTGGAGGAAGGGCTCTGGAGGCATTAGCATTTCAATACTTCTCCAAATTGGCCCCTCTGATCTGACCTGACTCAATTTACCTATCTACACTGACCGCTTGTCCAATTCTGGCTTCACCTAGGCATAATGTCTCCGGAAAGACACACTAGAAACCAGCCATGATGACTGCCTTTAGGGAAGGGAAATGGAAATGAGACGAAGGAGACTGTTGCCCATTGCCCTTGTACATGATTTGATTTCTTACCAAGTGCGTGCATTCATGTTTTCTTCAAAGTCTGAAAGACAGATAAACAGTTGAAATGGAAGGCAAAGAAAAACACATCCCAGTTTTGCCTGCCCCTTCTGCTCCAGCCAAACTGCAGCAGGGGCTCCTTTGAAATTGTCCTTTGCTCTCTCTCCCTTTTGCCCTTCCACCCATCCATAATGCTTTGGCTGAAGACAAGGCCCCCCTAGATGGTTGCTATCTGCTAAAGCTTTCTTTCTATTCACAGAATCCAGATGGCCCGTGTCACACTCTTCCTTAGTAACTAGTCCAGGAGGTCAAAGTCAGCAGCCTTCTGGAAGAGACATAGGCTCTAGTTGAGAAGATCCTGCCCAGCCAGCAACCTCTTTGTACCACCTTTTCCCCCTATATAAAAGCCATTTGTGCCCCTGAACTGCCCAAGATGGATCTCTAAGGAGCTGACCCCTCCATCTTGTTCCAGGTTGGCGGCCCTTGAATCTGCCTCCCCCTCATCAACTCTCATCACCCAAATTTTGGCCTCTTTAGCGGCAGGCAGGATGGACATTTGATTCTGGTAACAGAGCTTTCTCCTGACTGCCTTCAAATGAGCAGCATTGGAGTGAAATTCTTTGCTTCTTTATAACCAAGCTAATTTCTAGTTCAAAGTTCCTTTGTGAAAATATACAATTATTTTCCCTCTTCAATTTGAAAATGCTATTATTCTCCCCGCTGTACAGACAAAAACTATGGCAGACTTGAGGGTTTCTAAGTCACAAATCAAAACGTATTTCCATCAAGCTTAATGCTATCCAAACATGTCTAGTTTTTTCTCTCTTTACTCTTACAGTTTTCATTTTATCCCAATGAAGTAGTTGGCAGCTATAAAGCTGTTTTGTGCTTAATAGAAAATTTAATTTTGTCCAAGTCTTTACTCTTCTGGCCTTGGTACTGGGTTTACAGTTCCCTTAGAAACAAAACTATTCAACTACTTTTGGAAAAACAATGTATTTTGGTAATCTACAAGAATGAATCTGTGTTGAAGTTACTACCGCTTTTCTGATACCCAGTTTCTTGCACAAGATCAATTTGAGTTGAAAATGAAGTAGAAATGTTCCTATCATGCCAAAGACATCTCATGATGTCACCATTATAGAAATGAAATGTCTGCTGTCACTTTATTGAACACATACTGCCAACCAATTCACTAATTCTGAAATTTCTTGGTGTTTTCTAATTATTATCTATCATTTTAGGGCAATATTTATTGTTTTCAAAAATTGAAACTCAAGGCAGGTTAGATTAAAGTAAGTGTTTTTAGAATATAAATAGTAAAAGTTAAGTTAGGCTTGGTGGTGCACACCTATAATCCCAGAGACATGGGAGGCTGAGGCAGGAGGATCATGAATTTGAGGCCAGTCTCAGCAATTTAGCAAGATCCTGTCTCAATATTTAAAAAATAAAGAGAGCGTGGGCTGTAGCTTAGTGATAGAGTACCCTTTGGATCAATTCCAGTACCAAGAAGAAAAGAAAAAAGAAAAAAAATTAAGGCAAAATTAAAAATGTAAAATCACTTCTCAGTAATTTCTTCTTTGGTCTGTCAGTGACATTCTATAGGATGTCTTCTTCATGTGCTTTGTTAATTGAAGAACTAGAGGCATTTTCCTAAGTAAGAAAAAGAACTGCAGCCTGTGGGTGGGGGTCAGGGAAGGGTGTAATAGTACATGAAAGAAAAGCATTTGACCCACAGAAAACCATCAGTAGTGTTTATTGAATTGAAAAGAACAAGAAGCTTTAAAAGAATAATATGAGAAATTGAGTCAAAAACTAAGAGATAACCACTTCTGAATGAGAACCTAGCTGAACAGAAAACTCTCTTTTTGTTATTGTGGCTTCCAAAATCTTGAAGCAAAATCAAGGTCCCAAGCCTATGCCAGCAATACCTAAATCCCTACTTCTCAAACCAGACCCCCAACTCTTCTGGCCAGGATCAGAAGTGGGAGACAGAAAATGTCCAGGCATGGTGGCAATCACCTCCCATCAGAGAGCTCATGGAATCCTTCCAGCCACTCTGCGTTATAGGTACTAGGAGCTCAGCTTACAGATGAGATCGAGAAGGTTCAGAGAGGTTAAGTAACTTGCTCAAGATTAAGGCTAATTAGCCAGAGAGTGATGAAGGCAAGATCAAATGCCAACTTTGTATGTATACTAACAAGGATTTAGTATACATACAAGGATTAGTATACATACAAGGATGTATACTAACAAGGATTTACAGGTTGCTTTTGCTAAAAGCACTGTCTTTTCTCTTGGGCCATCAGATGCCCAATGGGTAACTCAAAGCAGGATATAGCTTGTCACCTCTGCCTTTGTTTTCTATCCATATCTTTTGCTACCTTAGCTTTGGGTCAGACTCCTGCTCCACTCTGCACAGAGGCAAGTTAATCATGTAGGAGTATCTGTCTGCAAACGGCTAATACAAGGTTGATTAGATCTAAATTCATTTAACCTTTCTCATTCCCCTTCAAGGCTAAAGGCACCACCACAGGGAGAAATAAGATGTTTTCAAAATTTACAAGGACATCATAATAAGCAGATAGTCCAATTTCAGCTTTTACAATGTCCTGGTCCAGATCCCTAGACCAGGCAGCACCTAGAAGTTTCCTGTCATTGCCCTAAACCAGAACGCCTACCTAACCCCATCTTGACTTTCCCACGAGCCCTTTCTCTGATTCGTTCTCTCCATTAGTCACCTTGGATTTCAAGACAAGGCTGATGGATAAATGTCTTGTGACAAGAGTCAAAACTCCCCCCCACCCACCCACACACAAGGTGCCATCTGACGATCCTGAGATAATGATCAACCAGACCACAGTTTGACCAAGACTGGCTGACTATACATACTTCTGGACCCCTTGCCTACATAATCTGAGCACTCTCATTAGCGCCTCTAAGACAGGGCTGAGACTACTAGTCTCCTTGTCTCCCTAGGCTACAGTCTCCTGGCTGTACTGAATATTAAATTCCTTTCCTATTTCACCCTTACTATTGCCATTTGGTTTTCTTTGGAGAGAGTGGCTGGATCTGGTATATTTACACTTCCTAAAGTTGAGGCTCCCTGGCCTAGGACTCCACAACATCCTTGCACTATAATGGGGGTCCCTCCTTCCCACAGTCTCAGATAGGAGTCACTTGAATTGTTTATTTGGTCCCAAAATATCTGTAAGGAATCTTCCCCAGGAGTAACTAAGAGTCCTGTTAGATTTATAAATGTCCTGAGCATCATAGGGAGATATCCTCTGAGTCTTGGATAATGTACTTTGAGGCAGAGCTGATACTGAAACCACCAAGCTATGGACCCAGTTGATCAATATGTGAGAGTTTCAATGTAGGCATGCAAAGTTCTCACACATATGAGACCAGAAGGTCAGCTGGGGGCTCTTGGGTTCAGCACCTATCTCAGATATTCAGATAGTTCCCATCACAGTAGAAATTCCCCAAGGACTGGAGCACCAACCTATGCTCATTTTTGGACATCTGGAATCAACCTCAAACTTTGGGTATCAGGATCCTCTGGGCATCAATGCTTTTCCTGCTGGTCCTGGAACCTCTTCTCATATGCCCTTTATCTCTTAAGACTGAACCCTTGACAGGATGCTTCAATAACAAGAGTTTAAGATCCCAGTAATGTAGACCCAAGCCGTTGGCAGCCCTTCCCAGAGCCCCCTCACCCCCAACCAAGGGTGCAGGGAGTAATTAGTGTTGAGAAACACTGTGCCCTACTATGTTTACCAAGATGAGAAGGGAAAAATCTTTCCTTCCCAAGGCAGAGTTGGAGTATTAGAAGAGAAGAAAAGAACTGAATATTCATACTAAAACTATAACCATGGACCATATTAAAAGTGTCACCATCTGCAGGATACCCTGGCACTAAATGGACAGAGGCAAGGTGAAAGCAACACCCCATCTACTCAAAATCTGTGTCCATCTCTGAGCTCCCACAGCCCTACTTGGCCACCTCTATCACAGCACGATGTGGGGCCTGTCTCCTCACCAGCCTGTGCAGGAGCTGGGACAAGCCAACACTGAAACTATGCCATGAAGGAAGTGAATGAATGGGAAAATTCCCAAGACATCTCAATGGAAGAGCAGCAGATTCTCCTCCAGACTGCCTACCTGTTGTTTGGAGTCATTAATTTAATTGCTGTGCTTCACTTTAGTGTGAGTCTCTATTTTCCATATGAACTTTTTTCCTGCAAAGCCCTGGTACACTCTGGGAAGGTGCTCTTCTGCTGAGCCACACCTCCATGCTCCCATAGAAGCATTTAATTTTCCCTGCACTCATTTGGTGACATTAAGTGGCTTTCTTGAGTGCTGACCCTGCAGGAGGTGTTGTGCTATGCACAGAGACACCAAGGACCAAAGCTCGACATGCCGAAGGCCCTTCAGCAAGCATTCCCCCTGCAACACAAAATTAAACAAGGAAAGGAAAACAAAATATAGGCAGAAGTTAAACAATGAATAGTAGCTGCCAGGGGGAGATCTAGAGATATGCTCCAGAAAGAAATAAATGTCTTTCAAGAATGATTAAAAAGGAATGGTGATATGCTCCTGGATAGGCAGAATTAATATTGTCAAAATGGCCATATTACCAAAAGCATTATACAGACTTAATGCAATTCCAATTAAAATCCCAATGAGGTTCTTCATAGAACTAGAAAAAGCAATCATGAAATTCATTTGGAAAAATAAGAGACCCAGAAGAGCCAAAGCAATCCTTAGCAAGAAGAGTGAAGCAGGAGGCAATAACCATACCAGACCTTAAACTATACTACAGAACCATAGTAACAAAAACAGCATGGTATTGACACCAAAACAGACATATAGACCAATGGTACAGAATAGAAGACACAGAGACAAACCCACGTAAATACAGTTATCTTATACTAGACAAAGGCACCAAAAACATTCACTGGGGAAAAGATAGCCTATTCAACAAATGGTGCTGGGAAAATTGAAAATCCACATGTAACAAAATGAAATTAAACCCCTATCTCTCATCATGCACAAAATTTAACTCAAAGTGGATCAAAGACTTAGGCACTAGACTAGGGACCCTGTGCCTAACAGAAGAAAAAGTAGGCCCAAATTTTCATTGTGTTGGCCTAGGATCTGTCTTCCTTAATGAGATTCCTAAAGCACAAGAAGTAAAATCAAAAATAAATAAATGGGATAGATTCAAACTAAAAAGCTGCTTCTCAGCAAAGGACACAATCAATAATGTGAAGAGAGAGTCTACAGAATGGAAGATATCTTTACCACATGCACCTCAGATAAAGCACTAATCTCCAGGACATATAAAGAACTCAAAAAACTTAACACCAAAAAACCAAATAACCCAATCAGTAAATGGGCTAAGGAACTGCACAAAAGAAATATAATTGATCAACAAATATATGAAAATACGGGGCTGGGATTGTAGCTCAGCGGTAGAACGCTTGCCTCGCATGCGTGGGGCCCTGGGTTCGATCCTCAGCACCACATATAAAGCAATAAAAAAAATAAAGACATTGTGTCCATCTACAACTAAAAAAATATTTAAAAAAAAAGAAAGAAAGAAAATATGTTCAACATCTTTAGCAATTAGAAAAATGCAGATCAAAACTATTCTAAGATTTCTTACCCCAGTCAGAATGGTTACAAGCAACAATAAGTGTTGGGGAGGATGTGGCAAAAAAGGTACACTCATACATTGCTGGTGGGACTGCAAATTGGTACAACCACTCTGGAAAGCG
>CM053402.1:141398323-141479084 GCA_028644305.1 Xerus rutilus
TCAGAGGAGATCAGTCTCTAGTAGTGGATTTGGGGTCTGAGAAGACTTCTAAGTTGTTCCCGAGTTTAATAAAGTTCCAATATATGTCTTGGGCCTCTGGGACATGGAATGCTTTGAGCTTTCTGGTCACAATAACAGAAAAATGTAGGGACTGTTCTTAGAGAAGCTTCTGCTTCCCCCCTCCCCCCAGATAATGTGATTCTTTATCCCCATGGGCATTTCAGCTCCTGCTCAGACCTCACACCGCAGGACCCTCCTGCAGGAGAGTTTCCAGGGTTGACTTAGTGACAGCCAGCTTTTGGCTTGTGCCAGATCCACGGTGAGATGCAACCCAGAGCATCTGGTCTCCATTCCCTCAGCTCTCCCTCCCAGCAGGCAATACCATGGGCATCCTACACCTGGGAGACCTCCGGCATTGACCTGGTCAAGCCCTGCTCCCCAGACCTCCAAGAAGTCACTAAATTCTAGCATACCTCATCCACCCAAAGGCTATCCCCTGGGACCTCTCACCTCCAAGCTTACTGGCCTTGAAATGTCCTCATGCATCCATGGCTCAGTCTCCTAACCTCTCTCCTCTATCCAACAATGCTTCATAATCCAAGGACTCTAAGTCCTAGGGTTGGTGCCCTGAGCCTTCTAGCAAAGTAGAGTGAGTTTAATGTAAGGCGGATCCTTGTTTTGGAAAGTAAATAGGGAAACACAATTGTAGGTTTTCTAAAGCTTCCAATTTTCTCAAATTTTCCATTTGGATGGTATGTGTTATGCCCATCCTTAGTGACCCCAGCTAGTCACTGTCATTACTAACAACAAAATAAGGCAGATGTTTATTTGGATAATGATGCTGACTCAGTAGTCTAGAGGGAACAGTCTTATGGAGAAAGAAGCTGGAGCCCAGTAGACACGACGCAAGTGATCAGCAGCCTGACCTGAATGAATGCAGTTCACTAGAGAAATTGTACCAGCTCCATTGTAAGGTAATGAGAAATGTGTACATGTGTGCAGTGCACATTTGTCCTTTGTCCCCTTAGAAAAAAAATGGTATCTCTTCTCTTGTGAGGTGTCTATTTTGCTGTGTTCCTATCCATACATAATAAACCTGTCTTATTCTAAGAAGGTCAAAGTATCCTACAGACATAAGCTCAGCAGGCCCTGCAAGAGCCTGGTGAAGTCTGCATGGTCAGGTATTCTGTCTAGAATCAGTGTCCTGCTGCAATCCTTAACAGAGTACTTGAATGCTCACCAAAGCAGTGTTGCCACTTCAAAGGTCACAGATGCTGAAATTGGACTGGAAGGTGAGGGTTCAAGGAAGGATGTTTCTTGTTGCTAATTCCTGCCATCTGGTCTGATCTGACTCTGGGGATAAGCAGCCTGGTAGGCGACAGCTTAGAGCATGGCTGGTCTTTACAAATGCTACCCAATCCGCTTCTGTGTAATTGACACCTAAATTTGCATAGATTTGCATAAATTATGCACCATTGGGTTTCTTTTAAGGCCCATTTAGAATTAAAATAATGTTGCTATTTTTAAGATGTCATTTCTAGGTGGATTTTTTCCTTTCTTTTTCACATGGATGTGTTACCCCTCTTTTATCATTCCATTAGGGTCCTGGGATGGTGTCTGCCCTGTTAACGACAGACTCATTGATCTAATAAATATATGTTGAATAAATGAGTGAAGCCACCCTCTTCACCTGTGACCCAGCCATGGATTTCGAGCCAACATCTGAAAGCTTTCTTGGGCCAGAAGGCAACAGGAAGCTGCAGGGTGGGGATGAACGAGGGTTACCCACCGGCTGTCCTTGAGAAGGCAGAGCCTCCTGGGAGATCCTGCAGCCTGTCTGTGCCCACAGGCTGGCAGAAGGGGTCATGGTTGAGACCACTGATGCATGCCCTTCCGCTCAACCTTGGGTACATTGAGCACACTCAACTTTTTGTGTGTCCGTGTCCTCCTTTAGGAAGTGGGTGGAAGACGGTGGAGAGATTGGTGAGATGAGAGCAGCAGTCCTCTCCAGTTCCTGCAGGGTCTATCTGACAGTATTTCATGTTGACTTACTGGACTCTGATCACGGCAACATATTTTCTTCTCAGCCCTCTGAAGGCTTCTGGAGAGGAGCTGAGTTAAATGTCCTGGAACCCACTCCCTCACACTGACAGGAGACTTCTTGAGGTTATAAAGGAGTTCTTTATTTTTTGCTATGTTGAGACCTCTAAAGGATCTTGAGCTGGAAGCCCCTTCATCAATGTCCATCAACAGTCCTTGGAGAAGGCCAACCCTCCCCTCAAAGAGATTAAACAGAGCTACAGGAGAGCTCAGGAATCCACACCTAGGTGTTCAAAAATCACCTCTCGGTTATCTTGATGAGCAGTAGGGTTGAAAACCCTAACAACTCACTGGATTTATCAGGAAAGCAAATTTAGTTCAGAGAGATGTGAATTAGTGGAGAGCCAATATCTGGAACCAGATCTCTCCCGTTTCTAAAACACACACCATCCTACTGAAATTATTTTCAAATATTTTCAAGACACAGAGCAGTAAAAAGAAGTTTACCTCATCATTTAACCCAGTTATCCCACTCCTCAGTATCTACCCAAAAGATTTTAAAATCAGCATACTGTAATGATGTGGCCACATCAATGTTCATGGCAGCTCAATTCATAGCAGCTAAGCTATGGAAACAACTTAGGTGCCCTTGAACAGATGAATGGATAAAGAAAATGTGGTATATATACACAATGGAATATTACTCAGCTGTAAAGAAGAATGAAATTATGGCATTTGCCAGTAAATGGATGAAACTGGAGACTATCATGCTAAGTGAAATAAGCCAATGCCAAAAAACCAAAGGCAGAATGTTCTCTCTGAAATGCAGATGCTAACACACAATAAGGAGGAGAAGGGAAGAATAGAAGTACTTTGGATTAGACAAAGGGGAATGAGGGGAAGAGGGGAAAAGGAATAGGAAAGACAGTAGAATGAATTGGACATTACTTTCCTGTGTTCCTAATATAAATACATGACCAGTGTAACTCCACATCATGTACAATAGAAAGAATGGGAATTTATACTCTGTGTATGTATAATATGTCAAAATACATTCCACTGTCATGTATAACTAAAAAGAGCAAATGATTTTTTTTAATCTCAAGCAACATTTAAAATAAAGAAGTTTAAAAAAGAGGTCACCGTTGGTTAAGATTAGGAAAACTCATCTGTGTCTATCATTAAGGCAGTGGCATCTGGGGTTAGGTAGAGAATTAAATCTTTTTGAGGACAGGGGTGTCAGGAGTGTGGTCTCAGTTAGCTTTGTTTCTATGATGTTAGGTCGGATCAGGGTCCAGGATCAGGGCAGCTACAAAAGGAGCTGCTAGCCAGATGCTGACATCACCAGTAGACACGCCTCCTGTCAATCAGCGGGTTTTTCCTGACCTATCCAAGAAGGACTCTGACCTTCTCTTCCTGCCCCTAAGCCCTCCCCTTCCTGACTGGGCCTTTTGAAATTCCCTGTACAACGGAGCCCCAGCGCCATTTCTCCCGGACACACTCTGATGGAGGGGGGGATTTCAGCCCGAGAGTGTATATTCCAATAAAGCCTTGCAGAGCAGCTTTAATTCATCTCCTTCTGGTAATCTAGTCTTTACATATACAATCTGAAACTAAGAGCTCCCAGCAGCCTGTCCAATAAGTCTGTCTAGTAACATATGGCCCTACGTAGCAGCCCTCTCTGCTACTCCAACTCAGCCCTGGCTTCTCAACTCAGCTTCTCTAAGGTCAGAGGTAGTTTCCTGGATTTATAAGTGGAAGTTCCTTCATCTAAACCTTCCAAAGAATCCAAATCTTACTCTTCCCAGGACTCCACAGTGTTCTTCAAACCCTTTGCCAGGGGCCAGGGATCCATAGTCTAAAAGCCGTTAGAGACGATTTCAGATGACTAGCTCTTCGGCTCTCCTAGAGGCATCCTCTGGAATTCTTACACCATATTTTATTTTGCAGCAGAAGAGCATTAGAGTTTAATCTGAGACCCTTGAAAGTTCCCAAAGCTCAAGAAATTATTAGAATGCAAAACTGTGATTGTTAAGGGAGTCCTTATAGCTGTTCTTAACTCTCTGTATTCTCAAGACTAAACTCTATGCCAAAAATACAGTCTCTAAGTCTATGCTAAACTGGAAAGATGCATTCAATCTAAAGGTAGTCAGGGAGCCCTGGCTGCATCAGGTCTGGGCACTCAATGCCCACATCAAGGCAAATGATATATGGACCATATTATACAGTAAGCTTTGTGTACATTATGCATCTCATGGGCTTTTGTGCTTCCAACACACTTACCCAAATTATGCACTGAGCACCTCTTTTGTGGACAGTGCTGTGCATATATTGGTTCATCTCTTCCTCGCAGAAGATTAGCTCATGTCTGTCTAGAATATGCTCTTTCTACCAACTGTGTAACCTCCCCCTCCCGCCAAATAAGAGAAGATGGGTGGCTCAAACATGCTCATTCACCTCTGCTCTAGAATGATCTGCCCTCAACTGGACTTGAGGGTACAAGTTGAGGCTGCACCCATGAGAATTTCCTTCTCACCATGAGAACTTCCTGTGCTGCTCTGGGGTAGAGGCAGTTCTGCTGAAACAACCTAAATACAGAAATTTCCAGGGAAAATTTTCCTTAATTAAAACCTGCTGTTTTGCATTTCCAAGGCTATGACTTTGCCTAACTTCCAGGAGCAGATAGATTTAAAGAATGCATCTTGCAGGACCTGGGAGCTCTGAGCAGAGATGCCTCCCGAAAATGGCAGAGCCTGCTTTCATTATTTTCTCATTATGAGACTTAAAGAACCACAGTGAGACAATACATTATCTTCCAACAATGATCTTGCCATGGATCTGAAACATTTATTTGTACAATAACCAATTAATCATTTGTCTTCAGTGTTAGGAAAAAAGTCACTTAACTCTCCACAGAGATATTTCTACTTAATACCAGCCTACGTGCCCATGGGAGCCGCGAGGAACTTCTTTTCCATGGATTTTTTTCTAAGTAGTTCAAAATGTTATACACCAGCAGAGAGTTTTAAGTGGGGGAAAGTGTGTCCTGAAAGTGTTTGAATAAATAAGTGGAGATAAGTCATCTTTTTAGAAGAGCAGGGAGTCTGGCCATTCCGAAGCTGAGAACGCAGAGACTGGGTCTGGGTGATCCGCAGAGGTCTATCAAGGCCCTGCGCACTGTGAGCTTCATGTGTATCAGCTCAGTTCATCTTCACAAGGATCCTACAAGGTATTAGTATTTTTTGTTACAAGATGCCGAATGAGGTTAAGCCCCTTGGCTCTGTTCTCACAGTCGACCACCTCCCCACCCCACACAGTCATTCCTATTCAGTTCATCCGCTCCTTTGTACCCCAAGGCAGCGGGTGAGTTAGTGAACGTATTATAAAAGGAATTTTTACTTTCTGGCTCACTATCAGGTTGACTGCATTGCAGACCCAGCAACAAAGTTCTCAGAGAAGTGTGAGATAACCTCAGAGGGATCCTGAGACTTGGCCTGCATCCAGGCTGACTCCAGGGTCTTTCCTGAGCCCAAAGCACCAAGATATAGCAACAAAAACCTATCAGCACTGCTGCCTCACACCCCTCGGGCAGCTTTGAACCAGCCAGACTTGGTGATGATCTGTGTGAAAACATGGTTTTTTTATTTACCCCTAACTCCCTTGGAAAACAAATACAGCTAATCTGTTCCCAGCCTCTCAGGACTTCCTGTTTTCTTTAGTGCTTTATCACATCTGCTGCTCCCTTGCCTAAGATTAAGTTTATGTTCACTGAAGAACAAAGCTGAGGAATTAGAGGTGAGACCATAACAGTTTTCCTTTTTCTTGCAATCTAAAGCAATTCATAGATAAGTCTCTTCTTCAGTCTGTTTACAAGATCTGTGCTAAATAAACTCTCCTTTGTTGTATCTGAACTCGTTTGGGGCTTATTCTCCTGCATGGAAGTTCTCTATGAACATCAGAAACCATTTATTAAAATAAAAACTCATGACCAAAATGTCACATTTCCACAAGCAATCACCAACCTCATTCTCAGTTCATCTCCAGAGAAATGAATCACTTTCTAATGTGTCCTGAGACCCACCTAAGGTGCAATGGAATGATTTAGCACCTCCTTTCTTTAAGTGTATGAGAGCTATTTTATAATTAAATTTAAACATTCTGAGCCGTGAGATGATTCTTGGTAGAATTCCTTGTGGGAACCCAAATCTCAAGGCTCCTGGAACTCATCCTCTACTATACTACTTTTTGTAGCAAAATGAACATTTTTTCCTGGACTAACATTCTTTGGTTATGTTAGAATCACTGCAAGAAAACACAACGTTAGATTGAATATCAATATCAGCAACAGAACTTACAGAGCTTAAAAAATGTCTATATGGCTGGTACTTATTAAAAGTTCATTTAGAGCCGGGCGCGGTGGCACATGCCTGTAATCCCTGCACTTTGCAAGGTTAAGACGAGAGAATCGCTAGTTCAAAGCCAGTCTCAGCAACTAAGGTGCTAAGCAACTCAGTGAGACCCTGTCTCTACATAAAACACAAAATAGGGCTGGGGATGTGGCTCAGTGGTTGAATATTCCTGAGTTCACTCCCCGGTACCAAAAAATAAAAATTAAAAAATAAAAACAGTTCATTTAGAATCTTTTTTTTCACTTTTGATCTGTTTATTTAAAAATAAGAGAGGTGGACAAAATTCTATGGAAGTTTCCTTCCAACTCTGATGATTTACAAATCTATGATTGTGTAGTTTACTTTTGCCAAAGTTCTGAAAAGAGTCTCTTTAATTTTTTAATGACTTAAGATTAATATTTTCATCACAGCAATATAATAATAAGAAAATTGTGGGGGTTTTTTCTCTTTGATAAAATATTATGCCAGGTTTGTTGAAATGAATGTATTTTGTAAGGGAGAAGAAACATTATCTTTTCCTCACTCAGGTTTATGACTGACCCCTGTGACATCCAGGTTTATGACTGACCTCTGTGACAAAAGACAGATGAACAAGAAGAACACGTAACAAATGTTTTTTATCAGAGTTTCACAGGACATAGGAGCCTTCAAAAACAACGACCCAAAGTCCCAGGGAAAACTATACTGCTAGGCTTATATTCCACAAAGAATGGCCAGTCACACAGAAGTATGACAGAATATGACCTAAGGGTAACAAGCTGGATGCCTTAATAAGGCCTGGTGGACTGCAAGCCTAGGGTATGACTCACCTGGAATGAAGGTCTTATGACCAACTTTTAGACAAGGCCAGTCAAATTTCCTTTATGGCCATCATGCCTTGGACTGATCAGCGCCTTGGACAGTTTTTTGCTCCTGGCAGTGAGATAAGAACGGCAAGGAATGAAGGAAACTGAAACTGACGGCTTCCCTTGCCTCCAATCTGTAGGTGGGGATCCTTGGTTGCAAAGCAAAAGGAATGTACTCATAAACATCTGAAGAAACCCGTCTGCACGGTGGACCTGCAACCTAGCCCATGGACCCTCCGTGCTATAGGCCAGGCATGGCCCTCCACTGTGTCCCTGCCTGCCACCTCCAAGGAGCGAGTGAGTGAAAAAACAACCAAACCCTCTTCTCCATTCAGTCCTCTAAATACACAGGACGCTGGGGCTTTTGCACTTCTCAGGTCGAACACCATATTTCAGGGGAGAAAGTGGAGAGAAAGTCAGAGTGAGCTTCCTCCTTTGTGGTTTTCTCAATTGCCTAGGTGCCATATTTGGGGGCAAATATATCTAAACCCCAATAATTCCTTTCCTTTTCTCTTTTCCTGTAAGCATATATACTTACCCAAAAAGTCAAATACTCAAAAGTTTTTTTAATATAAATTTTGTCATTTAAATTATTTTCTTTATGTGAATTATGGTTTCAGAAAAGTGGTTGAGGAAAAACCAGCTTATGCAGAGTCATCCTGTGGTATCTAGGGGGATTGGTTCTAGAACCCCTCACAGATACCAAAACTCATGGATGCTTAAGTTCCTTATATAAAATGGCATTGTGTTTGCACATATCCTACACGTCTTCCCACATACTTTAAATCATCCCTTTATTTCTCATGGTACTTAATACAATATAAACGTCATGTTAATAGTTGTCATATGCATTGTTCATGGAATAATGATATGAAAAAAAGTGTTCAGTACCGATATAATCTTTTCCCAAATGTTTCCAATCCATGGCAGGTTGCATCCACAGATGCAGAACCCTCAGATAAGGAGGACTGACTACCTGCTTATCTCTTCCTGCTGAAACCAAGGCATCCCTGATTCATGGAGATGGTTACTTGGGTATTGATTGAGCAGCAAATGAGTTTATAATGGGAATTCTCCCTGTTCTTGTCATTCATGGTTTGGCTTAACTCCACACCAAACATGGGGAAGCTTAAGTCACACACCGTACCATTGTATTTGTGTTTGCAATAAAATCCAGTTTGCTTTCTGTGTCACCTACCAAGCATCTCCAAAAATTCTACTTTATTCCTTAGATCCCTGTCAAATATTACTTTGATATCATACTGTACACTCCTCAGAGGTTCACAACAATAGTGCGCGTACTTTCAGCAAAGCAAGGAGGACAGAGGTAGATACACTTGTCAATACTAGAAGTTCTGATCACAAGTTCAAGGCCAACCTGGGCAAATTAGAGAGACTCTGTCTCAAAATAAAAAATAAAGGGGGTTGGAGATGTAGCTCAATGGTAGAGGACCCCTGGGGTCAATCTCTAGTACAAAAAGAACAAGGACAAAAGAAGCCCTAGAACTTCTGGAGCTAGGGGTGCTGTTCAGTGGTAAAGGGCTACTTAGCATGTACAAGGCTTTGGATTTAATCTCCAGCAACAGAAAAACACACAACTATAAGTCCTCATCAGTCAGCTTGCCTAATCAAGAGGAGGTAGGGATTTTGGTTTTATTTTTTTGCTTTCTTTTAAGGAAGACTGTGTACTTGTGTATTGGAGTCAGCCTAAGTTAAGCTTTACAAGTTAACACCATTGTGGATATCGACGAAGATTCTTTCTATGACCAACCTTTAAACAAGCTCCTCTGAGCCCTCTTTTCAACTAGGCCTCATTTTTGGGCCTCGACTTTGGTGTCTCTCACCCAATTTTAGTAAGAATCCTGCTAAGTCAATTTAGCAAGAATCATCCTTGATTCCCCACCCTTGATAGCTGATCACATTGGCCTGCCTTCAGCAAGATACTGAAGTCTTTTAGCAAGAATCCCTTACCCTTGATGTCTCCTCTACTCATTTTCCATCTACTGACCCCTTCACTCTGTTCACTGGTTATAAATCCTCAGATGTAGCCAGGTGCTGTGATCCCAGCCACTCAAGAGGCTAAGGCAGGAAGATCAAAAATTCAAAGAGCCTCAGCAATTTATCAAGATCCTAAGCAACTCCATGAGACTCTTTCTCTAAATAAAATACAAGAAAGGGTTGGGGAGGTGGCTCAGTGGTGGAGTGCCTCTAGGTTCAATCCCCAGTACCATAAATAAATAAATAAATAAATAAATAAATAAATAAATCCTCAGATGTCTTTGCTGTATTCAGAGTTGAGCCCAATCTCTCTCCCCTATTGTGATAGTCTTGTCACCTATTGTAGCAGTCCAGAATTAAGCCTCCCTTCTTAGTTTAAGAAATATTCAAATATTTTTTTCTTTAACAATAGGCAGGCTATGTTATTTGTGCATTGCAAAACAAAACACTTTTCATCTTCTCCAAGTTTTATAATTAGGTTTCAGCCACAGATATTAAAAATATGATCTAGTCCTTGGGGCCTAAATGCTCAGAAGTCCTTATTATAATTGCACTGAATCCATCTCCCTACCAGGTCCCCTCCTCTACCTTTCTGGGAATAGAAAGCTGTGACTTACTTAAAACTGCTGTTAGCATGACAACATTCCAGACGAGTGGGGACTGGAAACATGGGGATGAGCAGTAGCTTCACTTGGGACATAAAAATGTAAGTGAAAGTTTTGTATCATCTGCCTCAGGTAGAAAGTATCCTTGTGAATGGGTGGTGCCAAGGAAGTACCGCCAGACCCCAGGATGAGATTTAATGGGTCCCTGGAAAGAAAAATGGGTAATAGCAAACTCTCTAAGGCTTTGGAGGTCAACAGTGAAAGAAAGCCTGAGGAAGAGTCAAGAGAAAAGAATCCTTAAGAAAAAAAAATCTGGACATATTAAGAAGAGGAAGTGAGAACAGTAAGCCTAGGATAGTTTCCAGCTGAACTCTAGCAAAGGCCCACTCAAAAGCATGCTCACCTGAGGATGACTTTCTTCATCCTTTTCTGAAGCCTAGGGGCTGCTCTGCAAGCTTATGGAAGAGGAACCCTGCCTCATCCCTGGGGTACACGCCTACAACGTCGGAACCCAGAATCCACTAGTTATTCCAGCTTATTTTATGAACTGTTACTCAGGTATTTTGAGTATCACCTGTGGTGAGATATTAAGCAATTTATTGCCAAATATTATTCTCCCATCACTAAATGTAAGGAGATCTTTTGTACATTTTAATTCTCTGCCTTCTAAGCACAGGTAATTGTTAGACTATGTATCAGATAACTGATGCATAAAAGAAAAACAGATTTCCTTTTTTCATCCTACACATTAAACAGAATGTGTCTTTCCGACCAGTTTTCCAGAGCTCCACAAACCTGACTAACTAACATCTTTGCATCCACTTCCTTGGATTATGGTATCTCAATGGTATTGGAAATTGCTTTGGACTTTCTCAGGGCATGAACATAAGATTCTGAAGAACATGAAGATAAGCATTCTGGACTCTGAAGAAGGGAGATGGGAGATGTGAGACTATGGCAGAGAACTCAGTCAGTCCCTTCTTTCCACTCCTGTCTGAAAGGATCCATTCTTCAGAGCATGGAAGGTCATAGCATCCAGGGAAGCCATGGGCTGGGTGTGCTCATTGGCACTGTAGATCTACACACCACATTACCCAAGCTGATGACTGGGAGGCTGCACTTTGTGTACCTTGTCAAGAGTGTACCAAGAGTGCTTGCTCACTGTCCTGTGGCTTCCTTTAGGTCAGCCATGAGCATTATTGGCAGGAGATCAGAGGTGGGGAGGAGTAAGCCCTTCTGGAAGTGAATTTCCTCCCACTATAGACTCCTCCCTCCTCTTTTCCCAGGCTCAGTGACTGCAATCCTGGGTGTAAGGCTGCTCCTCCTATCTGGGAGAATTTCTCTCAGCAGAAACTTCCAGCTGCACTAGCTTCTGACAACTACTTCCTGCTGTCACTTCCTGCCTGTGATGGCCTCTGTTGCCATTCCTTGGCATTGCCCATTTGTCTTCTAAAATATCCTCTTTGGTTCATCTTTTGAGTATACTGTTTCCTAATGGGATCTTAACCCTACACACCTCTTCATTCTGCATCAAGATTTTATATCATTCCCAACTTTCCAAAACACAGCTACATTATGATGTGTTTATTCATATTTAAGAACATTTTTAGATGGCATTATAATTAAGAGCACTTTTAGGTGGCAAAGAAGTGACCACATGTTCCACTTTTAGCAATGAGAGCATTTCCAAAGACCCATTCTCCAGTGAAGTAATTGTAACTGATGAAAATCATTTAAAAGTCTCCAGAAGTTGTTCTAAGGCCACACACAGAAAGAAAGAAAGAAAGAAAGAAAGAAAGAAAGAAAGAAAGAAAGAAAGAAAGAAAGAAAGAAAGAAAAGAAAGAAAGAAAAAAGAAAAGAAAAGAATACAGAAAAATCTATTCAAGAAAATCTACTAAATGGTAGGAACAGAGAGTCTGTGGCATTTGAGCCTTGACCTGCTAGCTCCCTCTACCCAGCAATGTGACTTGAGGGGAGCTCCACTCTAAGTGGGTTTGGTTGACAGCTGAGGCATCTTCTTCCCTTACTGCTCAGTTAGGGGGACTCAGTATCTCACTGGGAGGAGCAGGGCACTAGAATTTCTCATCCTTTTCAACTCCAGGTTGGAAAGGCTAAATTCCTGATGCGTGGGCAAGAGGTTGAAAGCATCCTTGCTCCACCAGCCCCCACTCAGGGTCAAGGCTCCACAGCACATAAGGTAGGCCCATATTCTTGAGGCCTAATCATCACCCCTACCTACGCCCCCACTCTGGTCAGCTTGCAATCGGGCAGAGGTTTCACACCAGATGAAGCCAGTCAAGAAAATCAGAGCTACCAGCCCTTGCTCAGCATCCAGTGGCTCTGAGATTTTGTTGAAGGAAATGGGGTAATCCATAAAATCAGAGGGCACAGAAGCTCTCTATGAAAGAACTGACTTTATTATAAACAGAAGTCAAGCAGAAGTCAAGCCTAAGAATGCTCTCAAAAGCAATGGATTTGTGAGTGGCAAGTAACTAAAAGGAAGATGGTAGCTCTGTAAGATAACAAGCAAACAATAGGTCAGTTAGTTTGACAGAGACTGCTAGGAAGAGTACTCCTGGTGCCCAAACAAACATCAAAGACTGACCTCAAAAATGACCCCTGCTGGCCTGGGGGCTGCAGCTCAGTGGTGGAGTGCTTGCCTCACTTGTGCAACGCCCTGGGATGGATCCCTAGCACCACAAAATAAATGAATAAATAAAAACCATTCCTGTCTGAATTTAATTGAGTCAGATTGTGGAACAAATTAAGTCTCAGGCATTGTCAAAACAATAGAGGTATTGGTAGTAAATTGGTGAAGCCTAACAGCTTAATGTAATCCTGAATAAGGCAGATAACTCAGGGAAAGAGAAATTCAATATTAAAATGGCTAATATAAATCTAATTATGCAAATTACACCACTCAGTGGGAATGAATTAAGTGACCAAATCAATAGAGATTTGCAAACTGGATCAAAAACCAAGATCTAACTATATGCTGTCTATAGGAGATACTCTTTAGATTCAAAGATACACATAGGTTGAAAGGAAAAAATAATAATAATAATGAAAAAAGATATAGCATGCAAGTAGCAACCATAAGAAAACTGGAGTGGTAAGACTAGTGTAGACAAAAAGGACTTTAAATCAAAACAAAATGTTACTACAGATAATGAAGGATACCTTATGAGTAAAAAGATCAGGCAATTAGTAAGATATTAAAATTGGAAACCTTTTGGTATATATATCTAAAAAGAGAATCCCAAAATTTAAGAAAGCAGGGCACTTCCTGACTCATTCCCTGAGATCTGTATTACCTGAAAACTAATGAAGACATCACAGGAAAGAAAACTACAGACTATTATCGTATTAATATGGATTTAAAAATCCTCAATAAAACATTAGTAAACCTAATCCAGCAGCATAT
Source organism: Xerus rutilus (assembly GCA_028644305.1). Classification (NCBI taxonomy): domain Eukaryota; kingdom Metazoa; phylum Chordata; class Mammalia; order Rodentia; family Sciuridae; genus Xerus; species Xerus rutilus. The sequence goes on from CM053402.1 coordinate 141,411,646, forward strand.
GAAAGGACTGTATTCATACTAGGAATTCAAGTGAAATTCATACTAGGAATGCAAAGTTAGTTTAAGATCTAATAATCAAATAATGGAATACCCCAAATCAATGGATACAGGACTGAAACCACATGATTATCTTGACAAAGACAAAAAAAGACAAAAATTCAATATACCTTGATTATAAAAACATATAACAAAGTAAGAATAAATGGAACTTTCTTGATTTAATAATGAAAATATGTATACAGCCCAGAGCTAGCATCATACTTAATGGTGAAAAAAAAAAAATCAATGTTCTCCTGAGATCAGGGACAAGAATGTCCACCATTGGCACCTTCATTGATGTTGTACTAGAAGTTCTAGTCAGGAATACAGACTGGAAAGTAAAAACTAAAGCTGATTCTATCTGTAGATGACAAGATCATATATGCAGAAAATCCTAAGGAATCCCCTAAAAAAAATCTATTAGAACTAAGAAACGAGTTTGGCAAGGTTACAGAATCCCAAGATCATCATACAAACATTAATTATATGTCTATATGCTCACAATGAACAATCTGAAAATAAAATTGATAAAACAATTCCATTTACAATACTATCAAAAAGAACAAAATACTTAGAACTATACTTAAGAGAAATGTAAAACGTGCACTCTGAAAGCTACAAAACATTATTGGAAGAAACTAAAGTATACTTAAATAGAAAAATACTCCATTAATGGAAGAATGAATACTACTAAAATGGCAACACTCCCCAAATTGACCAACAGATTCACCGCAATCAAAGTCACAGTGGACTTCTTTGCAGAAATTGACAAACTGATCTTAAAATTCCAAAGGAAATTCAAGGGATCCAGAATATCCAGAACAACTTCAAAACAGAAAAAAGTAGAAGAACTCACACTTTCTGGCTTCAAAACTTACTAAAAAAACTACAGAAATTAAGAAGCTAGATACACAAATTAATGGAACAGAACTGAAGTTCAGAAACAAATTCTCACACAGCCAATTGATCTTTAGGAAGGATGTCAAGATATTTTAATGAGGAAAGAAGAATCTTTTGAACAAATGGTGCTGGGACAAGTGGATATCTACATGCAGAAGAATAAAGTTGGATTGCTACCCATACTGTGTGTAAAAAAATAGCTTACAATTAATCTAAAACCTAAATGTAAGTTCTAAGCCTGTAAAACTCTTGAAGGACACATAGCTATAAATCTTTGTGACCTTGAACTTAACAATGGTTGCTTAGATATAAAACCAAAAGCACAAGCAAAACAAACAAAAATAAATAAATAACATTAAAAAGTTGGAAATCACAAAATTTAAAACTTTTGTACGAGAAAGGACACCATCTAGAAAGTTTCTTTTTAAAAAAACTACAGAATTGGAGAAAAATATCTGCAAATCATATAAATGATGAAGTCCTTTTATTTAGAACACAGAACAATTTTAACTCATTAATAAAAAGGACAGTGGAATAAAAAATGAACAAAGTATCTGAACAGATAGTTCTCCAATGTAGATATGCAAATTGGCCCAAAAGTACATTAAATGGTGCTTAACATCATTAGTTATTAGAATGCAAATCAAAACCACAGCAAAATACAACTTGGAAGCTACTATTTGTCTATAATATAAGCTTTTCTCGGTACTGGGGATTGAACCCAGGCTTCACACATGCTGCACAAGTACTCTACCACTGAGCTATATGCCCATCCTTTTCAGTTTATTTTTAGAGTCTGGCTAAGTTGCTCAGGCTGGCCTCAAATGCAATCCTCCTACTTTAGCTTCCCAAGTACATAGGATTTAATTGTTTTTTAAAGACAGTAACAAGTATTGATGAAGATCGGGAGAAATTAGAATGCTTACAAATTACTGGTGGGAATGTAAATTGGTGCAGCCACTGTGGAAAACAATTTGCATTTTCTCTAAGTTACCATATGATTCAGAGTTTTACTCTCTACACCCAAGAGAAATGAAAAGGTAGATTCACACACTTTATCAGTGACTGTTCATAGTAGCATTATTCCTAAGCTCCATAAAGAAAAAATAACCTAAATATCTATCAATTGATGAATAGATAAGTAAAATGTGGTATATCCATACAATGCCATATTATTAGGCTGTAAGGAGTTCTGAAATGCTGATATATACTACAACACATGTAAGACTTAAAAACATTATACTAAGTGAAAGGAATCACAACAACAACTATTTCTTTTTTGCAGTGCTGGGGAATGAACCCAGGGCTTCACACATGCTAGGCAAGGACTCTGCTGTGGAGCTATATCCCCAAACTTTTTAAAATATTATTTTGAGATAGTGTCCTGCTAAGTTGCGCAGACCTTGAACTGCCTCAGCGTCCCGAGTAGCTAGAATTATAGGCACGCACCACCTGGTAAAGGACCACATCTGGTAAAGGACCACATTTTTACTATAGGATTCCACTTACTCCGAATGTTCAGAATAGGCAAATATTTAGCAAAACAAAGTAGATGAGTGGCCGCCTAGAGCCGGAAGGGGTTAGGGGAAACGAGGAATGACTGCTAATGGTTTCGTTTGAGGAGAAATGAAAATGTGGTAACATTGATTGGGTCGATGGCTGCACAGCTCTATGAATATATTAAAAGCTATTGAGCTGTACACTGTTAATGGGTGAAGCATATGGTATGTGAATTATTTTCCAATAAAGCGACTATTTTTTAAAGTGATCACAATTGCTTTTTCTGACTTGGGAAAGCAAACCAATCATTAACAGAGAGTGGCGTTTCTCACCATTCACTCACTCCCCTCAGTTTACTCAGATCTAATCCCGGTGTCCAAGCTGTATGATGGAATGGCTGAGAGCCGGTCCTGTGTTGGAATCCTTGCTGACTCACTTACTAGGTGTGGATCTCACGAAAGCTCCCTAAGCTCTCTGTGCTTCAATCCCCTTAGTATAAAATGAAGATAATAACAATTTCTAGCTCAAAGGATTTTTAAAGGAATTAAAAATACATATAAAATATTTAGTGCCTAGCATAAAATAAGTGCTATATAAATATGGCTTCATATTAACCCATTCACTTTCCTAATAACCTGAGTTCCCCCACCATGAGGACAGGTCAATTTTCATATGCTGTCTCTTTGTCCACAGTGATGGATTCAGAGACTGGCACAGGAGTGTCTGGCCAGTTAGAGCCAGTGAGACCTCTCAGACAACGGGTTGAGCTGTTCCAGAAGCTGACACCCTCCTTTCAAGTGGTAATAAAACAAGAAACATTTGGCCTCCAGAGGTTCTGGCAGTCATCAGGGGGGCCATTAGCCACCCGAAAAAGTAATTGCACAGGTAACTAAGAATGTGAAAGTGAATGGTAGAAGCTTTTCCCCCCACTCACACACAGACTGGCTCCTGACTCACAATCCCATAACGACCCCTAGATCTCAACCCTAAGGGTAGATATATCGCTGTTTGTCCAGGCTGGTCTCAGTTTAAGCTTGTTGGCATAATTGTATATGTATATGTGTATGGACATGCACACGTATACAGGCATGTATATCTGTGGACTGAACCCAGGAGTGCTCTACCACTGAGCTACTACCTCAGTCCTTCTTATTTTTTATTTTGAGACAGAGTCCTACGAAGTTGTCCCGGGCTGGACTTGAACTTGCGATCTCTCCTTGCCTCAGTCTTCTGAGTCACTGGGATTACAGATGCACACCACCACACTTGACCGTGGCCCAGCATAAAGCATAATTATTAAGAACTTCCTTTTACTCTCATCTTTCCCTGTTTGGAGGATAAACTAAATAACCATCTTATAAATCACAAGACTTTCACGCTCTATGTTATTACCTGATTAATTGCTCGACTCAACAAATGGTGCTGGAAGTGGATATCTGCTTGCAGATCATACACATTAAGCCTTTTAAAAGGCAGAAACCATAACTGTATTTGTCATCATTTAATTCCCAGCACCTAAAACAGTGTCTGGCATGAAATAAGTGTTTAATAATTATCTGGATAATAAGTGAATAAAATAATTTTTAAAGTTTGTCACTATACCTAGTTCTAGCCCCAAGGTTTTCTTCTTTCAAAATCCTCATTCCTTAAAGCTTTTCCTAGCATTTGGCTGTTAAGCTTATTTTAGAATGAATTAGAAAATATATTAGAGAAGGAGAATCACATGGCAGGGTGGTCCTGGAACACACACTCCTTTCAAAATAGCCATGTTTGCTCCTCCTCTTCTCTCACCCTCTGAAGGACACATTTCAAAAGTCCAGGGCAACAAGTAGAATAAAGATTTTTTTCTAGATTAGATCAGTAATTCAAGGTAAAATTTCCAGATGCAGAAAAAACCCCCGACACCACTTATGCACAATGCAATTTTACAAAGCTATCGTAGCAAGTCTAAGTTGTAAAAAATAGGACAAAAAATATTTTCCATTTTTCCTATTTGCTTCACTGGCCTTCATTTGACCTCTCTGCCATTCATCTCTTTTAGTTTCAGCACCAAAAGCTGAATCCCTAAGCCATCAGATTTCCCCATATTCTACCATGATGTTGTTTCATCAAATATGAGAAATAATGTGCAAAGAAATTGGAAGAAATTTTCCATTTTTTGAGAGCTGAGATTAGCAGTTCAAACTAGAACAAGAACAGATGTGAACGGTAATAGGCAACAGTCACTTATCCATTTGATACAAAAGGATTAAAAGAGTAGGGAAAATATACTCTTCGGAATATTTTTTGGCCTATTAGAGTCACATTAATAGTGCCCTGGAGGCACATGTGGTCAAATCTAAAAGGTTTACTGTATGTTCTAAAGTTAAACTTATTGAAGTTACTGTTGTGCCCATAGGGTAGGTAGCCAATGTTCTGAATCCAAGGGCTGGTTCAAGGGGAAACGATCAGATGGAGGTGGAAAATGTCCAACGAAGAGCTTAAATATGCTTAGTAAATGTGGTAAAACCACATGAATATTAATTGGGCCAATTCAAATGTTGGCCTCTCAATAAAACAAAAATATTTTTAAGCTTTAGGGGAAAACAAAGCAGGCCACTCTTCCTAAGCTATTTGTATCTCACTTCTCTCTTCATTGCTTACTGCTGGTTTCCCAGTGTGAGATTATTTTTAAAAGAAAGGAAAAAAAGAAAATGTGCTATCAATACTTCTTGATTAAACATCCCAGAGTAAGAAAAAACCAGAGACCTACTGTAAAGCTACACCATATGAAAAGCCACTCTCCTCCCCAAGTGCTTGGCGAGGATGGACTCTCTCATCTCTTTTCACACACTGGAGCCAGGGCTGGAAAGAGGATTTTGAGCCCTAAAGATTTAGCCAGATGGAGAAGTCTTTTCTCAACCTTGTCAGTTTGGCTTCTCATTTAATGCTTTTCCTTCTTTTCCTGTTCTTTAATTTGCCAGTGTAATTTATTTACAAAACTATTAACTAACTTCCTTTGCAGTGCTGTGTGTTGAATACAGAGGAAAGGTAAGGCACATGGACAGACCCATAGTGCTTTCAATGTGAAAATCTTTCAAGAGTTAGGCAGGAGACATCTTCAGAGTTATGGCTCTTACTTCTAAACTGGGTTGGAAACGCTGATCAAGTTATATGTTCGAGACCTCTGAGCAAAAGAATCTAAGAATTGTCTTCTCAGTGTAAAGAAAATTTAGATTGATTTTTTCTCCTGTCCTTACTTTCATTACCCAAAGGAGGGATAGTCACTGTATACAAAATACATCAATGTGCCTCACTATGAAATTGTACACACAAAATCTGAGCCAAGCAAACATCTAATTTAAAGTGCAATTATTCACAATCCAAAAGGATGGTTCTGGTTCTCTTTGCAAAAGAATTCATGATTGTTTTCTTTTAAATACAATAGTGAGGTTTCTCACTATAATCAAAATTGTCTGATGATATTTTAAAATTTTCACATAACTTTGCAGAGTTTTGCATTTTAAAATGTACAAATGTGTACTTTTTCTAGAAATATAATTATGATTGTCAGTTTTCTCTCCAATGTGCTGTCCCCTACTGCATTGGTAGTAATTGATATTTCATAAAAATCTCATCCTGATCAAAACATGTATCTCAGATGGACTTCTTTAATCAAGTACTAGTTATTTTGAGTCGTTCACACAACTAAATATTCAGAAAACATTTATCATGTTTCAGTTCTTTATTGTATTATCATCATCATCATCATCATCATCATTATTTTGGTTCTAGGGATTGAACTCAGGGGCGTTCAAGCACTGATCCACATCCTCAGCCCTTTTTATATTTTATTTATGGACAAGGTCTCACTGAGATGCTCAGGACCTTGCTAAGTTGCTGAGGCTGGCCTTGAACTTGGGATCCTCCTGCCTCAACATCCCAAGTTACTGAGATTACCATGCCCAGCATGTTTCGGGTTCTTTATCCGATGCGATCAATGCCTACTACTGCTTTATACCTTTCCTGTTCTCTGGGTAATACAGGACTCAAACTTTACTCATAAGCCTAAATAGTATCTTCAGAGGAGCAGAAAGCCCTGCAAGGGATACAATTGCTTATAAAAGTTCAACACATGATAAACTCAACATCTGAAATTAGTGGGAGAAAAGACAGGCCTCTAAGTGTGTCACAGAAGAACAAGGTTCCAGTGTGTGTCTGAAAGGGAGCCTCTGTCAATGTTAGAATCTGAACAATCTAAAACAAATCTTTACAAGGAAAAATGTGCTTAAAATAGGCAGGGTCTACATGCCCTTGTGAGACTGCTGGGCAGGTCCAAACGGTACTCTCCAGGTAGCCTGGAGCCAGGATTTGGGCCTGAAGGCTGCCTCAAGAGGAGGCTATGCATCTGAGGTCTGATGTGAGTCATGGAAGGTGCTCCACAGTGGTGTTAGCCAAAGTCTTCAGAGATCCTACAGTCAGTCCAGGGAAGTTACCTTTAGTTTTTTAGTCCATAGGACAGAATCAAGACTCACACTGGAAGCTAACAACTAGAAGGTTCAGACCAGAATTAAAAAGAGCTCCCTGGTCATTGCCACTTATGCAATTAAACTTGCACTCTGATTTTACAGGCTACCGTCACCCATGCAGGCATGAGGTCTGGATTTAGCAGATCCATCTAGTGTCTTTTTTTGTGTGTGGTACCCAGGATCGAACTCAGGGGCACTCGACCACTGAGCCACACCCCCTGTTTTGTGTTTTATTGAGAGACAGGGTCTCACTGAGTTGCTTAGCGCCTTACTTTTGCTTAAGCTTGCTTTGAACTCCCGATCCTCCTGCCCCAACCTCTTAAGCTGCTGGGATTATAGGCATACGCCACCACACCTGGCTCCACCTAGTGTCTTTGATACAAGTTATCTTGACCTAAGCCCTGGGGCTTCTGGACCTCAGGACAGACTCAAGATCAGAAGGTAAAGCAGTCATCCTTAAACTCAAGTGTGATGACCCTCATTCATCTTTTGAGCAAACAGAGACTGCCTCCCACTTAGATGATCCAACTTAGGATTTTCAGCTTTTCAGTGGTACAAAGTGATATGCATTCAGAAGAAATCTGTCATACTTCAAATTTTGAAGTTTGATCTTTTCCCAAACTAGTGATAAGCAGTAAGTGCTCTCTCCTGATGCTGCATAAGACAGGGGCCATCGCTTCCTGTCAGCTGCGTGATCACAAGAGTAAACAACCAATAGTCCACCATGGACTGTGTTGTCAGTGATGTTTGGGGTACATGTATTCAACATGAGTAGTTCAACACTTTATTATAAAACGGGCTTTCTATTAGATGTATTAGATGATTTGCCCAACTGGGCTAATGTACGTGTACCTTGAGTATGTCCAAGGTCAGCAACATATGCTGAGCTATGACGGTCAGTATTAAATGCATTTTCAAAGTAAGCTATACAACTTACAATGGCTCCATCAGACATAGCCTCATTGTGAATCAAGGCGCATCTGTGCTTACTAAATACTTTGCACGTGCCACACAGCATGCTAGGCATGAGCATTTATTACACAGGAAAGAGCTGAAGCACCATTAGGCTCCTCATCTAGCCTTGCCCTGCCCCTCCCTTTTCCACCAGAATTAGTTCCCTTAAATCAAAAGCATGAAATTGCTTCCATCCTTTCTGTGCCCTGATATCTCCATTTGGTACTCTGAGGCCCACAGAACAACATCCAAACTGCCTAACCTAGAACGCCATGCCCTTGACACATCTCAACTCTTTCTCCCTGCTTTCTTTTCCACCTGAGGCCTGAACTAGATCCAGTTAGCCTCTCACTAACATGCCCTTCCCCTCTCCACCTGCCTTCCAGTCTCCCAAAGCCAGTTTGATTGTTCATTTCGCTGCACCTCTCACCACAAAGCTAGCTCAGGCTCCTGCCATGTGTTCCCATGAGCTACTGCGTTACACGATCACAGTCCTTAGTATACCTCATTGTTATTGAAAATGTCATTGTCCCCCACTTTTTTTGATTATATATAATATTGATTATGTAGCACCATAGTTATGTCTTTACAAGTTACTGTGCTACTGGAAGATAGAGACAAAGAGCTACTCCTCTCTGTATTCCCCAGTCCTGCAAGCTGCTGGAACAATTCACCCATGTGTGTTGGGCTAGGTCAGGGAGTCACAAGGAGAACACAGAAGGAAATGATGGCCAGCCATTAATTTGGGGGTTATGATGTGCAACTCCAATCTGAAAAATCCAATCATGGTAAATATACTTAAGTTCAAAATAATGATGACAAACTCAGTTTCCTCCAAAAACAAGGTAGGTAGGGAGGAAGGGGAGGTGAAGGGAAGTGAAGATCAGAGCCACAGAAAACACTGGAGAGCAGTTTAGATGGAAAATTGTGGCAGTCACCTTTATGGCTTCATCTTCTCCCTTTGTGCCCCAATCTCCCACCAGACAGGCATCCAACCCCCATCCCCCAGCCCACTTCAGGAAGGCACACAGTTGAATCTGTGATTCTATCAATATTAAAAACGTGTATGGAAATGGACAAAGACAGGAAGGGAAGCACAAAGGCGGATTTGCTATTTTAGATTGGTGCAAGTTATTTATTTTTATTTTTTTTCATTTCCTTTCATGTTTGAATAGCAGTGTTCTTGACAGTACATTTTCTTAACAACGGCACTAAACTGGAAATGCTAAAGCTGCTGATAAATTAACACTGTTTTAAGGGACCAATAAATGGTTTTAGGGATTGTCTTCCCAGACTGTTCCTTAAATGGGAATAATAAATCCCTCCTAGTAGATTCCTTGAAGTAGCAGGGATACAGGAGAGCCACTGTGGGGGAGAAGCCCCATTATCTCTACAGAAATGCTTCCTCTCCAGCCTTCTATTAACATCAAATATACAATTCCCCCAATCTCTGGCAAAAGATGGTGTATTTCCATCAATGCTCACAGAAAGCTATTTGCTGAAAATAACTGTCCAAATGGAAATTTTTCATCAAAGGAAATGACTTTGTTTTTACTTTACTATTAATGTAATGCCCTTTGTAAAGAAAGCACATGAGCTATGAAGTCATAGCTAGACACAATAGGCATTAAAGCAAGAAAGGATGAATAATTTGTGCTATTGTCCAAATTCATAGTAATTCCTCTCTAGGGAATCCTCAGACAAAAAAAAATTTATTAATTTTTCAGTTTCTTCTTGCCGTTCTTTAAAGAATATAATTTGCTATACAGTAAAACAAATGTGCATATTTAAAAATTTAAATCCATCTTTAAAGTTCCTTGAAGTTCATTCTTCTGTTTGACATTGACTTATCTATTCTAATATTTTAACAATTTTAGAAATATATTTTATGGAGAAGTACCTGATGGACTCCATCTTAGCTCAAAATGCAGAACTCAAAAGCAGCTCCATGTCATCTTTTTTCTAAATGTCATCACTGAATCTCTAAGTCACTAACCAAGACACTTGGGCAGAAGCATAGATAGATCCAAGCACAACTCTGTAGAGAGATTAAAAAAATATTCAAGCCTGAAATATACATCTCTTCCCACATACTGGCCCACTAAATACATCCCATATCTGGGCAAGTGATCAGAAAAGTGCTGAAATGCAAAAAAAAAAAAAAAAAGAAAGAAGAAAAAAAAATCCCCACTGGACTCCAAAAAGGCTGAGCTGAGGCCACTGCTTCTCAGAAGTCTTTCATCCAAGAATGCCAGGGTATCAAAAGACCTAACCCAGAATAGTTTACCAAAAGTAAAAAAAAAAAGTTGTTTTCTCATGTTTTATTTTTAAGATATGGAGAATTTTGATTTCTACTGTAACGTGTTTCTCTACTTGTTTTAATATAAAAATAATGGGGGATTTTAAAAAATCGTTAAGTAAATTTGAAATTCCAGGAGAATATTCTTTGCTTAGCCTGTGAATTTTTCTCTAAACACAGGCCAGATTGAGAAACCTGGAATTAAAGCATCAAAGACTCTAGGCAGATTAAAATGGAAATGGTTCTTGCTCGGAGATGCATATTTTAGGTTGCTTTTTGTCCATTATTAACAGCTTGGCACAAACTGATTCGTTGGGGGAACTGGCCAGTCTTCTAACAAGGTACAGAGCTAGTTTATGCAGCAGAGGTGTGGGAAAGCATTAGGGAGCTGGCTCAGTGCAATGGGTGGTCTAGATGAAAGAGCAAAGGGGAACATTATGGCCCAAAGAGATAGCAAGCCTAGAGTTTGAAGGTTCTGTTGAGAAAGATTTCTGCAAGAGGAATGGGGAACCCAAAGATAAACTTTTCCCACATCTTATGTTTACCAAAAGCAGCCTTGCCCATATCACTAGGAATGAAAACATAAACATGCTTCAAGCATAATCACTACAGTGAACTGGAAAGTAGCTCGAACAGGCTCCTCCTTACTGTTCTCATAAAGAGTGAACAGGAGATAAGCAAACTCCTTCTCAGCCACCCTCAGCTTCCCTCCCAACATTCCCTCCCATCAAGCACTGATTTGCACAGGAGGTCATTTCCTAGGTAGCAAACATGCTATTTGTCAGGTAGTAAAAACTAAGGCAAAGTTAGATACTGTCTGCTGTGAGGCCCTGGGTGTGATCTCCAGCACCCCAATGTGCTGCAAAACAAACAAAACAAAACAAAACAACAAACTACCCAAGTGGTACAAGTCGAAACTGGTTATTTCACAAAATAGAACCAATAAACAGTAAGTAGGACCCCCTGTGTCAAGCAATGAGTGATTTTCTAAACAAAGATCAACCTGGATTACAGAAAAGTGTAACAGTCAAAAACAGACCTGTTAGCCTAAAAGATGAGGAAAGGATAATATCTGAAATCCAGGTTCCAGAATGCCTCTCAAATATCTGAGACATGCATGTTCCAAAGGACCCAAAGGATTAAATAAATAAGAAAGAAATACTGTACTTAAAAACCTGAAATTTCTCGAGATTTCTATAAAATAGCATGCTAGCTCACACTGGAAGGCATGGGCAGTTTATTTATTCCTTTTTTTTATTTTTTGGACTGGGAATGGTACCCAGGAGTGCTGTACCACTGAGCTACATCTCCAGCCATTTTACTTTTATGCTGAAACAGGGTCTAAATTGCTAAGGCTGACCAGGAAGCCTCTGGGTCACTGGGATTACCGGTGGTCTCCATGGCTCCAGCTTCTGTCTTTTTATCTCCCCTTAAATGTTCTGCACATTTAAGAGATTTTTCTAGAAGATAAAATGCTCTTTGGTATTAGGAATAGCAGTGTATTTTGCATTCTCTCTTTTCAAAATTGAGCAAGAATAATTCTAGTTACTTCTTTTGTATCCTCAATAGTCATGCTTTGCAGAAGAATCAGTTTTGCAACAATACACAGGATATCTCAAAAAGTATCGAGAATCTCTTAAAATATAGTTAATTTAAAAATTAATAAATGCCCTCCCTTTAGTGTAGTTCCTCTCTTTGCAGGTTTTCATTGTTGGTTATCATTTCCTCCTCATGGAATATTTTGCTGAGAATGCTCTGTAGTGCAGGCTTTCTCGCTGTAAATTCTTTTAACTTTTATTTATCATGGGACGTTTTTATTTCATCATCAAATCTGAAGCTTAATTTTGCTGAATATAAGAATCTTGGTTGGCAGCCATTTTCTTTCAGAGCTTGGTATATGTTATTCCAGGATATCCTTCTGGCTTTTAGCATCTGGGTTGAAAACTGCTGGGATCTGAATTGATCTCCCCCTAAATGTAATCTGATTCCTCTCTCTTGCAGCCTTTAAAATTCTATCCTTATTCTGTATGCTAGGCATTTTTTAAAAATATTTTTTAGTTGCCAATGGACGTTTATTTTATTTATTTATATGTGGTGCTGAGTATTGAACCCAGTACCTCACACAGGTTAGGCAAGCACTCTACCACTGAGCCACACCCTGGCCCCTATGCTAGGCATTTGTATTATAATGTGCCTTAGTATAGATTTGTTGTAGTTTTGTACATATGGTGCCTTCTAAGCCTCTTATATTTGATTTTTCCAATTCATTCTTCATGTTTGGGAAATTTTCTGATATTATTTCATTGAAGAGATTGTGCCTTTCTTTGATTTGAAACTCTGTGCCTTCCTCTATCCCAATAAATCTTATATTTGGTCTTTTGAGGCTATCCCATAATTCTTGGATGTTCTGTTCATGGTTTCTTACCATCTTCACTATGTGGTCAACTTTATTTTCAAGATTGTATATTTTGTCTTCATTATCTGAGATTCTATCTTCCAAGTGGTCTAGTCTTTTGGTGATGCTAGGGAAAGGCCAATCAAAGGAGAAATAAAGTCAAGTTAGAAACCAAAAATAAACCAAAACGACCAGGATTACAAATCATATTTCAATAATAACCCTGAATGTGAATGGCCTAAATTCATTAATTAAAAGACATAGACTGGCAAATTGGATCAAAAAAAGGACCTGACAATATGCTGCCTTCAAAAGGCTTATCTTACAGGAACAAACATCCACAGACTGAAGGTGAAAGTGTGGGGAAAAAAAATATCACTCACATGGACCATATAAACAAGCAGGGGTTTCTATCCTCATATCAGATAAAGTAGACTTCAAATTAAAGTTAGTGAAAAGGGATTAAGAAGGATATTTCATTCTGTTTATGGGAATCATGCATCAACAAGACATAACAATCATAAATATCTATGCCCCAAGCAATGGGGTATCTATGTATATCAAATAAACCCTTCTCAACTACAAGAATAGAACAGACTACAACACGATAATACTGAGTGACTTTAACACAACTCTCTCACCATTGGATAGATCTTCCAAACAAAAACTAAACAAAGAAACTATAGAACTCAATAAAACAATCAATAATTTAGACTTAACAGACATATATAGAGTATTCCATTCATCAACAAGCAAATACACTTTTTTCTCAGCAATACATGGATTCATCTCCAAAATAGATCATATATTATGCTACAAAGCAAGTCTTGGCAAATATCAAAAAATAGAGATACTACCCTGCATTCTATCTGACCATAATGGAATAAAATTAGAAATCAATAACAGATTAAAAAATATAAAGTACACCAATACCTGGAGATACACTATTGAATGACACATGGATAATACACTATTGAATACACTATTGAATGACACATGAATAACAGAAGACATCAGGGAAGAGATAAAAAAATTCTTAGAGCTAAATGAGAACTCTGATACAACATATCAAATTCTCTGGGACACTATGAAGGCAATTCTAAGAGGAAAGTTTATTGCAAGCTCACTCATTAAAAGAAGAAAAAGTCAACAAATAAACAACCTGACACTAAATCTCAAAGCCCTAAAAAAAGAGGAACAAACCAACACCCAAAGAAGTAGAAGATAGGAAATAATTAAAATTAGGGATGAAATCAATGAAATTGAAACATAAGAAACAATTTAAAAAATTGACAAAACAAAAAGCTGCTTCTTTGAAAATATAAATAAAATTGACAAACCCTTAGCCACCCTAACAAAAAGAAGGAGAGAAAACTCAAATTACTAAAATTTATGTTGAAAAAGGAAATATCATGACAGACACTATTGAAATACAGAGGATAATTAGAAGCTATTTTGGAAATTTATACTCCAATACAATAGAAAATCCCCATAACACTGACAAATTTCTAGAGGCATATGACCTACCCAAACTGAACCAGGAGGACATACACAACTTAAACAGATCAATTTCAAGCAAGGAAATAGAAGATGCTGTCAAAAGCCTACCAACCAAGAAAAGCCCGGGACCAGATGAATTCTCAGCTGAGTTCTACAAGACCTACAAAGAAGAATTAATACCAATACTCCTCAAATTATTCCATGAAATAGAAAAGGAAGGAACCCTTCCAAATTCATTCTATGAGTATTACCCTGATACCAAAACCAGACAGAGACACATTAAGGAAAGAAAATTTCAGACCAATATCCCTAATGAACATAGATATAAAAATTCTCAATAAAATTTTGGCAAATTGCATACAAAAACATATTTAAAAAATAGTACACCATGATCAAATAGGGTCATTCCAGGGAGGCAAGTTTGGTTCAACATATGGAAATCAATTAAACATAATCCATCACATCAATAGACTTAAAGATAAGAATCATATGATTATATCAATTGATGCAGAGAAAGCACTTGACAAAATATAGCACTCTTTCATGTTCAAAACACTAGAAAAACTAGGAATAGTAGGAACATACCTCAATAGTGTAAAAGCTACCTATGCTAAACCCAAGGCCAACATCATCCTAAATGGAGAAAAACTGGAGCATTTCCTCTAAAAACGAGAACAAGACAGGGATGCCCTCTTTCACCACTACTGTTCACATAGTCCCTGAAACTCTAGCCAGGGCAATTAGACAAAGAAATTAAAGGGATACAAATAGGAAAAGAAGAACTTAAATTATCATTATTTGCCAACGACAGGATTCTATATTTACAGGATCCAAAAAATTCCAACAGAAAACTTCTAGAATTAATAAATGAATTCAGCAAAGTAGCAGGATATAAAATCAATACCCATAAATCAAATGCATTTATATACATCAGTGACGAATCCTCTGGAAGAGAAATTAGGAAAACTACACCATTCACAATAGCCTCAAAAAAAAAAAACTTAGGAATAAATTTAATGAAAAAGGTGAAAGACCTCTACAATGAAAACTACAGAATAGTAAAGAAAGAAATTAAAGAAGACCTTAAAGTATGGAAAGATCTCCCATGCTCTTCGATAGGCAGAATTAATATTGTCAAAAATAGCCATGCTACCAAAACTGTTATACGGATTTAATGCTATTCCTATAAAAATCCCAATGACGTTCTTCATAGAACTAGAAAAGGCAATCATGAGATTCATTTGGAAAAATAAGAGATCCAGAAGAGCCAAAGCAAACGTTAGCAAGAAGAGTGAAGCAGGAAGCATCATAATGCCAGACCTTAAACCATACTACAGAGCAATAGTAACAAAAATGGCATGGTATTGGCACCAAAATAGACATGTAGACCAATGGTACAGAATAGAAGACACAGAGACAAACCCACGTAAATACAGTTATACTAGACAAAGGCAACAAAAACATACATTGGAGAAAAGATAGCCTCTTCAGCAAATAGTGCTGGAAAAACTGGAAATCCATATGCAGCAAGATGAAACTAAACCCCTATCTCTCACCCTGCACAAAACTCAACTCAAAGTGGATCAAGGACCTATGAATTACACCAGAGACCCTGCGCCTAATAGAAGAAAAAGTAGGCCCAAATCTTCATCACATTGGATTAGGCCCTGACTTCCTTAACAAGACTCCTAAAGTGTAAGAAATAAAATCAAGAGTCAATAAATGGAATGGATTCAAACTAAAAAGCTTCTTCTAAGCAAAGAGAAACAATCAATGAGGTGAAGAGAGAGCCTATATTTTGGGAGCAAATGTTTGCCACACGCACCTCAGATAGAGCACAAATCTCTAGGATATATAAAAAACTCAAAAAACTTAACACTAAAAAAACAACCCAATCAATAAATGGGCTAAGGAGCTGAACAGACACTTCTCAGAAGACGATATACAACTGATCAAGAAATATATGAAAAAACGTTCAATGTCTCTAGCCATTAGAGAGATGCAAATCAAAACTACTCTAAGATTTCATCTCACGCCAGTCAGAATGGCAATTATCAAGAATACAAACAACAATAACTGTTGGTGAGGATGTGGGGAAAAGGCACACTTATACATTGCTGGTGGGACTGCAAATTGGTGCAACCAATCTGGAAAGCAGTATGAACATTCCTTAGAAAACTTGGAATGGAACCACCATTTGATCCAGCTGTCCCACCCCTCAGTCTACACCCAAAGGACTTAAAAACAGTATACTACAGTGACGCAGCCACGTCAATGTTTATAGCAGCTCAATTCACAATTGCTAACCTGTAGGACCAACCTAGATGCCCTTTAATAGATGAATGGATAAAGAAACTGTGGTATATATACACAATGGAATATATTACTCAGCATTAAAAGAGAATAAAATTATGGCATTTCAGGTGAATGAATGGAGTTGAAGAATAGCATGCTAAGTAAGCCAATCCCCAAAACTAAAGGCCAAATATCTGAGAAGTGGATGCTGATCCATAATGAGGGAGGGGGGCGTGGGAAGAATGGAGGAACTTTGGTCAAAGGGAAAGGATGAGAGGGAGGACATGGGGGCAGGGAGGATGGTAGAATAAGATGGACATCAATGCCCTAGGTATATGTATGACTGCACGAATGGTGCGACTCTACATCATGTACAACCAGAGAAATGAGAAGTTATGCTCCATCTGTATACAATGAATCAAAATGTATTCTGCTATCATGTATACCTAATTAGAATAAATAGATTTAAAAAACAAATTACCAATACCAAAAACAAATAAATAAAATTAATAAATTCAACTAGTTCCACTTTGACATAGAAAATAATTGCCTGCCATACCACACCATTAGATAGAGAGGTATAAAATATCACAAAATCTCATAAAATACAACAAAAAATAATTGGTCTTGCCCTATTCTAAGGAAGGAAGAAAGGAAGTTGGGAATTAAAAAGGAAGAGAAGGTGGGGAAGAGAAGGAGAAAGGAAGTAAGATGGCTGAACTACCTCAGGGCCTTTGCCTGCTATCTGTGCAGGAGCCCCTAAGGTAGAATATGACACTGTTTCCTGCATTCAGTGTCAGGACACAGGAATACTCTCCAATCAGCAACTAAACTGTTCTGCAGGAAAGACTGTGACCCATGTAGTGCCTCCCTTCAGACCCCCTTCCTCCTCTCAGCAGGATGGTGCATGTACTACTCTCTGGATGTCCCCTGTCTTCCACAGGTCACTGTTTGGCTAATTCTCCCATAAACCATCTTCCTTTACCCTATATATCCACACTTACATCAACACACTGTAGTGTATAATAGGGGTTCCTTTAAAATTTAAAGGTGTAACAGTAGCACCCAATTCTTCCAACTTGTACTTTTTTTCCTTTACCACCTGAGCTACATCCCCAGCTCTTTTTACTTTACTTTTTGAGACAGGGTCTTGCTAAATTGCTGGCCTGACACTTTTAATCCTCCTACTCCAGATACTTGTAATCCCCCAGTACTCTTTAAATTGTTTTTTCCTTCTCATTTCATTACATGCTAGGAGAGGGAACTGCAGTCCTCCAGCTCCGGTGCCAGGGGCATGCCAGCAGCAGGACCTCTCCACACTGGCAGGTCTCATGCCCACTGTCTACAGATTCACCCCTTGGCTCTCTGCTCTCTCCTGCCCTCTAATTCTAAAGCTGTTGTCCATATGGGGAGACAGGTTTCTAGACTAGCTGTCTTTTTGGCCAAACCAAGAATAAATTCATTTCTTGCTTCAACATCTTTTCTCTGTTACTCAAACTCCCTATATGGTTAGTGATCAAATCTGTCTGTAAGGACCCCAGAATCAAGCCTCTGGTGGGGGTTCCCAGTAGCAACACTTTTTCTTCTTTTCTTTCATTCTTCCCCAATAAGCCATGAGAAAAGAAACCAGGGTTTGTGGTGGGTTTTGTGACATCAGGACCAAGGACCAGATCTCCCATAGCTGGGAAGGTTGGTGGCCCAGGGCCCCGGAGGTAGTGCCTCCCCAGGAACTGCTCTCAGCTGGAGTGCAGCAGGTTCAAGATCACAGCTCCCAGGGGAGAGGCCCCTATCCAAGCACGGATCCATGAGGAGATATCAGTCTGGGCTCCTTGTCTCAAGATAGGGCAACTCTGAAGTACCATGCCTGCTGCGTGGCTCCGGATGGCATCGGCTCTGTCCTTTCCTGAGGCTGTCTCCCAGTCCAGTGTCTCTTTCCCGGATTTTGCCTCCCTCACTCCCTCAGGAGGAGTTCGCCCAGGGTGTGCCCCCAAATAAACTACTCTATTTCAGAGTCTGAATTCCAGGAAATCTGACCTAAGACACCCTCCTTCTTTTTTCTCTTCATTCCTTATTTGTGATTAAAACCAAACCTTGCAGTGGTTGTTTGGTGCTAGGTAAGCATTGGTGTAAATGTGGTTTTAAAGTGAAATGTTTCCTTAACTGCTAAAACTGCCAGTGTCGTAAGAATTTCTCTCAACAGTCTGCGCAAGTCTCTAAATTTCATTTCATTTTCTTCTAATTAAAAGTACCATTGTCCAAAAAAAATCATATTACATAAATAAGGAGCTATCTTTATTAATGTGTTTATTTACTTTTCTAATTAATAGATTTGTGAACACAATCTTCATCTCCAAGCTATATAGCATTTGATGATTCTGCTGCTTTTTACTTCAAATGTACATTACTTAAATTCTAGGGTTATTTTTTTCTTTTCTTTTCTTACAGTACTGGGGTTTGAATACAGGGCTTGGCACACACTAAGCAAGCCCTCTGCCACAGAGCCACATCCCCAGTCCCTCTTTGTTTCTTTTATTATTTTTGGTAGAAAAATTATTTTCCAGTTCAAACCAAGTGACTTCAAAACAAACTGTCGAAACCAAACCTGCCTGTAAGTGGGAACTCTCCATCATTTCAATTAATTGGCTTTGGAAGTAGAGAAAAGCCTCACATCATTTCAAGGGCTTAAAACAAGGCTCCAGGCTTCCCCTACAGATGCAGCCAGACAGCAGCTTCACTACATAATGGCAGAAGCATCCCAGCTGGAATGTAACTGTCAATTTCCCTGAATCCAGAGCATTGCTGGGTTCACCCACACTGACCATCTGAGCAGGCTGGCCATTCCCTGGACAGTTCAGGCTGCAAGACCATACGGGAAAGGGGCAGCTGGCATCAATTCTTCCCTGCTAATCAGGGCATCTGAGGACACTCAAGGCATCAGTCCAAAAGCTTCTCCCCACCCCCTCTTTTTGGAGATAAAATTGAGCTCAACAGTTCATTAAATCTTTGAGCAATTTAAAAATTTTTATCAACAGTAATTTCTGAGAAGCTAGAGTTATAAATTAACACATCTAGACCAAACAAAGACTAAAAATAGCAACTGCAGACCAGAGACATAGCAGCTTCATTGGACAAGGATAAAGAAACCAGTAAATACCAATACTGGTGAAGGGAAGTTGAATTTTCAATTGTTAATTGATAAAGAAGCTAGATTAAGAGGTAATCAAAGCTACACTTTTCTAATATTTAAAAGTATTAACAGCAGAACCAAAGCATGCAATAGAATCAGAAAATCAGATGAAGACCTAATCAACTGCTATTGAAGCCTCAGGAGAGCTAGCTGAAAAGGGACAAGCTGCCAGAGAGGAACAACCCTGAGTGGTACCAACCAAGAGGAGGCATGTGACAACCCCAGCTGTGACCTGAGCTGGACAGAAGGGAGGCAGGCACACCTCTCTGCCTCTGGCCAAAGCCTGGAGGTCAAGCTGCTCAGCTGGTTTGGAGACAAGGAGATGACCTGTAAGAGTCTTAATTCCGTGTTTCACTCCTCATAGGGAGAGTAGAGTGCTTTTTTTTTTCCTTTTTGTACAGAGGATTGAATCCTGGGCAGTTAACCACTGAGCCACATTCCCAGCCACCTGGTTTTTATATTTTTTTTTTTTTCAGTACCAGAGATTGAACTCAGGGGCACTCGACCCCTGAGCCACATCCCCAGCCCTATTTTGTGTTTTATGTAGAGACAGGATCTCACTGAGCTGCTTAATGCCTCGCCATTGCTGAGGCTGGCTTTGAACTTGCAATTCTCCCGTCTCAGTCTCCCGAAGTTGTGGGTTTACAGGCGTGCGCCACCACACCTGGCTACCTTTTTGTATTTTATTTAGAGACAGAGTTTCACAGAATCGCTTAGGACCTTGCTAAATTGCTGAGGTTAGCTTGGAACTCGTGATTCTCCTGCCTTAGTCTCCCAAGCCGCTGAGATTACAGGCATGTACCACCATGCTCAGAATGTTTCAGATTCTTTATCCTATGCAATCAATGCCTAATACTGCTGTATACCTTTCCTATTCTCTGGACAATGCAGGACTCAAACTTTACTCATAAGCCTTAGTAGTATCTTCAATGGAGCAGGAAGTCCTCCTAGGAATGCAACTGCATATGAAAGTTCAAAGCATGAGCCACTAGGATTACAGGCAAGGAGAGTACTTCTCAACCTTTTTTTCATTATCACCTTCCTAAGTTAAAAAAAAATTAATTTGAATTCTGGGCTGAGTTCAGTGGGAGAGCACGTGCTTAGCCTAGTGAGGCCCTGGGTTCAATCTCCAGCACCAAAAATAAATAAATAAATAGATCTCTAAGGAGATAAATCAGCTACTCAAGAATAAGGTTTCATTTGGTAAGACTGAGTTTTGAAGACCACCAATTATTTTAACATCTAAGACTTTTTAGCCTCCCTATAGCCAATTTCCCTTGGGGGATGTTGTAAACGAATGTACAAGGCTAGTGTGACCCATAAACAAAGGTGCCCGATCTGCTAAAACATTTATTGACTTTAAGTTGATGTTAGCAAAATTAACCAAACTTAATCGTTTTACAAGACAGGATAAGGAAATTACTGAACATCTCTGGAATGCCTCACAAAAATCATCCGCTCTGTTATTTTGATTTGTCATCACGATTTTAAGAGAGCAGCCTTATACCCATTGAAACATGGATTTGCTACTACTTGTAAATAGCATTTATTATTTCTCCAGATGTGCCATTAAGTTTTGTTTCTTTGTGCGCAATAAGCAATCCATCAAGGATGTTCTCTTTTGAAAAACATATATGAAATGAAGTTTCTAGCAATACAACTGCTAATATCCCAGCTTAAATATTATGTAATTGTCTGTCTTATAGCATAATCACTTGGTGAAAGGGACACAAAAAATTGTGGAAAAACATGTTGCTGCAGAAACTTGTGGAGACTCATAGAAAGATATGTTCAAGTAGAAAAATGGGTACATATGGAATACTGCCCTCTTTCCAGATGTGGAAATGGAACAACAAATTGAGGAGCAGGATAGAAAGGTTTAGAATAGTTCTGGGGTGATATATAAACTGATTCAGATCCACAGACGTTTGTTACCACCCACAATGAGTTGTGGAACTTCCCAGTGTAAACTGACTACACCAAATCCACTGTTTAGATCAGCAAGACCATAGCAAAACTTCCTCGAGAAAATAATCGGTGTGTTGATGTCCTGACACAGGTTCTTATGCTCGAGTGGCGAACAGTTCACATACTGGCTACTTTGGGGAGCAATGATTTAGAGAAATTGCTAAAGCGGCTGATCTGGAGATGCTAATGCAATGATTTTATCTTCTTTATAAAAAAAAGAGAATCTTCTCTTCCTCCTTGGCATAGTTATCAGAGTAATGCTGCCTCATGCTCCTCACTGCTCAAGGCTCAAACACAAGCCCAGAGGAATCAGGCTAGTAGACAATCTAGACGACAAACACCATGAGTTGTTCCACATCTCTTCTTTGTTCTAGAAGCAGGACAATGAATTGGTTCAAGCTTTCTACCAGATTCTCTTGTCCATGAAAATGTCTTCTATCTCATCCAAGGTCCAGGCATGCCTGGGGGACCACACAATCTTCTCTCTCTATCTTGGCTGTCTTAGTCTACTTTAGCTGTTATAACAATATCTTAGGATGGGTAACTTATAAACAATAGAAATTAATTTCTCACAGTTCTGGAGGCTGAGACGATCAGTAGACTCAGTGTCTAATGAGAACTCTCCTCTCCTTCCAAGTGGTACATTTATGTTATATCTTCATATGGAGGAAAGGATGGAAGGACCAAGCAGCTCTCTGAAGCCTCTTTCATAAGGGCTTTATTCACCTCCTAAATGCTCTTATCTTAATACTACCACAATGGATATTAAATTTCAACATGAATTTTAGAAGAACACAAACATTTAAACTATGATACCTACCCCCAAACCATAGCTTTGATTGCAATACTTTGGAAACAAGAGGCTGGCACTATCAGTTTAGTGTCCACAATTCATTTGTCTCTGATTGACTACCTTTGTAGGTGGATTTTATAAAGACACCAGAAGGATTCATTCATAATGATGAAGGCTGCATTATAGAATTAATAATTCATCATTTACCAATAACAATAATAGATTGATAGGTAAAAGTTGCAGATATTATAGAACTATCAATAGAGTATGACAGTGACATTCTTTTTCACTTCCTTCCCAGTGGGACATGGGTAAAAATTCACATGCAGCTAAGGAAATGTCTCATGGTCCTTTTCTAATTCTCTTCCCTTGTTCTTCTGCTCCTGAAGCACTCAGTGATCCTCTTTGGCTTCCTCTTGAGTTCTCATTCAGTTCTGTCCATTACCATCACTATTACTTCCTCCTTGGAGATAATATTCATTTGTCTATTGATTCAACAACTATTGCTGAGGGCTTACTCTGTACTGTTGTGCACAGTAGGAATACAAAGACAAAGCAGAAATAGACTCCTCCAGTTCTCAGGTTAGCCCGCAGGAAAGACAGAAAAAGGAAATGATCCTTGTGCTGACATTTGAAAACTACAACCTAACTACATTGCTTGTTTGTGTTCAAGACCACTTTACTATAAAGCAGTAGTTTGATTGACTTAGGCTAATGAGGAACACACACACAGACACACAAATGTAGGCTTATGAAATAATACATGTATTTATGCCAGGTGAAACCAAATGAAGTCCAGGTACAGTTTCTCTGTAGTTCAAGTTGAGAAATGGTAGAATACCAATGCCACTCCACAAGTCTGGTACAACAGTAAAGACACACCAAATTTTATAACCTGCACCATGACAACCAGTAGCATATTTATACCATGAGAAGCACTTTAATTTCAACAAAACTTCATCTGTCACATCAAATTAATGTTCTTAATTTGAGTTTTATTGGTTTTAGAGTTTTATTCTTTAGTTTATAAATTTTTTCATGTTTCATAATTAGAAGAGCTACAAGCATCCACGTTTATACCTAGTTTTATGCTTGCACTTGTGTAAGTAACATTATCATTAAACTAATTTAAGTTATGTAACAGTGGCACTGAGGAAAATTATTCCTCATGTTCATATAAGCTTTGGAAACTAATTTATTGCATTAACCATGGCTGTTCTTAGCAATGCTGTGATCATCTAAGCTCCTATTGATGGAGTTACCCCTGTTTAAAATGGCTTAGTTGATCCTAGAGTTGAAACAGTTCTTTTCTGTTATCTAGAGGCTTGAGGGGACCCTTATGATCTTCTGTGTGCAGCAACTGTAATTTCCTTCAAATTTATCAGTGAAAGAAAATGGTCAACAGAGAGCTGGCAAACATCTGAAACAATAAAGTAGACAGGAAAACCCAATTCACTTCATTGCCTTAGGGAATATCGGGAAAAGGCTGTGTTTTGTGATAACACAGGGAAACTCAGGGAAGATTCCAAGAGACCACTACAGTGCCACTGGGCCTGGGAGGAGCCAGTTTTTACATTATAGATTTACAAGGGGATATTGAAGTCCATACCTTCTGATTTGTCTCCCTACCTCAAAAGCACAGATGAGAACTTTAGTTCTATGTGGTTGCCAAATGCTTGTGCTTAGAAATTCACTGGTTTATAGAAGAGTTTTCACCAAATGAGAAAGATCCACACAGTGTTTATGTAAATCTGTTGATATAAGGTTACCAACTGTCCTTTCTCAGGAAGGACTGTTCTTTGTTCTAAGATGTAACTTTCTTGCTTTTTTGTGGTTGAAAAGTCTGAGCATATGTTTGCTACACACATGCTCAAAATAAACTTTCTCTCCAAGAGGCAGATATTCACAATTTCTGGCTCTCCTAAAACACAAAGTAATGTGAAATAATGTTTCACGTTAGCATTTTAAAATATAATAAATATAATTGCACACCCTTTCTTTTACAAAATTAAAAGTAGATGATGGTAGCTCCTTTTATTTTTTTTAATTATTTGAATGCATAAAAATTTGCCAATCTTTTTTGTTTGATTTTGCTTTTTGAAGTTTTATTGGTTCATGAATCTAGAAGTTGGAGAATCATGGCAATGATGACTGTGCCTTAGAGGTGTTAAGGATGAGAGTTGAACATCAGTTCCACCACTGGCTGACCTTGTGGGAGCACCACTTACCCATTCAAAGCTATAGGGCCTTCAGGTACAAAGAAGAGTAGAACCAAGCTCAGTGGCGATCACCTGCAATCTCAGCCACTCGGGATGCTGAGGCAGGAAGATTGAAAATTCAAGGCAGCCTGGGCAGTTTAGCAAGACCCTGTGTCAAAATAAAATAAGGAAAGGTCTGGACATGTATCTCAGTGGTAGAGCACCCCTGGATTCCATCTCCAGTATCAAAAGGAAGGAAGGGACGGAGGGAGGGAGGGAGGGAGGGAGGGAAAAATAGAATCAATAGTCTTTTTCTTCATAAAGCCACTTATGACATCTGACCACTTAACTGGAAGTTATCGTCATTAATATTGAGCAACCCTGGGTTTTTCTACATTCAAATACATTGAGTGGTCAAGATGTTTAATCAGGAAGACTCAATATGTTTTAAATCAGAGACAAAGCATAAGATCTCACTTTTTAAAAATATTTATTTTTCATTTTTTATTTTGAAACAGGATCTCACTAAGTTGCTTAGGGCCTCCCTAAGTTGCTGAAGCTGGCCTCCAATCTATAATCCTCCTGCCTCAAACTCCCTAGCTGCTAGGACTACCACACTAGGCACAAGATCTCACTTCTGAACCTGCATGATTGCTTTATTTTTTCTGGACTCTGTCTACACAAGTATCAAAAAACTTTAAAAGAAATAAATACATCTAATGGGTTTTTGGATTTTTTTGTTTTCATTTTGTTTTTTTCTTTTTTCACTACAAAAATAGCTACAGCAGTTAAGCCAATATCTGAATTTAATTTAGCTTTACTTCCAGACAACAGCTGAGGCTGTCCTTTGATAAAAGCCTAAATAGTATATACATGCTGAGACACAACAATACAACATATTTTTGAAAAATAAATTTGCAACATTAAAAAAAAAACTTTAGAAGACCAAAGGAAACAGGAATTAGAATATTCGCCCAGAACAATAAGAAATGCTTACTTAAAATCAGTTATATTTATGACATTAAAATTTAATACATGAAGCTCACTCATTTATATGAATAATTTGAAAACCCTGTAAAAACACTGTTAAGAGGCAGCTAATATTCACTGGTCTTATTTACCTAAGAATTTTTTTTCTTAATGATGAATAGGCCTAACCATAAGCTAACTTCTCAAGAAAATATAGATGTTAATAGATTTAAGTTAAGGAAACTACGTGTTCTTCCTTGTTTGAATAATGTTCAATGACTGTTTTTTAGCCATTGGGGAAATAGCTCAATTTTATTCTAAACAGACTCCAACTGAGAAAATAATACAAGACACTCTTTTGTTTGCCTGGGGATTTGAGAGCTCTGGAGTTCATGTAGGTTTCATGAGTCAAGAATCAACAATCGTTCCTTCCACAGACACATCAAATTGGTTGCTCTCTAAATCAAAACACAGCATGGTACAAATTGGGGTCTTGATGTGGCACATTCCTGACACTTTTCACGTGTTTTAATCTAGCAAATTATTCATCTCAGCTTAGCAAATAAGCCCCTTACCGATTGCCTAACTCACTCTACTGAACTGTTTTCCTTTCCCTTGTAATTTGTGGTGGCTTAGCAACTGATCAATGAACACTTGCTAGAACACCATTTGATTCAACCATTAAATAATGTCTAGGTATCTGCTCAGGGGGAAACTATGGGCTCTGCAGAAAGAACCAGTTACAAACATACCTTGATAACCTCAAAACAACAACATACAGATTCCAGAACTCTCTACTTCTACTGCATGACCCACCCTACTTGGTCCTGCTTAAATCCTAACTTAAACCTATAGTGACATCCAACACCCCCGCCATCAGCTCCAGGGAGCTGTGTTGATGCCGACCATTCTCTCAACACACATCCCACAAACACATATGAATCTAGGAACAAAATATCCTTGTCTTTTGAGCCTCTTCTTCCATTTTTCCTTGGAAAATGGGCTAATTTCAGGTTATATTTTTTGAGTAGGAGAGTTGAAATCGCAATGTCTTTTTCAACTTGTTTAACAACAATAGTGATCTGATTTAGTTCTTGAAAATCTGTCAGGGATCTGGCAGGGAAATTGTTTCACCCAATACTCTCCAATTTTAGAAGCAGGATTTTCCCACCTTCATGTTCTCAGTTATGTAAACACAGCCTAAGAAATGAGACTGATGTGTATCCAGAAGCTTCCATTCTTAGAGATAACTTGATTCTCACAGACTAAATGGACTTAAAATTTGAACTTTTTAGAAGTATGGAAAGGTAGAATAATCAAACTGAAAGAAATTCCTGTCTTCATCATCCTGAGACCAAAAGATAGTAAGTCTCATCCTTTTATCTTGTAAAAGTCCATGGGTCAATCCTTTTATATGCATAGGACAATAAATGTATCACAAAGTTACTTCAATCATTCACTTGCTAAATTGATTTCCTTTATATTTCATTTACTCCTTAATTTGATAATGCTGTCCATTAAAATACTACTTATCCAGTTTAGAAACTTACTGGCAAATAGTCAAAGGTAGATTGCTCTGACTTTATCCAAGTCCCACTCATCCCCTAAGAGTAAACCTAGATCCTGGATTCTCCTTGGAAATTCTTCCAGACTCCCAAGTCTTAAAGGACCTCTCCCTCTTGTGAACTGTCAAGGTAACTTAATATTTGTACTTAGTTGCCCAAAGTCTAGGAATACGGTGAGATAGTTGTCTTGAGATCTTTTCATATCTTGAATGTCATTTTATGTCTAATGTGTTTTTACTTTATACCTAGACCTAGCTTACAATCACAATGCTTTTACTCAGGGACCTCAAGGAAAAATTCCTTGTATCCCCTCTCACACAATGTTTTCATTCAAAAAAATATTTTTACTACAGTATTACATGCTAGTCAATATGATAGACAAACAAGGAACAAAGACACTTTCATTAAGTCTTTTACTTCAAGGGGCTTAAATTCCAATAGGTAAAGAAAACACAAATACAAATACAATAAAGAAAAATAACATATCTCAGCACTTAGGGAGGCTGAGACAGGAGAATCGCGAGTTCAAAGCCAGCCTCAGCCACGGCGAAGCGCTAAGCAACTCAGTGAGACCCTGTCTCTACATAAAACACAAAATAAGGCTGGAGATATGCCTCAGTGGTCGAGTGCCCTGAGTTCAATCTCCAGTACCAAAAGAAAGAAAGAAAAATAACATGTCAAAGAATCTCTTGAGGAGAAAATATGAAGGAGGGCACAGAGATACTTTGCAATAAGTTATCTATAAATATTTGTTAATATAAATTAATAGTTTAACATAATATGCATTTGTTATATTTTGACTTCTTCACTTCCACATTATTATGTAAGACATACATATGCAGCAGTTTTCATTAATTATTCCATGAATATTTATTGAGTATCTAAAATGTGCCAGCCACTTGGGGATACAAACAAGACACATGTGGTCTCTGCTCTCTAGATATGTATATCTTCAGGAGTTTAGACAAAATACTAATAAGCAAACAAAACAATTGCAAATTATGAAAAGCGCTTTGAAAGATACACCCAGGGAGTTGAAATAGAGAAGAAGATTAAGTGGTTCAAATGGAAAAACATGAATGGTTTTTATACAAGGGCATAAAATAAGTTCACTCCTAGGGCTGACTCATTGTATGAAGAGGTTGTTCAGTGTATCCAGGGAAAGAGCGAGGAAGGACCCGTCTTACACAAACAGTAACATTCTACCCCAGCACCCTTACTTTTAATGCTGCCTAGAAATCACCTTGTATACTTGTATTTGCCTTCAAACCATGTGTGTGTTTTCAAAAGAAAAATCTGCATTGATGATCCTCCGAACTTATTGTTTGAAGCAAGCTTTCTTTTTCATTTTTATTTTTTTCTGAAGTGTTAAAATGAACTATGATCATTACATTCTCCTTTGGCTAATTTTCTAGTGCAGGTTGTTCTGCATTTAACAGTAAGAATTTTTTATTTTTTTTATTTTTTTTTTTTTTTTTTATTTATTTATTTTTTTTATTATTTTATTTTTTTCCGAAAAGTTGCATTTTAATACATGTTGGCAAACATAACAGAAAAAAAACAAATTATCAGAAGCTGTACACACTATTCACTGAAAACATTTGTTGAGGAAGAATTTTTTAAAATAATAACCAAAGAAGAAACTGAATTGGTTATTTGAATAACTCACTGCTACCACTCATTTTTTTGGGGGGAGGGGGGGTAAGCAGGGATTGAACCCAGGGTACTTAACCACTGAGCCACATTCCCAGCCCTTCTTATGTTTCATTTTGAGATGGGGTCTTGCTAAGTTGTTTAAGTTCTTATTAAATTGCTGAGGCTGGCCTTAAACTTGAGATGGGATTACAGACATGTACCACCACGCCCAGCTTGTCCCTACTCTTTCTGATATGCTGGCTGATGAGAGAACAGACCTCCTTTGGACTCCTGGACTCAAGACTGCATTCTGTTTTGAGATGTAAAAAAAAAAAAAAAAGAAAAGAAAAGAAAAAAAAATCTAACTCAGGCTTTTGTAAAGGAAAGTGGGAATGTTCCCTTTCTCTCTTTGCTCTCATTTAATCATGTCCTAGAAGCCTGAACCCTGGCTGGGCAAAGCCTCATTATCTGGAGGAGCAGGGCCTGCCAGGGGTGAAAGACAGTAGAGGAGCTGTCTGGATGTGAGGCTCAGGAAACCCATCTGCAGTTGGGATGCCAGCGGCTACTGCACGCAGTTCTGGAGCTGGGTGGCTGGCCCCGGCTTCAACACTTTGGACTGGAAAAAGCAAAGCAAGCCTTGTACATAGGGGAGTCAAAATATGGGAAGATCATCAAGTGAGGAATTAAGCTTGAAAATCAAGACAGTAGGTTAGGGACAGAATGGTAAGCAGGGGCTGAGTTGAAGTTCTTTCAGCCCTGCACATATATTCAGCCAGAAGACTCTGATTCACATATTGAAATAATATTATCCTGGTTGGAAATTAGTTAGTTCTCAGCCCTCACTGGGGCTAGCACCCCTTCCCCTTCTCTGCTAAACACCTGCAAACAGCTAGGCCCCTCCCCACAGCTTCTGGTCCGAGAGCCAACCATCCTCTTTGCCTGTGTTCCAACCCACTGCATATGCAGCCCCGGTGATACTGCTGGCTTCCCACTGGGCAAAACCTGGGCACCCCTTTGTCCCCCACCACCAATCACTAAGCTGTTGCTGCCCAGCAGCCTTTCCCTGGAGTTGTCCCAATGTCGCCATGGGTTGCAACCACAGACTGCAGCCATCTGCTAGGTTAAATATATTTAATATCCCCCTACTTAAATCTCTACTGTTGAGACCAGGACTGATCCTAGACACACATACACACACACAGTTAAAGGCAATGGGCCAGATAAAGACAATAATATAATAATATCAACTGAAATAGCTGAAATCCAAGCAAGGCCTGATACAAAAAGAAAAAAGTGCCAGGTGTGCTGGTACACACCTGTAATCCCAGCAACACAGGAAACTGCAGCAGGAAGATCTCAAGTTGGAGTCCAACCTCAACTACTTAGCAACATCCTGTCTCAAACTAAAAAGAGTTAAGGATGTAACTCAGTGGCAAAGTACTTCCTAGCATGTGTGAGGCCCTGGGCTAATCCTCAGTACCACAAAAAAAGAAAAAGAAAAAAAGAATGTCAGTCATACAGTTCTCAAACATAGATGTACTCCATAGTTACATATTAAAAATAACCAGATCTCCAAACCCAGACTCCCTGATGGGATCCAAAATCCATAGCTCTAACCAACTCTTCATGGCATCCCTAGGCAAAGGGGTATTTGGACACTCTGCTCTAACCTATTTCTAAAGCAATATCCACCTTTTCTGAATGGTTTGGGACCTGCTGCCCGGGGATCCCACCTTTACCAGCTTTTATGCTGATTGCTCTGGCTGCCAAGAGTAGAGCAAAAACTAGGAAGGAGGGGGGTAAAAATAACTACATAAACAGCAACTAAAAACAAATGATAAATAAATGAATACTATATTTAAAAAAGTATAAACCAATCTCTCTCCTGGGTCTTGTAAAGTACTATTTTTACTACTGAATGAGATTGTAGGTTTGTGTGTGTGTGTGTTGCAAAACTAGGAAGAAATGAAATATGATCTTCGAATGTATTTTTCCTTGAGTCCATGTGGCTGTTTATTATTCAAGATAACATCACACAGAACAAATGAAAAAGAGCTGATTGTGAAAACTTATGTCTGAGAAAACTACTGGGAAGAAGAGTCCATGTGAAGAAAAATTGTAAAGGGTTTAGAGTTCACAGAGAATCTGCTAAAATAATGTTCAGAGTGAAATTTATCATGAGGTAATAAAAGTTTACAACCATATGCAATACTCAAATGGAAAAAATCGACCTAAGAGCGTACCTGCTCACCTTCCTTATAAAGAAGGGAGCCTATCCTCTCTGCTAGCTGCTGCCACCAACACCATGTAGTCGATGGCCTGTGACCCCCACAGCAGGCCTCTCCCTTCCACCATTCTCCTTTCTGTGTTGTCATCTATACAACCACACAACTACATCCTCTTCAGGTCAAGCAGTGGCTTGGTTCAGACCAGTACCAAGGGCGGGATTGCACAGGCCTGGATCTTGGGGACTGCTGAAATAGACTCACCCAAAAAAAGGAAGTCAAGATTCAGCTTCAGTAGAATTCTAGCCCAAACGCCAAGTCCAAGGAGTTACAGGGTCAGACATCTGTGGTCAGGCTCCTTTCTGTCAAGAATGTAGACAGTCCAGAAATATAAAGTAGGATCTAGGAGAGCAGCTTTGCAATGGTGACTGATTTCTGAAAGACTTGGGCACTATATTAGTCCATTTTTCTGTTATTATAATTAAATACCCAAGGTTGGATAAACTTATAATGAAAAAATGTTTATTTCGTTTCCAGTTCTGGAGGTTCAAGGGCACAGCCCTGACATTAGCTTGGTGAAGGTTTCATGGCAGATGGCATCACAATGGTGAAAATGAAAGATGAAGAGATCATATCAAAAGCCAGGCAGGCAACCAGGTATGGTGACACACACCTGTAATCCCAGCAACTTGGGAGGCTAAGACAGGAGAATTGCAAATTCAAGGCCAGTTTCAGCAACTTAGCAAAGCCCTAAGCAACTTAGCAAGATCTTGTCTCAAAATTAAAAAAAAAAATTTAAGGGATGGGATGTGGCTTAGTAGTTAAGTGCCCGTGGGGCACAATCCCTGGTATAAATAAATAAACAAATAAACAGACAAATTTATTTATTTATTTATTTATTTATTTATTTTAAAAAGACAGGCAGAGAGTGGAGAGAGCCAATTATAAATTCCCAGTAGGCCTCACCTCTTACACCATAGCCAAACTATGGTCGACATCCAGCAAGTCAGTCTTCCTACATCACAGCATTGACCATGATGATTCTCTGCTAATTTACCTTCAGTGACTGTCATTTCCTCTCCCATAAAGGCTTTGGTGTTCTGGCACTAAGTTTCCTTTCCTACCTCCTCCATTCATTCATCCAAAGACTGAACAAATCTGCTAAGTTCCTATTATACATCAGATTCTCCTAAGGGCTGAAGTCAGAGACAGTAAAATGTGTTGTTTTGATCTCCCCCAAATTCATAACTAGAAGTCAGGCTAGAAACCAATCGCTTAGGTGTCTAATAGGCATCTTGAAATTGTGTGTTCAAAGTTCATTTGATCTTCTCAAACCTCTCTCTTCCCACAGTCTTCCCTACTTCAGTAAACAGCAAGGGTTTTCCTTTCATTTCTTTCAGCCATAAGCCTTAGAAGTTCCCTTGATTTCTCTTTCTCTCATTTTCCTTAACAGCAAATCCAGCTGGCTTCACCTTAAAAATACAACCAGAATCCAACCACATCTCGCCAGCTTCACTGCCACCACCCTGATCCCAGCCACCATCCTCACTTCCTGGGTTATTGCACGAGCTCCCAAAATATCTCCTTGTTTCTATTTCTATAGTAAATTCCCAGTTCAGCCAGAGAAACAATCCTTTATATTCTAATATGTCAGGTTATAGTCTAGCTTTCCCAGCTTGAAATCTTCCATTGGCTTTCCATCTCATTCAAAATGAAGCCAGATATTGAGATTGCCTCTAGCTGCATCCCCTGGCTTCCCCATACTGCACTGCCCACCAATCTTATTTGTCTCCTGCAGGTGTGTTTCTCTGGCACCCCATATTTCTCACTCTGCTTTCACAGGTGTGTTTCACAAACCCACCATTACATCCCACCTCAGGCTGCGGCATTGGTTGCTCCCTCCACCCAAAACACTGTTCTTCAAGATAGTTTTATCACACATTCTCTCACTTCCTATGGATCTGTGCTGAAACACCACCTTCTGAAAGAACTTCTCAAATCACCTCAAACAAAATAACCCCATCCTCCCCACGCACTCCCTATTATCTTTATTTAGTCTGTTTTAGTTTTCAATGTTCTACTTACTGCCCTGTTTTTATTTATGTATCTCTTTATTGTCTCCTCCCCTTGAAAATAAGCTACAGGGGTCCAGACACTTTGTCTGTTCTTCATTGCTGTATCCTGGCACCTAGAACACTGCCTTGCATGTAGTATGCTCAGTAAATATTTATGGAATTAATTATTTTGAATAGAGTACTTCTTTCCCTTCCCCTCCTTCAAATCCCTGGATCTGCAAATCATCTTTAGTCCCCATTTAAACATCACCTTTCAAATGTTTTTACCTGCCCCATCCTAGAGCATAAAGTCCATCTGGTCTAGGCTTATTGTACTTCACTAGCTAAAGGAACAAACAAGTGGATGAGTGAAGGGAAGGGTGATATTCCAGAAGCCTCCATCCATTGGTGTCTTAGGCTTATACCTACATTATTAACCGCGGTTCTTCTAGCAGTCAATGGTCAACCAAGTCACACGGCTGATTTGCTTTCAAAACATTCCACTGCAGTTCTAAGCTACCATTTGACTTCCTCCTCAGTGCACCCCATT
Organism: Xerus rutilus; assembly: GCA_028644305.1. Lineage (NCBI taxonomy): Eukaryota > Metazoa > Chordata > Mammalia > Rodentia > Sciuridae > Xerus > Xerus rutilus. The sequence goes on from CM053402.1 coordinate 141,445,180, forward strand.
CTGCTATACCCTGCACCCCTCCTTGCTGCAGACAGGTGGCTCTTTCCACAGTCAATCGGCCTCAAAACCATCTCCCCAAAAGAATCATCAGTCAATAAATCAATCAGTCAACGTCTGATATGTGCCTCATATTTAACTGTGTGTTTTGAAGAGAAAAAATCAACCCATGTAAAACAATGGACAGTTTAGTGAAAATCAAATGTTTATTTTGCTTAGAATCCATTTTCCCTTCTGATTTACCGTTGGAAAAACACACCTTTCAACCATCCTCCATCTATTTGTTTTGGGTTCTGTGAGTAGGCGGTAATCCAAAGCTGGTCAATCAAAGCCACAAAGTTTGGTTCAGGAATGGAAATATGATTCAAGTCAACCTAATCTGAATTAATTCAAATATGCTATAGTAATTAAGCTAACAGACTTCGGAGCAAACTACCTGGGTTGAAATTCCAGCTGCACTAATTACCATGTGTAAGAACTTGGTAAGTTCTTGGTAAGTTCTCTCGTGGCTCTGGTTCCTTGTGTAGGAAATAAAAAAGATAATTCTTGGTCATAGGATTGTGAGACAGTTTAAGTAATATGATAAGTGTAAACTGCTTAAAACAGTGCCTGGTACCTATTAAATATTCCATGCATGCTAGTTAACTCTGTTTGGGGAATTTTTTAGAAAGAAAATCTTTCTGCTAGGGCTGTCTTGCTAACACATGGCAAGAGCCCTTGTCTGAGTTAAGTCAAACCAGAGAGAAGCAGAGCTGAGAGATTAGGAGAGATGGAGCCTGGCCCCAGCCATTGAGCTCCAGGATCTAGATATGTCTGACATCATATGACCTCGGGAATTTTTGGCTACATGAATCAACAGATTCTTTTCTTTTTTAAAGGCAAGTTGAGTTGGATTTCTGTCTGTTGCCTGAAAGTGTTCTGCCTAATACAGTCAGCTGTTCCAGCCAATGAATAATTAAGTGCTAACCGGGTGTCATAGACACTCATACAGTGCAGGAGCCGGCAAGTTCAATGCAAGCTCTCACAAGCAGTGCAGAGGGAGAGCTCACCCACCTCATGTCTGACGGCTCCACCAGCCAGGTTAGAAGATATTTGAGGACTAATTCAAATATATCACCCCAGAAGCAGTATATTAATTAATCGGAAAGAAAAAAAATACACTCTTCTAGAGGAAAAAAAAAAATGCTACTTAGAGCATTTTGGCAAAAATTGCCCCTTCCCGCAGCCAGGATCTAGAGCTCCATTTTTTGAGTGGAAATGACAACTTCAAACTTTCAAAGATGACTCTCAGGCAGTGAAGAATGGCCTTTGATTTTATATCTGATAATCATGTTAGCTGGATCCACTGGCGTCTTCAGAAGGGACAACTTCAAAGGAATTCCTTTCAGGAAATTAGAAGGCAGCAAACCATTTCCTTATCCTGGAGTTTCCATCCAGGGCTCTTTGGGATCCTTCAGCCCTGAGCCCAGGGAGTTGTCCCTCATCTGGAAATGTGCATATTCACTATGACCCTCCTCTAGAGTTTCCTGGGAAGGAATCTATGTGACACCTCCCCTTGACCTTTTTTTTTTTTCTTTTCTGAGCAAAGTTGAAGATACAGAGAATCAATCTTTTCGCAGGCAGTGAGCAGGTTATCTACAGCTGTACAAAAGCATGATTTCATAGGCCTAGGATTTGAAGCTGATAAGAGGTTTGCAGGAACAAAGGGATAAAGGCAGGCCAACTCCGGGCAATAACAATCTAGTGAGCAAGACAGAGAGTGAGAGGGAGAGCAGCAGCCAGTCTGCTTCTCCCAAATTACTTCCATTTTTTTTCTCATGAAATAGTCGGCCGAGACATCCTCATTTAGAAAGCTCATTACAATTTTATTACCTTAAAATCGCCCAACAACCATAAAGGAAACATTGAAAGTGGAAATGTCCACTATGTTATTCTTAAGGTTCGCATCTATTGCCAAACTCACCCTCACTTCGTTAAGGTTGCAAAATTTAGATTTTGGATTTGCTAAATAAAAGTAAGAAAATATTAAGAGCTAAAAATATTTGGAAAATGCCTTCCTAAGAAAAGGAAGCAAAGGCAATGGATCGGAATATCAGTGGAAACCAGGATTTCACTATTTATTCCTTTTCTTTATGTTTTTTTTAAAAGCAGACCACAAACACATCTGCATGTGCAATTCTCTGCAATTAATATGTACAACAGAAATGTTGGACCCTCCCCTCAAGGAAGGCTCAAATGTGATTATCTGGTCATGAATGTCACTGATTGTCAACTGCTCATTTCTAGCATTAGTGCCAAAATCTGATCAGCCCTCCATTAGAATGATCTTCCTTCTTCTCACTATTGTTCTAATGGCTACATGTTTGAATACAGAATAAATTATTTTCTCATTATTTTCCTAAGTATGGGATCAACTGAAAAACAGGATTAAAGAGGAGTCTGGGAGGAGGCCATGTTCATAAGCTGTCACGGTCTAGGAGCTACAAGGCTACACTGTGGCTGTGGGCAATGTCCTCTTGTGAGGATGCCTCATCTAGCGCTAGGTGGGTCATGCCTGGTAAATGTGGTGCTTTGGGCTCTGACAGCACGAGGCTAATGCTGACTTTTCCTAGGCCTGGGACTGACTGTTAGGGTATCGGCCAGCCAGACACGGACACCTCATGCAGCCAAGAAATCCTTTGTTCAGGGGAGTGGGCACCCAGGCGAAGGAAAGAGGAAAAAGAGAAAGAGGGGACGCCCGGGAGGGATTTTATAGAACCCACTACAAACCACGTGGCGAGCTACGGATTGGTCACTTTAAAATTGGGGGCAGATAAGCAGTAGCGGTCTTCTTTTGATGTGCTAACCTGAGCAGTTAGGCTTTGTTTCCCAGGTGGAAGATTCTGGAGAGGAACCCCCTGGGGCAGGAACTGCCTTAGGCTTTTAGAGAAAGGATGTGAAAATTAATAACAAAAGGGCTGTTTTCACCTTACACTGACAACATTTGCAATTTAGAATGAAATCATCCAATACTAGAAATGCTCTGAGTATAAAGGTGTGATTAGACAAGATTTAAAGGAAAAGAAATGGACTCTTTCTCACCAGATAGAACTGGTTTATTACTACTCCACTAGGTCAAAATTAAAACCCTGTGCTTTCTTCCGAGATCCTGGAAAGATGCTTTCAATATCTTCCTCATTGCAATTGGAGATCATTCGGGGTTAGCAGCCTCCTTCAACTGATGCTGCTCAATCTCAATCTCATCAAATCCAATGCCTCCTTTTTCTCAAATATGTCCCTTTTATTGTCACACAGTGAATTTCATCAGTAGTATGCTTTTCTCTACCAACAACAACAACAAAATTAAAATAACTATCTACAGTGACAAAACTGAAATGTCAAGGAGAAGTACAGAAACCACCGTGTAGAATTTATGGTCTCAGGTGCACCAGAAGACACATGTAGTTGTCAGGTGCTGTCTCTATCCGTAGGATCACTGTGATTGTGACCTGTGCCTCAGGGCCCCTGAGCAATTGGAATGCATCTGAAATGGTGCATTTCTGCTAGTCTAGGTCCAAAGAGAGCAAAGCACAATAATTCATTGTTTACACAATAATTGCATTCATATAAAATTCAGTGTGTATTAAACCTATACAAAACACTTCGCCTTTAAATGCAGAAGAGTTGTGTTTTAGACTCAGATAATTATGAGCATATTTTTCACCTATGTGAAGTTCTTGAAGTTCAAGTTGTGCAGGGGTACTGCAACTCAATGCAGGTTCCCTGTGCAGTGGTGGCCACCTGTGTTAGTCAGTTTTCCAATATTATAATGAAATACCTCAGATAATCAACTTATAAGGAGGAAAGGTTTATTTTGGCTCATGCTTTCAGAGGTTTCAGCCAATGGTTGCTTGCCCCTGTTGCTTTGGGCCTGGGGTAGCATAGTACATCACAGACAGAACCAGTGACAGAGGAGGAGTGTTCACCTCATGGCATCCAAGAAGCAAAGAGGGGAAGAAGAAGAATATCCCCTTCAATGGCACATTCTCCATGTCCTAACTTCCTTCCACTAGACCCTACCTCCTAAAGGTTCCTCCACCTCCAAATAGTGCCACTGGCTGGAGACCAAACATTGAATGCATGGGCTTTGGGGAACATTCGAGATGCAAACTAGATCATCACTTTTTCCCACTGCATCTTGGGCTTTACTTTTACTACTTGCCTGAGTCTGGTGAGACAGAACACTCACACAAAGTTACACGAAATATGTCCATTACTTACAGATAGGCAGCAAGGGACAACAGAAGCCTCACATTCTTGATGAGCCAGCCCCCCAAAGTTTAGGAGACCTATCTAGGGGACAGATGAGTCTTGTTGTTATGTGCTCCATTTGTACCACTGTTAAAGGACTCTAAAAAGCAGCCCACCCTGGATTTTATGCCCCAGGGTAGCATGACACTCTAGGCTAAAGCACTGACTTACATTCTGTTTCTAGAATTCTGTTGCAGGACTGCAACAGAGCCCAAGATATTCTGGCCAGTTCTTCCTTATCTCAGGAGATTGCATTCCCAACACATCCTATGTGGGTCAGTTGAAGGCCACCTGGAAAACTGTCCTACAGTCAGTAAACAGTTCTTTGTTCTATAGTGCAAACCCCAGTATAGCAAGACAAGTAGCATGCTTGGTTTCTGCCAATCATCAGAACAGCCAATCTCTTCCCTCCCTCACATATAAATTTGCAAAATGATATCCAGGTGTCAGTACTATTCTGTTGAGGCTACTTTGATGGCCAGTGCTCTAAAAAACTCATCTCTTCCCCAAAATAATAGAGGTCTTTATTTCTACAGTAGACAGAAATTTACACACCCATTCTGAAATTCTCATATACAACAAGAAACCTGACTCTCAGAATTGCTGTCATGTCATACAGACACAGGTTTATATTCTTATCCAGAATGCCAGTCTCCTAAGTCCTTCGTGAGTCCCATGAGCATTCCTGAGTTCAGTGTTAAATCTGAGAATCGTAACTCCTTCAAAGACTCACTTTAAATAATTGGATTTTATTTTATCCAGTTTTCAACATGCAAAACAACATTACCCACTATTGTTCTGTCCTCAATGGATAACTAACTATACAGGTAAAAAGTCATGTGCAGTGCCTGACACAAAGGCACTCAAATACAGGACCAGTTTCCATTTGAATCCCTCAATTAGTGACACCGGATAGTATTGTCACTTTGGAACCATTCAAGACCCTTTCCCGCTGTGACTTTTAAAAATCTTCAAAAGAGTCCCACAGAATTGATATTATTATTCCTTTACATATAAGGCAAATGAGGCTCTGAGAGGTTAGGGAATTTATCCAAGATCACATGGATAGCAAGTTACAGATCACATTTTTAGTCCAAATCCCCTTGTCTCCACACCTATATACCTTCTACTGTTCTATGCTGCCTATAGTCAATAAATATTAGATCCCTTCCCTCCCTTTATTGTCCTACCTGAGTTGGTGCTCTATTTATTCTTTATAATTTCTTGGTCAGAGCAGGAAAACAAGAAAAAGAAAAAGAATGATTCTATTCTGTATGTCTACAAAATAAAAGTAGTTTTAATTAGTAAATGAGTCCCTTGTTTGAGGCCCTTTATTTTATTAAATAATGTGGCTATTGTATTGCTTAAGAAACCAGCTCTAACTAACCTAATAAACAAACAAAACAGAAATCAAAACAAGCATATTGGGATGTCCTATGGAACTGAAGGGAAAGTGGACAAATCAATTCTCAGACATGTAGAACCAGCAATGTTCCCAGGCCTTCCCGGCAGGCCTGGGGTTTCTGTGTTGTGACCCCAGTACCAAGCACTTCTTGTTTCTGATTCTCATTTCAAGTTTAGATCCACAGAAGCATCAGCATGAACTATCTGTTGTGAAACCAATCACTTGGGAACAGTAGGTGAGGTCAAGTAGAAAATGGCGCCAGCTAACAGTCCACTCCTAGAGAAAACATACCATGTGTCATAGGAAAGGGTCAGGACAGCCAAATTGATGTCCCCATTATAAAAGCAAAGGGCAAAAGTGACAAGGTATTAGCCAAGAAAAATCAGCAAGATATGAAAGACCAGATATGAATAAAAATCAATATACAGAGAAGTCTAGGTATCGGTAAGATATTGAATGACAAACCATTCACTCTCGTCATATTTTTCTCTACTTAAAAACCTCTAAAAATTAGGGGTTAAACTTAGGTATGATCTAATGCCCAAGCTCTCAACCTATTGTTTAAGTGCTTTGGGTCTGAACTGGCCTTTCCACCTGTACCCTCATCACTTCTGCTCTCAAATGAAAAATTTATCTAAAAGAAAAGAGAAAAAAGCCAGAGAGTGAAACAATGAGTCAAACACCATAAACCTCAGGAAAAAGCCAGGTCAAAATCCTGAAGAGGTAGCCTGAGGCCCTAAAATCTCTGGATCATTTTAGAGGATATCTATAAATAGCCCTGGATTGAGAGGAAGCTAAAGGGTGAGCAGTGCATTAGTAGTAGAACCCTCCTCAAAAATATGATCAATCAACCAATCGATTAAAAGCTCACAACCCACTTTAGTAGAAAATCAACATTCAAAGTTATTTTTAGCCATCGGGTCAACTAATCAACCTGTTGGTCAACCGCGTTTTTCATTTATGATCTAACTGGGCATTACATAGTCACAGACATAGACCATTTCAAGCTTGCAAATGTGTTCATTAAATTTTCATATTTCCAGGGGCAGAATCTGAGTATTCCTACGAAGCTCATAAATATTAATACTTGGATCATACTTCTCCCCCTCAAACCGTACTCCCTTATAGGTATTACTAAACAACTAATGGGAATGTGTAACTGTTTGTAATTACTTTTTGCTTTTAAAAGAATAAATAAATTCAGGTGTCTGTCCTAGAAGCAACAATCTAATTTATGTTTGTAGGCCAATATCTCATAGTGCCACACATTTATGCAAACAACATGCTGAAACTTGTACTGAAACTCCAAATGAATTGTCTGGCACCTTTAAAGATAAAAGAACCCCAAGGGTGAAGGGAAGGAGAAACTGCCCACAGATCTTCCCCCTCCTCTCCTTACTGTCCTTTTTATAATAAATTATGACCTTTTATTGACTCACTAACCTACTAGTGTTACTGCTATAACAATAAATTTGTAATTTGCCCTTGACATATATACCCAACCCAGTGATGCTATTTCAACAAATAAAGAAGGCTCCGAATATTCCTCAAAGTAATTAGATGATTCCCATTTGCAATTCTGATATCACTTCTAAAGCTTCAAAGAGTCCAGGCTACTATCTTTAGAAATATACATCTTATGATATCCCTAGTATTATCATTTAACATTTATGTTGGATGGAGATTACACGCTCACCTCTTGCCCCTCGTCCTCTCTCACCCTTACCCAATCCCACTGATCTTCCAAATAGTCTAATTTGTAGAAAAGGGTTTAATTTATGAGAAAAACAATATAAAGGCCACATTTGCAAGTAATTTATGAATGGTATGCCTAACAAAAGACCCAGTCTCACCAATGAGTTCATTTCCTCAGTGGCCAATGGAGAGCAGTGAGTGAGACCTCCCCTCCCAACACTGGAGCCTGGGTGTTTTCCCAGGCTGGACCACAATCAGAATGAGATCACTCACACAAGTTCACTCATTTTATAAGGCTTATGAGACACCAGTAGAAAGATCTCTGTCTTAGCCTATTCAAAATGCTGTAGCAAAATACTACAAACTATGTAGCTTATAAACAACAGGAATGTATTGTTCATGGTTCTGGGGGCTGGGAAATCCAAGGTCAAAGTGCTGGTACATTTAGTGCCCGGTGAAGGTCAACTTTCTGGTTCATATATTGTGCCTTCCAGCTATACTCTCACATGGAGCATCTTTTATCAGGACACTAATCCCATTCATGATAGCTTCACCCAAAGGCCCCCCTCCTAGGGGCTTCATCTTGAGGGGATTGTAATATATGAATGGGGCCCAAATATTCAAACCCTCACAATCTCTTTCCTTTATTTCCCATCCTACAGTCCTGGCTTTTGTATTCTTTCTCCTTCCAGTCCTTTGTCACCACGTCCTTGGCTCTTCTCCCCCCACCCACCACCCGCAGTACCTTTGCACCAACTCAATGAGCATGACCACTGTGAGCCAAAGTCATTGCATTGACTGTAGTATATTAGAAGAAAATTAGAGTGGCGAGAGCTACATACTCAGAGGATTATTGTTGGGCTTTTTTTTTTCCTACCATGATATGCCTGACAGATGTCCACACACCTGTCACCTCCTTCCTCGTCAGTGACAGTTGCCTACCTCCCACACATTAGATCATCTAGCATGCTAGCCATTAGTTATGTGCAATTATCAGCAGACTAATTCTACCAGGACTTCTTTATCTCACGGAACCAGGAGGCATGGTGGTGAAGACCACCACCGCTTGACAAAATATCTGAGATAAATCAATTTAAAGGAGAAAAGGTCTATTTTGTCTCACAGTTCCAGAGTTTTCAATCCATGGTAACTTGGCCCAGGTGGTTTTAGTCCTGTGGGAGGAAGCTCATGACAAAGGAAAGCTGCTCACATTATGTGGCCAGGGGGAAAAAAGAGAGGAAAGGAGAAGGGTTGCAACATATCCTTCAACACATGACCCTTTGGGGAACATTCCAGGCCCAAATTATAACAGTAGAAATATATCCATTATAAATAACGGTAACTTTAAATGAATATTGGTAATTGTGACCATGTTAGTAGGACCAGAGCAGTGGGGGAGCAATGAGTAAGGACAGTAGAAATGCACTTAAGGAAACCCCAAAAGAGAAGAAATGGGAACCTTGTCTGTGTTAAAGAACAAACAATCCTGACACTTGTTAAGGACAGTAAAGAGGACTTTATCCCAAAAGGGACTATTGCAATGATATATTGCACTAGGGGAGACAAGGAAAGAGGGACGTGTAGCCCAGAAGTTGGATGGGGTCAGTGGATGTAAAATGACTAAGAGAAAACATCAGGCTTAAGGAGGATTCTGACTAGACTGACTTTACAGGATTCTTGCAAAAGGCAAACCAGGGTGACCAGACATCATCCAGGAGATGGTAGAGGAGAGGACCCTGATCAGATATGGAGGTGACCTCGTACCAAGGCTAAGGTATTCTCTCTAAACCAACTCAGAAAGATTCTTCCTCTTGAAGATGAGGCCCAGGGTTTTGTCACAAAGGGGATTAGGGAAGCCTGACTATAACTCGATTAGTCTGCCAATAATCACTCTTTCCCACGTAATTTCTTTCTGAAGCTATACTCAAACCTTGCAAAGCTTTGTTCTTGGTTTTATGATAAAGCAGATGCACTATTATGTTTTGTAATAAGTAGGCCGAGGCTCCCCTGTGCAGGGAAGCATTTCTGTCACCCATGATGCATTTCAGGTGGACATGCCCACGCTTCCCTGCAGCCCCTCCCCACACTTCCCGTACTGCATGGCCTTGAAGAGCTGGCAACAGGAGCTCGACACTGGCAGCCAACGAGTTAACAATACCATCCCAGAGCCGCCCTCAAAACAGCACACTTAATCAGTCAGCTATTTTCCCTGCCTCTACCACTGGTGGGACTGCACACATGTTTCAACTTACTCCACTCTGTGGCAGCTATTGCAAATGCATCACAATAAAGGGGTTCCTATGAAACTATGTGGAACTATTTAAAGTAACTGCAAACATATGCATACTTGCTCTGTTCCATTTTCTCCCATTCTTACTGGAGGCCATGTCTGTCTTCTCTCTCCATTGTTATCTCTCTTCGGTTATGCATTGCAGATGAATTTTTATTGCATTTTGATCTCTTCCTCACCTCAAAACTATCATAATTGTCTTCAGCAGGGTGCATTGAACATACTAGTGTTTCCCAAATGTGATCTGTGAAAAGGCTTTTGGCGAGTTGAACATTTTTGCAGGTAGAATGCCATTTTAATGAATACCTTCCAAGGCTGCATTTAGAATAATGAGGCTATTTTCCTAGTCCCTATGTTTGCACAGGCTAACATTGTTTTGCTCATGTAGATACTATGAATTATATTTTAGTATTAAATATATGTTAAATAGATTTCTTTATAGGGCATAACCATTTGGAGATTTATTTACTTAACAGAAAAGATAGGCTTTAACACAAGGTCTGTGCCAAAATATGTATTTCAAAATGACAAAAATTTTGGAAATATTTTAAAAGTATAACAGCATCTCTCTGTTGTTGGCTTTTAAAGGTGCTTTCCTTTTAACCTTGTCAATTTATTTATCACCAACATATCATCATGTCTTAGAAAATGAACTCATTCCCCTTTCTCAAGTTCCGTTTAGTTCATCCTACCTAGGTCAGGATGCAGGGTTCTCATTTGTTTGCTTAGGTAATGAATTTTTCTAACTTTGTCTTTGCAGATCAGATTCTATCTTTGTCATTTAGGCCCTGGGAAATACAAGGTGCTATCTGGATTCAATGGGAGGCAGACACTGAGAGGAAACAGGGAAATGAAGGGGTTATTGGGGAGCAACATGAATGGAAAGGAAATTGCATTTCCATGTAGATATCAAGTATTTTTAAAAGACACATTGACATTGGAAAGACATGAAAATACCCAACATTTATTATTTCATATACATAGAATGGGAAGTGAATTTTTTTTGGATGGTAGTTTCTCTTGAATGGTTTTTTAAAATTACACATTAAATTTTAAGGATTCACTTAATCAACAAAATATTAGATATATAAATCTTAGGAAGGCTTTTCAAAATAATTTGGAATTTTACAAAGGAAACACAGGAAACCACTCCATGGTGACAGACACCTAAGCCAAGTCTCCCTGCCCAATGGGGAGCAAAGATTTCCTGTAGGAGAAGTTCCGCTTTGGGAGGAAGTGGCTAGTCCCTCTGCCACCATCTTGCTCTGCCATCAGCTAGGGGCTTCCCCAGGAAGCGTAGAAGGGCAGGGAGAAAATCGTGGCAGGTTATCCAGGAGACGAAGGCTGGAGGCCCTCTACCAACCTCGCTCCTCACCGTTGGCAACAGCTCTGGTCTTTAAGGGGAATCAGTGGTGCAACTTAGGATAGGCCTCAGGTGGGACTCTGTGTTATTTCAAATGACAAATAATCCAATACCACATTTTGTAAAGAAAGGAGAATATTTTAATTAATGGAAATAATTATTATATCAGGGTACACAAATACATACATTAGAATACCATTGTCCAGCGTTCTAACTCTGTACACACTTCCACATCTGTATGTCTGGCCTTTTACTATTTGTAATTATATTTTCTTAACATAATCATTGAAAATGTGCAAGGCTACAAATCCAATGGACAAGACACAGATTGGCCCAAAGTGAGTAGAGAGGAAAAATACAAGTTCTTTATAAATGAATCTCTGCTTTATTTGCAGAGGGAAGCTTAATCTTGTTGATATAAAGAATTAAAAAGACACCTTGGTATTGAAAGGACATGCAAATGCCAACATTTATTATTTCACATACATAGAATATTGCCAAGGTACTTTTTGGAGGGCAGTTTATCTTGGATAGTTTTATAGAAATTGCATATTTATTTTTATGGATTCATCTAAGCAACAAAAGCATTGGATTTATAAATCTTAGGAAGGCTTTATAAAATTATTTGAAATTTTTATAAATTTCTTCCTAATTTGCACCAGTTATAAATATATATGTATTATAAGTGCTGTGGAAATTGGTGTGCATTAATTATCCAGGGACACCAGCTATTAGAGAACACTTATCATAGTTAATGCTTAACATCTGCATTAATGCTACATGTACCTATTAATTAACCCCCTTTGTGTGGAATGGTTATGGTGCATGACATTTTCTAATATTTTCCTCGAGATAATACAAATGTTAATGAGAATTGCACATGTGCATCAAGAAGAGAATAGAGCCTTTGTCCTAATCTTATTAAGTTTCTCCAGATGTGATAATATTGTCCTGTCTCCAAATGGCTTTTTTTATTATCACTTTAAACTAATACAATTTAAAATTAGAAAACAAAGTAACACAAGCAAAGAACTTCCAGAACTTGTGCTTATTTTTTATTTTCTTTAATAACCTTAAATTTCCTGTGGGTAAAAGAACGTGATAGCAGAGTCAATACACAGCTGATTATAGATTGAGGGAAATTTTTCTTTATAACCTCAGTTATAAAGCTCCGAGTATTTTCAAGTCCAGAAGAAAACTGGGCATCGATTCTATTGAAGATTACTTGACCTATTTTAAAGCCCCATCAGATGAGTACCAAATATGTGCCTATGATATATGAAATATTTACACATATTCTGTATCAGTTATTTACTCATTCAACACATATTGATTAAGCTTCTATATTAAGAAATACGAATACAAGAATGAGCAAAGCAAGATGGGCATGGTGGCACATGCCTATAATCCCAGTAGTTCAGGAGGCTGAAGCAGAGGATCATAAATTCAAAGCCAGCCTCTGCAATTTAGCAAGGCCCTAAGTAAGCCAGTGAGACCCTGTCTCTAAATAAAATTAATAAAGGGCTGAGGATGTGGCTCAGTGGTTAAGCACCCCTGGGTTTAATCCCTGGCACCAAAAAACAAAAACAAAAAAAAACAAAAATAAACCATAAACAAAGCAAGTATACATTTTTCCCAGGGCAGAAACCTAGATTCTTGTGTATGCTATACAAGCACTCTACCAGTGAGCTACAGACCCAGTCCCATATTTACTTTTTTGTGGATCTTTTAATCTCATGAGTGAGAATGATATAATTCCATCAGTCAGTCATCCATGCTGCATAACAAACTACCCCCAAACTCTGTGGCACACAATGAACATTTGTTATCACCCTCATGGTCTGCAAGTCAGCCAGGACAGCTCAAATCCAGATAGCATTCATTGTTCCAAGACCAACAATTGCCACAAGCATGTTCTTCTCAAGGCGATGGCAGAGGTGTCGGAGAATAAGCCCTGCCACATGAGCACACTTCAAGCCTTTGCTGTGTCATATCCACTAACATCCCATTGGCCAAATCAAGTCATTGTGCGGCCCAGCTCAGCATTAATGGGGCGGGAAATATATTATGCCCACAGTGAGACAGTGAGGGGAAAATGTATTGAACAATAATCTGATGTAATGATAGGATTAAAAACTGTGCCATGACAAAACAGTGAGCACACTTGGCCGGGATCTTATAGAAGGGCTGGATCCTATGGGGAAGTCAGGAAGGTTGCCTTGAAAACAAGAGAAAGGAGCTGTGAGTTGCACAGGTGGAAATTAACTAGGTGAAGAGGAAGGTGAGGAATCATCCAGGCGGGGAGCAGTGGCTACCATGAAATTTTCAAGGAACAGGAAATCAACTCCTGGGAGTGCTGTTCAGAGCCTGAGGAAGGAGGCTGAAGAGCAGAAAGCTGGAGAAGTGAAGAAACTGAGATTCCTCAGGGCCTTGCAGACCAGGTCCAGGATTTCCCTGTGGGACCACTGGCAAGCATGGGAAGGTGCTGAGCAAGTGAGAGACGTGATCAAATTCAGTTTTGGAATGGTTGCCATGATGGGAACAGCTAGGAGAGATGGTAATCAGCATTACTGGCACAGAGTGGGACTGGTCCACTGCCTGTTTTATTGGAACACAGCCATGCTTACTCATTTGTAGATTCTCCGTGGTGGCCTTTTGCTACAATGCAGAATCCAATAGTTTGATGCAGAGACTGAAATATTTACTATCTGGCTCTTTGCAAAAAAAAAAAAAAAAAAAAAGAATTGCCAACACTCAGACAGATAAGAGAGCTTTAAGAAGAAATTACAGGGGGAGGGGATAGAAGGCCTCAGACATAGCATCATAGAGAAGAGGGGGAAGTGAGCCGGCAAAGGAAACCAAGAATCCTGACCTGCTTTGGGGAGTTTTTAACTCTATTTTACAGATTTAGAAATAGATTTAGAGAGAGTGGGAGAGACTACAGCATACAACCGCAGATTCCTCCCCTTTCTTTATACATATGGAGCGATACTGCACAAATGATGAAGTATACATCTCCACAGCCTGAGTTCTGGGTGGTCCTAGTCACTGGGCTTGGCCACAAAAACGTGGCAGAAGTGACACTGTCAGAGTTCCAAGCCTCAGTTTCAAGAGGCCTTACAGTTTCCACTTTTGCTCTCTTGACCTGAGAGTACTATGAGGAGGTCCAGGGCTAGCCTCCTTGAAGATGAGAGACGCCATGGAGAAAGAGGCCTCGCCAACAACCACTGGACATGTGAGCAAAGCCATCTAGGCCTATCCAGATCCCAGAAGCAGCCATCTGACTGAGGAGCCCAGGCGAGCTCAGCAGAAGAGCTTCCCTGCTAAGTGCAGTCGAAATCACTGACCCACAAAATCAAAATGAATAAAGCATTTTTTGTTTTAATTAGTTATACATAACAGTAGAATGCACTATGATACATCATACATAAATGGAGCATAATTTCTCATTTTTCTGGTTGTATATTATGTAGAATCCCACCAGTCATGTAGTCATATATGTACATAAGGTAATAATGTCAGATTCATTCTACTAACCTTCCTACTCCCATACCTCCTCACCTCGCTTTACTCCCCTTTACCTAATCTAAAATAACTCTATTCTTCCCTAGCCTACCCCTCCTTATTGTGAGTTAGCATCCACATATCAAAGAAAACATTTGACTTTTAGTTTGGGGGGATTGGCTTATTTCTCTTAGCATGATATTCTCCAGCTCCATCCATTTACCAGCAAATGCCATGATTTCATTCTTTTTAAAGGCTGAGTAATATTCCATCGTGTATATATACCACATTGTCTTTATCCATTCATCTGTTGAAGGGAACATAGGTTGGTTCCATAGTTGAGCTATTGTGAGTTAAGCTGCTATAAACACTGATGTGGTGCGTCACTGTAATATGCTGATGTTTAAGTCCTTTGGGTATAAACCGAGGAGAGGGATAGCTGGGTCAAATGGTGGTTTCATTCCAAGTTTTCTGAGGAATCTTCATATTATTTTGTTTGAAGTCACTAAGCTTTGGGATGGTTTATGACACACCAAGATATAACTGAAACAGAGACATTGACTTCCTTAAGATCATATGACCATATAGCTATTATATAGCCAAGCTAGGATTCGGATCCCTTCTTGAGATTCCAAATCTCTAACATTCTCTCTTTTCATGTCTAAACACGGAAATGGCAGCAATCATATGCTACTGTGTGTCTGTCTTCCTGGTGATCTGTCTTAATGCACTAACTTGGCTGATTGTAGACTAAGTAACTTGTTATTTGAAGGTGTCTGAAAATGCCTTCTTTATAAAATAGAATATACAGAATAGAAAAGTAAGAAGTCAGCTTGCCAAGTGTCTGACATTTCCAATATATGCATATTTAATAGCTTATTTTCCCCCTGACTCCTCCCAACCTCCCCTACTCTCTAACTCCAGAAAAAAATGTGTACAACCCTCCACCATCATGGATTCATTGTTCTGGTTTATTATATTATCTTGGCTGGACTGCAAATAATATTCCCAGCATATAAATCTGTCTATGAGGAGTTTCCTGCAAAGTGAGACACAGAGTAACTACATCCTATATAAAACAAAAATGGCTGAGACAAACATTGTCTGGACATGGTTTAAGAGTATTTTAATCAGCTTTGCATTGCAGTGACCAAAATAAATGACAAGAAGAGCTTAGAGGAGGCAAAGTCTATTTGGGGCTCATGATTTCAGAGGTCTCAGTTGATAGATGGCCAACTCCATTGCTCTGGGCTTAAGGTGAGGCAAAACATCATAGCCAGTGTCCAGTGGAGGAAAACTGCTCAGCTCATGGCAGGTTCTGGAAGTGGAGAGAGTGTTGGAGGTGATACAGGGAAGATACACCCTTCTAGTGCTGGTGGGTACCCCAGCAACCCACCTCCTCTAGCCGCATCCAACATGCCTACAGTCACCCCTCGAGTCAGTCTGATAGGTAGAAGGGAGGCATAGGAATAGACAGACCGAGGATAAAATCAGCTTTCTCAAGGGGACAGGATGTGTAGTCACCTCTCTCCAGAGAACAGGATGTCAGCCTTGATCACAGGAAGGGAAACCACAAGGGCAAAACAAGGACCTCCCCCATCTCTCCACGTGAAAACCAGGCCTTAAAATTTACAGCAATCAGTAAATACTCATGCAAACTGTTCATTACAGAAGGGACCTATCAACATACTACCTCGGTTGTTCTCAATTAGGTCCATAGGCCTGACAAAATCAGGAACTGAAGAGGTATATAGTCAGGACCCCCCAAGAACAGAGATACAGTTCTCATTCTGGAGTCAGACCACTGGATATTTATTCTAACTGTACTTTCATTTTCAATAAACTTTTGATGTGTGCTTCTAGTGTGTTGTGTGTCTGTGTGTGTGTTTCATTGCTGTTGGTACTGGAGATTGAACCTAGAGGTGCTCTACCACTGAGCTATATCCACAGTTCCTCTTTTATTTTTGTTTTTTATTTTGAGATGGTCTTGCTAAGTTGTTTAGGGCCTCAAATTTGTGATCCTCCTGCCTCAGCCTCCTGAGTCATTGGGATTACAGGTATGCACCACCATGACCAATTATATCACATTTTCTTTATCCACTCATCCACTGGCAAACACCTAGCAAAGATTTTTCTCTCATTCTATAGTTTCTCTCTTCACATTCTTAATGGTTTTCTTTGCTGTGCAGAAGTTTTCTGATTTTATGGCATCCCATTTATTAACTCTTGGTATTTTTTTCCCTGAATTTTAGGGGTTCTGTTGAGAACATCATTGCCTGTACCTATTTGTTGAAGTGTTGACCCTATGTTTTCTTCTAGGAGTTGCATAGTTTCTGGTATAATTTGTAGGTCTTTAATCCATTTTAAGTTGACTTTTGTGCAAGGTGGATATAGTCTCAACCTTCTATGTTTAAACAGTCTTTCCAGAACCATTTGTTTAAAAAAAAACTGTCTTTTCTCCAATATATGTTTTTTGCAACTTTGTCAAGGTTCAGATGACTGTAGATGTGTAAGTTTGTCTCTGTATCTTCTATTTTATAACTAAAACAGACATATTGGTCTGTATGTCTGTATTTATACCAGTAACATGCATTTTTTGTTACTGTAGTTCTGCAGTATAATTTGAAATCAGGTATTGTGATGTTTCCAACATTGCTTTTTTTGACTTAAAATTGCTTTGGCTATTCTGGCTCTTTTAGTTTTCCAAACTAATTTTAGTACTGTTTTTTTCTAGTTCTGTGAAGAATGTCATTGGTATTTTGATGGGGTTTGCACTGAATCTCTATATTCCTTTTGGTAGTAGGGGCATTTTAACTATTAACTTTGTCTATCCATGAATATGGAAGGTATTTCCATCTTTTTGTGTCTTCAATGTCTTTCTACAGTGTTCCACAGTTTTCATTGTAGAGGTCTTTCACCTCCTTTATTAGAATTTTTCCTACATTTTTTTAAGGCTATTGTGAATAAAATTATTTTCCTGATTTCTTTCTAAGCAAATTCACTATTAGTATATAGGAAAGCTATTGGTTTTTGTATGTTGATTTTGTAAACTGCTACTTTGCTGACTTATTGGTTCTAATAATCTTCTGGTGGAACTTTTTAGATCTTCTAAGTATAGGATCGTGTCATGTGCAGTGATAATTTGACTTCTTCCTTTTCTATTTTTATGCTTTTTCTCTCTTTATCTTGCCTAATTGCTCTGCCTAGAATTTCAACTACTATATTGAATAGAAGTGGTGAGAGTGAACATCCTTGTCTTGTTCTAGATTTTAAAGAAAATGCTTTCAGTTTTTCCCAATTCATTGTGACAATCCAATCATTTTGCCTCAAAATATTTCTTCATTGATGCAGGAGCTTTTGGGAGACCCCTCATATCCAAACCATAAAAAGAGAGAGATGCTCCACTGGGTGGTGATATAGAGTCACTGGGCAGTTGAAAGTTAAGAATTCTAAAAGTGGGAAGAAGAGAAGACAGGGGACATGGAGAACTAGCATTTTCCTTCACAGCTAAGTCGAAGATGCAGCTATTTAATTCTGAACAGGAAAAAAAATGCTTGAAAGAGTTAAGAAAGAGAATAAGGAAGGGTTTTCCTAGATCACTCAAATCTAGATCCATGCAAAGAATGATTTCTTGCACAAACAATGACAATCCACATTGGCTATCACTGCACCTCTATCTACAAATACTGTTTATGTCCCTGGAATACTTCTATTTCTGTTGTCTAAGAAAACTCTCTTTCAGGAAAGCAGTTCTTGATTACTTGCATGCTGATGAGTTTAAATGAGCATATCCTTTTGCTCCAGAGAAACTGTATCTGAAGTCTTCTAATTATTGGGGGTGAAGGGCACATTGGGTTAGAGGAATTTCTATAAGATATGAGCATGTGGGAGAAGTTCTTTCTAGAACTAAATAAGCTATAAGCTATGTCCACACCAGGTTTGGTTTGGATATATATTCACTGCATCTAGGAACAAAGCGTTCATTGAAAAAAAGAAATCACCAAATTCAAGTTTTCCTGACCTTGTATTTAGGGAAAGATAGGCTTGGAGGAAAGTCCCCGGGCAAGAGGACCAAAATAAGGTTATATGGTGGGTAACAAATGAAAAGGATGATTAGGTGGGAGATGTTGAGAAAAAGAGAACAAGTCTACAGAAAAAGGCATAAGCTAACTACAGCAGAAAAGAAATGTAGCTAAAAGTGATGTAAGAAATGCCAAATGGAGGGATGAGCATGAAAAACAGACAGACTGATTCAAGAGAGATTGAATCACAGCCACCAGAATTGCTAAAATAAATAAATAAATAAATAGAACTGATCACACCAAATTTGTTGGCCTGAATAGGGAGCCAATGTCACTTTCATACATGGCTGAGAGTGGCAAAGGATGCAACCATTTGAAGAGCTATTTGGCAGTTTCTCTAAGGTTAAACATTCATCTATTCTATGACCCTGCAATTCCTCTGCTAGGTATTTATCTAAGAGAAATGAAAACATATGTCCTCAAAAACACTTATGTAAGAATGTTATAACAGTCATATTTGTAATAGCCAAACATTGGAGACAGCCCAAATGTCTATCAACAGGAGAGTGGAATAAACAAATTGTGGCATATTCATATTATAGTCCTCAGCAGTAAAAAGAACAAGCTACTAATACATAAAATAACATCAATAAATAGTAAAAATATTATAATAAATAGTAAAAATATTATTTTAAATCAAGTGTTGGCAAAATAGAGCCCACAGGTCCCATCCAGCCCACTTTCTACTTTGTAAATAAAGCATTATTGGAAGATGGCCACACCCATTTATTTCCGTATTGTTTGTGGTTACCTTGGCACTATAACAGTAGAGCTGAGAATTGAGACACAGACTAAATTAGCTGCAAAGCCAAAAATATTTACTATTGGGTCCTTTACAGAAAGAGTTTGCCAATTTCTATTAAGGGAAAGAAGCCAAGCACTAATATATACTATATGATTTCATTTATATGAAATACAAGAACAGACTCAAACTAACCTATGGTGGTTAGGGGGGTGCATTAGTCAGTGTTTTCAGAGAAAAAAACCAGTAGGATATATTTAGATATGTAAGAGATCTATTATGGGAATTGGCTCACACAATTATGGAAGTCAGGAAGTTTGACAATATGCCATCTGTAAACTGGAGAACCAAAGAAGTTCATGGTATATCTCCCAGTCTGAGACAAAAGGCCTGATAATCAGCAGGCTATCAGTATAGTCCCAGAATCCACAAGCCTAAGAAATAAAAAATTCTGGTATACCAGGTCAAGGAGACATGAAGAGAATTTGCCCTTCCTCAGTCTTTTTGTTCTCTTTGGGCCTTCAACAGATTTTCTGATGCTTACACACATTAGTAAAAATGAATCTTCTTTCCTTGGTCTAACAGTTCAAATGCTGACGTCTTCTGGGAAATGCCCTCACAGGCACACTCAGAAATAATGTTTTACTACATATCTGGGCATCCCTTAGCTCAGTCAAGTTGGCACATAAAATGAACCATCACAAAAAAAGAAGGAGAATCAACTGCAAAGGGGCACAGAACTTTCTGGAGTGGTGAAAATGTCCTGAATCTAGTGTAGAGTGGTGTCAAAGCCCATCACACCCAACACTTAGATAGGGGAATTTTGTAAATAAAGAGGTACATATTTTAAAAAAATTGGAGTCACTAAGCTTTATCTTAGGAAAAAAAGATTTTTATAAGAATAATTTGTGTAGGGTCTGGGGATATAGCTTAGTTGGTAGAGTGCTTGCCTCACATGTACAAGGCTCTGGATTCAGTCCTCAGCACCACAAATAAAAATAATAATTTGTTTAATATGAAGAAACTGAATTTGAAATTCTAGAGGAAGGCTGGAATATAAAAATAACCACACACACATTTAAAAACAAAAAAACAAAACTTGACATAGTAAGAAAAACATCTGATAGAAAATCAGGAGATCTAGTAGTCCTGATTTCCAGAAATAGAATTTCCAATAATTTAATGAACAAAACTTGAGGAAGCATTGGCCTTCTCAAGGCTTCATGTGGTCTTCTTCAAGCTACAGGTGTTGGGCTAGGCAGTCATGGGGGTCCTTCCCAGCTCCACTCTTTTATGTTTTATGGTTCACAGAAGATCAGATGCTGCTCTCTCGTCCCATTACTACCAACTCCCCCAAGCAAAGGTCTTTGCCTGAAATGTGGCAGCTCTTCATTTCACTCTGCCAGCCTGATATTAACCTTTGATGACAGTCAGGAATAATCAGGAAAGAACTCTTTAAACAGGACTCTCAGGCAAAATAAGTTTTGATCAACTTGGATCAAAGGAGACACACTATCTTCTTACACCATTACTAAAAACAGTTTAAGAAAATATACTATTTCTACCTTCTTTCCTTCAACACAAACCATAGAAAGGAGGCAAATTCTCAAGAGTTTTCACTCCCTACAATTATCCTGTGGAATAGGCAAGTGTGGGCCCATTATATGGGGCAATTTGAGGCAAAGACATTGCAAAAAGGACCTGTACCAGCAATGTGCCATTGTTTTCAGCCCCTCGGAACCCCACTCCCCACACCAAAACAAAAGACCAATACTCAGGGACCACACTTGGGGCATTTGGTATCAATGTATAGAACTTTCTCTGGCTTATTGATTGTATAAGTCAATTTAAGACATACTGCACCTCATCTTGGTTTATTTAGGTACAAGCTATACTTAAAACTGCTGAGATCTGTTTTTATGAAATTCAGAACTAATTTGGCATAACTGGCATATTTTTCCCTCATCAAATAAATCATTTTCAACAGTCAAGAAGCCCACACCTTATTTCTCCACCGTATCCACTTTCTCCATTCACTCGCAACAACAAACAAGCCTACATAAGCCGTGCAGTGGGTTAGACATTGCCCTGTCACATACTGGTGAAATGGCATATTGATAACATCATGAAGCATGGAGCATGGTAGCTAACTAAAAAGGTACCTGGGCTTTGGTTTTGCTTCTAGGAAGTTCATAGAAAGCTATATCACTTTTTCTATTCTCCTGGCCAATTCCTTACCAATCTGGTAGCCAGGTCTTTGTTTAAGAGATCTAGGTTCTCGGTTTACCCCATAAAGAAAACAGAAGTATTTTTTTTCTTATTTCTGAGTTTACACACACACACACACACACACACACACACACACACAATATCAAGTATATGAAAAGCCTAGACAAGGGTTTATAAACTCAGACCTGTAAAGAATAGAAAGATAATATAAATGAGCAAAGTGACCTGGTACAATATGACAACTGATATGGCCTCAGAGACAAGGATACAACAGGAAAAGATGGGAAGTATACAGATGTGAGGAACAAATGCCAGCTATTTTCTCAGTGCAAACCTGCTATTTCCAGAAGGAATAAAGATTTCACTTTTCCCAATCTGCTGAATTCTCAATAAAACCTAAATACGTTCAAGTAAAATCTTTGTTTGCAAATACAGCAATTAATTCAAATTCAAAACACTGTGCACGATGTCACTGTTCACACCAAAGGAAACACAAGAAGCTGGGAGGTTGAATTTGGCTCATAGGCCTAGTCTTGCACCCTAGCCTAGGTGCATTGAGAGAATTGAGTAACTATCCAAGAAAGGGAAGGTGGAGATGGGAGTATCCAGAGGTCCTGAGTGTGTGGGGATCCTCTGAGACTGCAGAGGAGATGGGGAGCATGTGACTTAGTGAAGTAGTGAGGCCACAAGGCAGTGCAACTGTAGCCAGGCTCTAGGATAGGAACAGGCAGGCACAATGGTGACTGCAAACATCAAGACCAAGGGGTATGTGTTAGGCATCAGCAAAAGTTTCTGTGACTAAGCATGGCACAGAAGAAATAGAGCTTTTCACAGAGGCATCTGCCTTTGAATAGGCATATGGGCTTGGCCAAGGAGCCACCTAAGAGGTCACCCTTGAAGAATGAACCTTTCCTACTTTGTTGGACCATATAAGCCCACGTTTCTCATGGAACTTAAGAAGCAAAGAGGTAGCTCTCAATTATTGACTTCTCACAAATCACCATGAGTAGAGAATTGAGATGGACTTAATTTGATGAAGAAAGCTAAGAAAATTAGCATTTCTTATATCTAAATCATCTGTAAACAACTCATACAGTTACAGTACACATCAACAATTGGCTAAAATGCATTGGGTTAGAGAAGTGATTACTTCTTTCTGGGTGGATCAAGGAAGTCTTGTTATTTCAATTTGGATCCCAATCCTTTCCTATGAGGTACTCCCAATAGAAAGGGACCTTCCAAAAAACAACAGGAAAACAAGGCAGAGCTGTGAAACCTTTACCTGGAACATTTTCTTTTCAATTTGATTGGATGCTATGTTAGTTTCTTGTTGTTACTATAGTAAATTACTACAAGTTTAATGGTTGGAAACAACACAAATTTATTATCCTCTAGTTCTGATGGTCAAAAGTCTAAAATAGGTCTCATGAGGTATTTTGGACAGCTTTTGCATCATGGTGACCAAAAGACTTGACAAGAACAATGTAGAGGAAAAGTTTATTTTAGCTCCTGATTTCAGAAATTCAGTCCATGGTCAGCCAACTCCATAGCTCTGGGCCCAAGACAAATCAGAGCATCACGGCAGGAGGGTGTGGAAGAGGAAAGCAGCTCAGGACATGCCAGCCAGGAAGCAAAGAGAGTGCCACTCACCAGGGACAAAACATAAACCCCAAATGCCTGCTTCCAGTGACCCACCTTCTCCAGTTACACCCCACCTGGCTATAGTTACCACCTGGTTTATCCATATTAATGAACTAAACCACTATTAGGTTACAGTTCTTATAATCTAATCATTTCACCTCTGAACATTCTTGTCTATCTCACACATGTGCTTTGGGGGAACTTCTCATATTTAAATCATAACACAGGGCTAAAATCAAAGTGTCTTGAGGCTAGGGATTTGACTCAGCAGAAGATGGCTTGGTCCCATGTTCAATCTCCAGCACCTCAAAAAATCACCAAACTTAAGGTTGGGTTTCTTTCTGGAAGCTCTCTGGAAGAATCCATTTTACAGACTTTTCTAGAGACTGCCCATATTCCTTCATTCATAGCCTCTGTCCATCTTCTGAGTAAGCAGTTGCACCACTGTGACCTCTTCTTTCATTGCAATTTCTTCTCTGATTCCTGCCTTCCACTTACAAGGACACTTGTGATTACACCGGACCCACCCAGATAATCCAGGATAATCTCCCTCTTTTGAGGTCAGCTGATTAGCAACCTTAATCCCATCACCAACCTTAATTTTCCCTTTCCATGTAACATAAAATATTCAGTTTCTAAGAATTAAAGCATGTCCATCTTTGGGGGCCCATTGTTCTTCCTACCATAGGCATCCTATCTGCCAAGATAATGTATCTCTTTTCATTACCACCTTAATTGAAAATGTACTCATTTTCTGATGCATAAACTCAGAGGGAAATAAAGAGTCTTATTTAGAGCAGTAGAGGCACAGAGCTGATGCTTTCCAAGACAGTAAGAGACAGTCTCCCTCTAAAATCTATGCCTAAATTGATAATCAAGGTAGGTCCAGGACACTGAGTGACTCATTTGTGACAAGTAGCAGGCTTTGATTAGAGAACTGGCAGACATAAGCAGGGAAACCTTTGGCTAAAAACAGAATAAAGCCTCTGAAATGGATGGGACACTGTTTAACCTACTGAGCCAGCCAAATCCAAACTCAGATTATCCTCAAAACAACAGAATACATGGTAAAACAGCCTAACCACTGTTGCACAAGAATTCTAGAATTAAGAAGCTTTTCTATACAAACAATAATAAATGCTGAAAAGATTGTGTGGGCAAAATTACACTTGGACATTGTTGATGGAGCTGCAGACTAGTACAATCACTCTGTAAAGCAGTATGGAGATTCCTCAAAAAACTAGAGATGAAACCATCATATGACTCATTTATCCCACTCCAAATCAGCATACTATAGCAATACAGCCACCTCAATGTTTATTAGCACAATTCTTTTTTAAAATTTTTTTTTAGTTGTAGATGGACACAATATCTTTATTTATTTTTATGTGGTGCTGAAGACCAAACCCAGTGCCTCACGCATGCGAGGCAAGCACTCTACCACTGAGCCACAATCCCAGCCCTAGCACAATTCTTAGTACCTAAATTATGAAATCAACTCAAGTGCCCACCAACAGATAAATTGATTAAGAAATTGTAGTGTATATATATATACAATGGAGTTCTACTCAGCCATAAAAAAAGAATGAGATTATGGCATTTGCCAATAAATGGATGGAAACAGAATATTGTGCTAAGTGAAAAAAGTCAAACTCTAAAACTCAAAGGTTAAATGTTTTCTCTCATATGTGGAAGCTAGAGTAAAATAGGAAAGGGAGAGGAAAGAAAGAACAGGATAATATAAAGATAAAGGGAATATCATAATGTAGAAGAAGGCAATCAAGAGGCAGAGTAGAGGGTAGGGTCAGAGGAGGAATGCAGAATGAATTCTTAAGAAATCATGCTATGGCCAGACATGGTGGTGCACGCCTGTAATCCCAGCAACTTTGTAGGCTGAGGTGAAGGGTTGATAACTTGAGTCCAGCCTCAGCAATTTATTATGAGGGCATAAGCAACTTAGCAAGACTGTGTCACTAAATAAAACACAAAAAAGGATTGGGGATGTGGCTCAGTGGTTAAGCACAGCTGAGTTCAATCCCTGGTACTCATAAAATAAAGAAAAGAAATCATGTTATGTGCAAATATAAATATACCACAGGGAATTTCACCTTTATGCATAAGTAAAAAGAACCAATCAAATGGCATAAATAGATGATCAAAAGGACATCTAGTAGCAGAAGGAGAATGGGAGAAAGGAAGAAGGATAGGAAGAAAATTAGGTAGGGGGTGGGGGTCATGAATTGAAATCAAATTCCATGCATGTATCAGTTTGTTGAGATGAACTTGTGTAACTATAAAGCTCTATTTTCTTTTTTAAAAAAGAAGCTTTTTTAAAAAAGAAGCTTGTACGTCTTTGCTTTCAACTGAAAATAGAGCCAATCAAAATGGTATCATTAGCTATTTTCTACTTATTGGCCACTCTAATCAGCTTCTAATGTCCTCAGAGGAATGTTGGGTTTATGAGAGCGAATGAGATGTTGTTAGTGAGTCTACATACGAAGCACTCATGGTGCAGAGCAGGCCGTACGTAAGACCCAGACACATGACCAAAGATCTTGGATCTGACATCCATTTTTAGAACTCTCTCCACCCAGTATCATTTCTTCCCTTTTTAAAGTTACCTATGAGCCAAGATCTATACAGAAGATAAAACTGACATTTAGCCAAACAGTACACAAAATGTAGCAAACGACATCAGTAGATAGTACCTTGATTTATATGATATAATAGTGTTGTTATAAACTGTTGACAACTGTACATTATTGTTTAAAATATGAATAATGCTGAATGGAAACACAATGAAAGTAAAATAAATGAATCATTCCAGGAGAAATGCCATAGTCGAGGTCTAATCTTTCAAAACCTGAGGTCAATATAGAGGAAAAATATTAAAATGGGGTTTTGGTGACAGAAAAGTTGCTAATCACTGCTCAACCCTAATCATCTCATTTTATTGATGCAGACTCTATGTTTCAGTGAGTTAAAGTGCCAATTAGCAGGTAGAAAATCCAAGAGATGAATCCAGCATACATCTCTTTATTTATTCTCTGCTTTTTTTTTCATTTTTGCCTAAAAAGAGTGTGAGCATCTAAGTAGTTGCTTTCTCACACTCTGCAATATGCTGAGACTACTGGCATAGAAGTATCCCAGATCCCAGCACTACTGGGCTATAATCCTTCAAATGATGAGCCATATGCAAGAATGGTCAAGATTAATAGCCAATTCATACAAAACCTGGCCTTGCCCGACCTTCTGGGTTCAGTACACCTAGCAGATACATTTCCCAGCATGAAAGATTAGTGCCTGGAACTAGCTGGACTGGATTCCCCACAGCTTCTAGTGTCACTGGTGAGACAAGAGTTGCAGATTTATTGCTGGACAATAGTGAAATGAAGTCATTGTTTGGTCATCATTTCAAGCCAACATACAGTCTACTTCTTTTTCTCTTTCCTCATAAAAGTCCCTTGACACATTTTCCTCCTTCTTCAGGCAACCATTATCTGCACTCTAAATAATGAGGTCAAGAAATAAATTCTTATACAGTAAAGGTAGTCTCCTCAACTATTCACCCTTTCATGATAATGTTTGCTTTGTAATTTTTTTCAGTTGGAAAAATGCCTTTATTTGTAAATAGTTGCTTAGCAACATTCTTTGTAAATGCTCATATCTCACTTGGAACACCTATCATTTGGTTCTGAAAGTCCTTAAATTCCCTGTGGCTTATGCAGCATTCTCAGCACATGGACAAAAGTAGAAGAAAATACACAAGAACATTGAATCCTTCCAAATTTCCAACCAAAAGAAAAATTGAATAAATATGAAAATCCCCCTGCAGAAAACTGATGTGATGCTGAGGGAAAAATAAATATGAAATGAAGATCTGGGGCCAGGTACAGTGGTATACTCCTGTGACCCCAGCTATTGGGGAGGCTGAGACAGGATTATTAGTTCAAGCCCAGCCTGGGTAACTCATTGAAATTCTGTCTCAAAATAAAAAATAAAAAGGGCTGGGATGTAACTCAATGGTGGAGATGATAGGGCACCCCTGGGTTCAAACCCAATACTGAAAAAAAAAAAGATCTAGGGAGATAAAGAGTAGTTTGTCCATCTGCAAACTGCTACTAGAGCAAAGACATGATTTATTCTTTCAGATCTTTCCATTTCCTCTATTCTTAGTCACCTACATGCTAAGTCTCTACATAGAAAATAAAATTGATACAAAGGTCACTCAACAGTAGAGTCTCAAAGCTCCCTTGTTGAAACTTCGCTGACCTCGCCTGTGAACGTTAATTCAGTAACAGCTTTCATTCTGCTGTACCCACGCTTGAGGGTTGGGAATGAAAAAAAAAGATACTCAAAAACAAAAGAGCACATGAAAATATGACATTCTACAAAATCAAGTCAAAATATGGGTGAGAGCCAGCCTCCACAGTGGCCCTGTGAGAGTCCATTACAATATCACATCAGGTACATCTGTGTGACCAGAGGAACATGGTTGAAAGGATGGTATGTCTCTTCCAGATTAGATATTCCAAGTGGCACTGTAGTTTCTTAGTTGCCCTCCTATTCTCTGTCTGCCTTAAAACATTCACTGTGAGAAAAGCCAGCTTCCATGTCTTGAAGATGCTCAAACAGCCCCACAGAAAAGAACATGCGGTAAGGAACTGAGACTTCCAACCACTAGTCATGTGAGTGAGCCATCTTGGAAATGGGTCAAGACCCTGAGCCAGAACCACCACCCCATCAAACTACTTCTGGATTCAAAACCTTTAGAAACTGTGAGATTACAAAAGTTCGTTGTTTTCAGCCACTAACTTTTGGTATGATTTGTTATGTAGCAATAGCTAATATAGCACATTAAAATGAAACATTTGAGAAATCTGGACAATAAAATCCTTATGATGATGTTATATGTATTCTTTGGAGGAGAAAACATCCTGAAGAGAAACCATTTCAGGTGATCAGAAGGATGCAAAATGTATCATTTAGCCATGTTATATTTAATTTTCAAATCATTTTCATTTCCTCAATTATCAAGCATCTTGTATATTCACAATATTAAAGCAGAATGATAAAAATATAAAGGCACATCAGTGTCTTCAAAATGTTTAAACCAAAAGTCCCAAACCAACACTCCACAGCATGTTTTGATTTTCTTCTCAGTACTTGTTTGTATTTTACTTAAGCTAAATGAATACCTATCCAAGCTGTATATTTTCCATTTGACCTTTAAGATCCATTCTCCTGGGCTAGGGATATAGCTCAACTGGTAGAGTGCTTGCCTAGCATGCACAAGGCTCTGGGTTCAATCCTCAGCACTACCAAAATAAATAAATAGATAGACAGATAAATAAATAAAAACAAAAATCCATTCTCCTGGGCTGGGGTTGTAGTTCAGTGATAGAGCGCTTGCCTGGCATGTGTGAGGCACTGGGTTTGATTCTCAGCACCGCATATAAATAAAAAGCAAAATAAAGGTCCATTGACAACTAAAAAGAATTAAAAAAAAAATCCATTCTCCTTTCTCCATCTTTCTTTGTGTCCCAGGATGCTGACTTTTGGGGCCTGAATCTACAAACACCTGTGCCTTTTGTTTTCAGCCAGTGGAGGAACATACAGGAGATCAAAGGCCAGAGGAAATGAAGGTATTTATATCATTGTCTCCTTTTCTACCAGGACCAGTAGAGAAGGTTCCTACAACTTTGCGTCCATCAACCTCCTTTCAGCCTATCCTGTAGCTAAAAATGGGCCTGTTAGAGTCAGCAATAGTAGTGCTCTTTGCTATCGCTAGTCCTGAGGTGCTTCACCATACCTCAATTGGTGAAGAAAACTCTGATCACACTTTTTTAAATAAAATTTTTGCCAACTGCCATTTGAATGTATCATGTATTCCTCCGCCAGAGCTAACCTGTAAAGAATATGAGATTTTTCCATACAGGTCAGAATTTTCACATTCATCTTTGAAAATCAGAATCATCTGGTAACGCTGAGTCCATATTCCCCAGGGGCAGTCATCTGTGCCTTTGTAAAGGCCATGACCTCTCCAGTTGCTCACGCATCTCTACCACTGACTATTGTGTGACCTAATTTCAACTTCCAAACATTTATATGATCTACATTTTTATAATCTATGCTTATCTGAGTCTGTGAACTCAAGCTAAATCCATGACAAGAGAGACAGTGCTGAACACAAATCACGGTTATACAGTATGGAATGCTGGTTCCAAGAAGTGATCCAGACAATAGGGACAATGACATTTAAGTGATGGTACATTCATTTCTGAGTATGAGAAATTTCATAGTGGAGCTGGACCTTGATGCCTGTTTTTGAAGAACAATACCACACTTGAAGCATTATGGGTTGTGGGCTGGCTAGGAAGCCTAGTCATTATGTACATGGCTGCTTAGAATTTATTCATGGGAGAATAAATTCTAGGATTCAAACAATTGATTGAACAATAACATTTTGAGAATATAATCCACTTATTAAATTGGTGACTTCTTTACAAGTAACTTTAAGTATCAAAATAATTATCTTTCAAAGACAAATAAATTTTAATTTTAAAAAGCCCCAGATTCCTGAACTTGACCCAAAAGAATTTAACAGTAAAACATTAAACTCTGAGAGAGAAAAAATGGTTCATTTTCACCAACATAATTTAACATCATTATGGATGAACTAATCACTGCAATTAGATAATAGAGATAAATGAGCCATAAGTATAAGAAAGAAGGAATCAATACCGTCATTATTCATAGACAATATGTGTTTATAAAACAGAAACCCCAAGAGAATTAACCTCAAACTACTGAAAACAATAGTAGATTTAGTAAGGTAAAAAGTTATAAAATTATTTCTTAACCCAATCACTTCTGTGTATAGTCATTCATTCAGAAAATATTTTCCAAATATCTGTTATTTTCCATGTACCATTTTAGGCACTGAGGATGCAGAAATAAATGAACCAGATTATTTAAAAAATATACTCTTGCTCTTGTGGAGTTTATATTCTAGTATGAAAGCTAGATAATATAAAAGCCAAATAATTTAAATGTATAGTATTTGATATTGGTCAGTCTTAAGAATAAAAAAGCAGAAAAGAAAGGTATATGGTAGAAGAAAGATTGCAATTTTATGTGAGAAGATCAGAGAAGGCTTCATTAAAAAGATGGCATTGTGTAAAGATCTCAAGTGAATGATGAAGCATACCATGGGGTATATGCTGAATAAGGGAGCCAGGCAGGAGGTCCAGGAAGTACAGAAGCTTCGAGGCATGTTGAATTCTGCATGTTAAGAAAGGAAAATTTGCTGGGTGTAGTGGCCCATGCCTCCAATCCTAGCAGCCCAGGAGGCTGAGGCAAGAGGATCGCTAGTTCAAAGCCAGGCTCAGCAACTTAGCAAAACCCTAAACAACTCAGTGAGACCCTGTGGTCTAAATAAAATATAAAAAGGGCTGAGGATGTGACTCAATGGTTGAGTGCCCTTGGGTTCAATCCCTAGTGCCAAGAAAAAAAGAGAAAAAGAAAGAAAGAAAGAAAAAGAAAGAAAGAAAGAAAGGAAGGAAGGAAGGAAGGAAGGAAAAAAGGAAGGAAGGAAGGAAGGAAGGAAGGAAGGAAGGAAGGAAGGAAGGAAGGAAGGAAGGAAGGAAGGAAGGAAGGAAGGAAGGAAAGAAGTTAGGTTTGTTCCATTTAAGATACACAAGCAAAAGATAAAATACCCAAGAATAAATACTAAATACTAAATACTATCCTATAGGGATAGGCGCTATACCACAAAGACATTAATACTGCATTAATAAATAGAACAGGAACTAAGGAAATAGAAAGTGTGTTCCTCAGGGTTCAATAGAGGAAGCAGGGTCACTAGGAGTGCTAGGAAATAAGGGATTGGTTATAGGGTTATAGGCTTGTTGGTGGAAGCAACTGGAGAAGTAAAAGCCCCAAATCTGAGAAAAGTCATTAACTAGCTGCCCTGAAGCACTAGCTGAGTTGGAAAATCAGAGCTTCAGGGGAATTGAGAAGGAGGGCACAGACCACTGCTGAAAGCGGTGCCACACGAGAAATCAGCAGTCGACCCACAGAAGGCTACTACTCCAATAGCCATCATCTCCCTGAGGTCACAGTCATATTCCTGTGGTGGGACTGGGGCTCCTCTTGGCCTACAGTGCCAGTCAGGAATATGAGCAGGACACAGTGGGGAAGAGCTGGAGCCCACTGGCACCTTGGTGTCCGCCACTCATCACCTCCAGCCATGACAATCCTTAGAAACAAGGGAATCTGCTACAAATCTGCCTTCCAAGGCTCACACATATCTTTGCACCAACTCCAACCTGGAACAACAGGCAAAGAGATTCCAGGAAACAGCTGATTAGATATTTAAATTTCTACAGAAAGATAATCTGTGCTCTTAAAATAAAAAGGTTCCATGTCGTGAAGATGCCAATGGCTCTTAAGCTAATCCATATACTCAATGCAGTCCCCAATGCCAACAGGATTTCAGGGAGAGGAGAGGCTTTCACCAATCAATATACTAATAAAATTCAACTGGGAAAACTAAAACATGAGAATCGCTAGGAAATTTTCCAAAAAGAAAAAGGGGCATATGACTAAAAAAGATATTAAAAATACATAATACAGCTACAAATATTAAATCTGTTTGGCATAGAATAAGAACCAAATCAATGCAAAAAAATGAGAAACAGACCTAAATAAATATGGGACTTTTAAGATAAAGTGGTATTTCAATTCAGTAAGGAAAATGTGGATTTTTTAAATGGTATTGAAATATGTTTGAGAGGGGAAAGCCTAGGACCAAAAACATTAGAATCCAAAAAAGATAAACATTAATAAAAGAAAGTTTGAAACTTTTTAATAGAAAATATATATATAATGAGCAAAGTTGAAAGAACACAACAAATATTGGAAAGCATGCATTCACTACATTTTTTAAAAATTCTATTCTATTTATTTTTTTATTTTTTAATTTGTTCTAATTTATTATACATGATGGTAGAATGCATTTTGACACATTATACACAAATGGAGCAAAATTTCTCCTTCCTCTGGTCACACCAATATTGTAATCACACATGTAAATAGGGTAATAATGTCTGTCTCATTCCACCCTCCTTCCCTCCCCCAACCTCCTCCTCTCCTCTCGCTCCTCTCTACACAATCCAAAATTCCTTCATTCCCCCTGCCCCAAATTATGGATTAGCATTCACTTATCAGAGAAAACATTCAGCCTTTGGTTTTGTAGTTTGGCTTATTTTGCTTAGCATGATGTTCTCCAGCTCCATCCATTTACTGGCAAATGCCATAATTTCATTCTTCTTTAACCCTGAGTAATATTCCATTGTGTATATGTACCACATTTTTTTATCTATTCATCTGGTGAAGGGCATCTAGGTTGGTTCTATAATTTAGCTATTATGAATTGAGCTGTTATAAACATTGATGTGGCTGCATCACCATAGTGATTTTAAGTCCTTAAAATCAAGGAGTGGGATAACTGGATCAAATGGTGGTTCCATTCCAAGTTTTCTAAGGAATGTCCATAGTGCTTTCCATAACAGTTGCACCAATTTGCATTCCCACCAGCAAAGTATGAGTGTACCTTTTTCCCAAACATCCTTGCCAACATTTATTGTTGCTTGTATTCTTGATAAGTGCCATTCTGGCTGGAGTGACATGAAATCTTAGAGTAGTTTTGATTTGCATTTCTCTAATTGCTAGAGATGATGGACATTTTTTCATATGTTTGTTGATCATTTGTATGTCTTCTGTGAAGTGTCTGTTCAGTTCCTTAGCCTATTTATTAATTGGGTTATTTGTTGTCTGGTGTTAAGTTTTTTGAGTTCTTTATATATCCTGGAGATTAGTGCTCTATCTGAGGTCATGTGGTAATGAATACATGATTTTCTCCCATTCTTTAGGTTCTCTCTTCACGTTATTGCTTGTTTCTTTTGCTGAGAAGAAGCTTTTTAGTTTGAATCCATCCTATTTAATGATTCTTGATTTTACTTTTTGTGCTTTAGGAGTCTGGTTAAGGAAGTCAGATCCTAGGCTAACATGATAAAGATTTGGTCCTACTTTTTCTTCTATTAGGCACAGGTTCTCTGTCCTAGTGTCTAAGTCTTTGGTCCACTTTGAGTTGATTTTTGTGCAGGGTGAGAGATAGAGGTTTAATTTCATTTTGCTACATACAGATTTCCAGTTTTCCTAGCACTATTTGTTGAAGAGGCTATCTTTTCTCTAATGTATGTTTTTGGTATCTTTGTCTAGTATGAGATAACTGCATTTATGTGGGTTTGTTTCTATGTCTTCTATTCTGTACCATTGGTCTACATGTCTATTTTGGTGCTGACACCATCCTGTTTTTGTTACTATAGCTTTGTAGCATAGTTTAAGGTATTATGATGCCTCCTGCTTCACTCTTCTTGCTAAGGATTGCTTTGGCTCTTCTGGATCTCTTATTTTTCCAAATGAATCTCATGATTGCTTTTTCTAGTTCTATGAAGAATGTCATTGGGATTTTTGTTTTAATTTTTTTTCTAGTTGTTGATTGATCTTTATTTATTCATTTATTTATATGTGGTGCTGAGGATCGAACCCAGTACCTCCCACATGCGAGGCAAGCACTCTACCACTGAGCCATGATCCCAGCC
>CM053402.1:141479584-141499506 GCA_028644305.1 Xerus rutilus
TTATTTGTTGACTTTTTATTCTTTTAATGAATGAGCTCAATGCAATGAACTTTCCTCTTAGCACTGCTTTCATAGTGTCCCAGAGATTTTGATATGCTGTATTGGTGTTCTCATTTATTTCTAAGAATTTTTTTATCTCCTCCCTGATTTCTTCTGCTATCCATTCATCATTCAATAGCATGTTATTTAGTCCTCAGGTGTTGGAATAACTTCTAATTTTTATTTTATCATGGATTTCCAGTTTCATTCCATTATGATCTGATAGAATCCAGGGTAATATTTCTATTTTTTTGTATTTACTAAGAATTGCTTTGTGGTATAACACATGGTCTATTTTAGAGAAGGAACCATACGCTGCTGAGAAGAAAGTGTATTTGCTCAATGATGGATGAAATACTCTCTACATATCCGTTAAGTCTAAATTATTGATTATATTATTGACTTCTATAGTTTCTTTGTTTCATTTTTCTTTGGAAGTTCTTTCCAGTGGTGAGAGAGGCATATTAAAGTCACTCAGTATTATTGTGTTGTAGTCTATTTGATTCATGAAATTGAGAAGGGTTTGTTTGAAGTACATAGATGCTTCATTGTTTGGGGCATATATACTTTCAATTGTTGTGTCTTGTTGATGTATGATACCCTTAAGCAGTATGAAATGTTCTTTTTCTCTTCTGACTAACTTTGGCTTGAAGTCTACTTTCTAATATGAGGATAGAAACCCTGTCTTGTTTATGTGGTCCATGTGAGTGATATGTTTTTTCCCAATTTTTCACCTTCAGTCTGTGGATGTCCTTGCCTATGAGGTGAGTCTCTTGAAGACAGCATGTTGTTGGGTCTTTTTATTTAATCCAATCTGCCAGTCTGTGTCTCTTGATTGATGAGTTTAGGCCATTAACATTCAGGATTATTTTGAGATATGATTTGTATTCCCAATCATTCTGGTTTATTTTTGGTTTTTAACTTGACTTAGTTTCTCCTTTGATAGACTTCTCTTTTAGTGGAGTTCCTCCCTTTGCTAGTTTTCATTGTCTTTTTTCATTTCCTCCTAATGGGATATTTTGCTAAGAATGTTCTATAGTGCAGGTTTTCTAGTTGTTTTAACTTTTGTTTATCATGGAAGGTTTTTATTTCATCTTCAAATCTGAGGCTTAGTTTTGCTGGTTATAAAATTCTCAGTTGGCATCCTTTTTCTTTCAGAGCTTGATATTGTTATTCTAGGACTTCCTGGAGTTGAGAGTCTCAGTTGATAAATCAGCTGAGATCTGAATTGGTTCCTCCATATGTAATTTGATTTGTTTCCTCTCACAGCCTTTAAAATTCTATACTTATTATGTATGTTAGTCATTCTCATTATAATGTGCCTTTGTGTGAGTCTGTTGTAATTTTGTACATTTAGGATCCCATAGGCCACCTGTGGTTGATTTTCTATTTCATTCTTTAGAATTGGGAAATTTTCTGATATTATGTCATTGAGAAGATTGTGCATTCCTTTGGTTTGTATCTCCATGCCTTCATCTACTTCAATAAATCTTAAATTTGTTCTTTTTATGTTATCCCATATTTCTTGGAAGTTCTATTTATAGTTTCTTACCATCTTCTCTGTATGGTCAACTTTGTTTTCAAGAGTATATATTTTGTCTCCATTACCTGAGGCTTTGTCTTCCAAGTGTTGGTGATACTTTCCATTGAATTTTTAATTTAGTTTATTGTTTCCTTCATTTTGAGAATTTCTGCTTGATTCCTTTTTATAATCTCTGCCTCTTTATTGAAGTGATCTTTCACTTCCTATATTTTCTCTTTGATACTACCATTTATTTTGAAGATTAGTCTAACTATATACCTCATTAACTCCTTCTCTGACATTTCTTCTATTGTGTTATCTATGGATTCTATTGTTGGAACATCTTGGTTTGTTTGACATGCTTTGTTCCCTTGTTTTTTCATGCTATTTTTGTGTCTTCCCATCTAGTGGTATGGATCTGAGGTAGTATAGTTTCTACCCTGTAGTTTTACAGTGTCCCCAAAGGCCTCCAGTACCTCACCTTTAAGGAGGAGATCAATATTAACAGCACCCAATGCAAACAATATACAACCTTAAACCCAATGGCTCCTATTAAGGAATCTATAGTTTTGTCACAATAAACATAAATGATGTGTTCAGTTATTGTTCACAATATAAACAGTAAGTTTGCTAAAACGGTTTACCATTTCAAATGATGGACAAAGAGAGAACAGAAGTAGTATAGGATGTAATATTTACAAGGGAGAAGGAGAAAGGATAGAGGTAAAAATTTATAGTAAAAGTGAAGGAGGAATTAATAGAGGTTGGCTGTTAGCATAAGAGAAGTGAGAGAAGACTCCAGGGAGACAGATAAGTGAGAGAAATGTATATACAGATTTGTTTTTTAAAAAGTAAAAATATAAGAAGACACAACCAAACTGTAATATACCATTCAGGCATCCCACTCCAATAAATTGATGCATGAAAAATGTTTGGATTCAAAGATGGTAGAGATGTGAGAGAGAAGGGGGGAGAAAGGAAAGTCTCTATGGAAAATTGAACGATTGCTTCTGTTGGCTTTCAAAAATTTTCTCAGCTTCCCTTCTCCAAATGGCAGCCACTAGCATATCCAGCAGGAAGACCTCAGGTACCCTGACAATATATCTCCAGGCCCTGGCCAGTGTCCCCAGACTGAGGCAGCCATGCCCTGAGACGGCGGCAATGGTAGCAGCAAACCTGCAGGCCCCTTGGCCCTGGACTCCCAGGAGCTGGCCAGTATCCCAAGATGTCAGTGGCCACGTGTAACCAAACCTGACAATGGACTTCCAGGCAGCAAGGGCAGCAGGTACTCCACAGGCCGTCTGTGGGCAGTCTGCAGGCAAATGGCAGGCGCTCAGTAGGTGGCCGTGGGGCAGCAAGTGATCTTCATGCAAAAGGTGGGTAATCACCGCAAACAAACGGGGAACAAAGAGCAGGGATTCAGTGGGCAGTGAGGGCCATCTCTGAGAGATGGCCCTGCTTGAATCCCAAGTCATGGAGTGACAAGGAATACAGCATCCCTCTAGTTCACCATCTGAATCACTCTGCATTCCCTACATTAAAGCTCAGGGCTAACTTATTTTTTAAAAAAGAACTCATACCAAAAAGGAAGATGAAGAGGAAAAAGAGGATGAAAAGAAGGCCCAGAAAGAGGAGGAGGGGAATGATGAAGAGGAGGGTGGAAGAGAAGAAATTTTAAAAAGAAAAATATCAGCAAAACAATAAAAAAATGGAGGCAGATATAAAAAGTTTACAAGAACATCTAAGTGGCTAATAAATAATTCGAAAGATGTTCATCCTCATTAATAATGAAAGAAAAGCATGTTAACACAAAAATGAAATGTTACTTTTGCCCAGTTCAATGAGCAAATTTTAGAGAGCTTGATAGTGCTAAATACTAAATACCCCATATTCCCAGTCTCTCAGATCACATTGATCTCTTGCTCAAGTTGAGTTAGTTTCTCTGACCTTTAGTCCAAGTATACATTCAGTTTCTTCCTTTTCAATCCAAAGAGGAGCTGGAACAGAATAATGTTAAACAAAACTCTCTGTGTTGTTGGGGAATCATGTAAGTAGAGTTTGAAGAGGGAATTTGCTGTTACAAATAGTGGTTACTCATGACTTGAGCCCGCTCCTAAGTTTCCATCATATTCTTACTCTTAAATGTCTTCCATGAGACACAGCCAGCTTAGCCTCCAACCCAACCCCAAATCCTAAGCTCCATGAAGGAGCTTCAGCCTCAGCCACAAGAGAGCCTTCCTTACCCTCATCTGAGGTAATTTCATGCCCCAAGATGGCTGACAGTGGGAAGACTAATTTCTTTCAGTAGATGAAAATACAATAGTCAGTAGTATATTTCACAGAATCTGTTGAAGGGTATCATGTAATCATTACTAATAGTACATCTAAATTTATATTTAGGAAAAATTCTTTAACACTTCAAGTACATAACTGTCCATCTCAAAATACATTTGATCCACAGTACCAAATCTAACACTCAAAATCTCCAATTACAACATCTGAAGACTCATAGTAACTTCAAGTGGTTGAACTTGAATATTTGCCTTCCCCTTATTCTGATGATGAAGCCAAATCAAAGTTGCTTCAAAGGTGAACCAGTAACTCCATCACCTCCAGTAACCAAAAATGGAGGTCTCTCCAAAGGGCAGTTCTCTCAATAAAAAAGAATTTAAAATTCTACCTTCATCCAACATTCAATTTCACACATGTTCAAATTTTCTACACTATGCGTACATTACTTCTATATTTAGAACAAATCAATGAATGTTCTTTAAAATAATCCTTAAGTCATTTGGGCTCAGAGGACAAAGTATATCTCTACAAGTACAGCCATTTTAAAAATTAACCATCCTCTACAGAATCAATTGTGAATGAATTGATACATGATAAAGGTTTTTCTTGGGCTCACCTGCTGCCCTTTGGGTCTCCTCAACCATTCCTTCAGAAGCATCTTTTTCTGGATCTTAACCACCTACTGTGCTATTAAGCTAACTCAGGCATAACCTACTGCACTACTATCAAGTTGTCTTCTACTCTCTAATTGTGATATAAATCAGAAAAATCAAAAATCACAGTAAAACTCTCCAAAGGCATCTTTCTTGTAATACAAGGAGCTTCAAATGTTGTGTATCAGAAAAGACATTTGGGACACTTAACCAATTTGTAAGTTCTCTCTTCCCCCTCACTTTCCACCTGCTGCTTCTGTTGCTACAGATAAATACAAAGGAGAGTAATCTGCTTATATTAAGAATTCAAGAGCAAAGCAGGAAAAAAAAAAACAGAGAATCTCACTTTTGGAAAAACTGCTTCATTCATATTGCAAACCAGGCAATTGGGACAACTATAAAGAAAATCTCGCAACACAAAAATTAGGAACCACAGCTAGCAATTAGGAAGCTCAAGGTGAGCTTTGTTACACATTTTTATAAATTTTCACATACCATTTTTTAAATTGTTTTTAGTTGTAGATGGACACAATATCTTTATTTTACTTATTTTTATGTGGTGCTGAGGATCGAACCCAGTGCCTCATGCATGCGAGGCAAGCGCTCTACTGCTGAGCCACAATCCCAGCCTCCACATACCATTTTTTATTGTCCTTTTTTCCTCCCCCGCATGAGAATTTTTCCACATCCATATGTTTTCAAAATAAAGAACTCTTTCCTTCAGTCATCAACAGATACGCCCTGCTGAGAACGGCAGATGGAACACAATCTGCTCAGCTTAACTGAAGCCGGGCCTCCTTCATAAGATTTCCGACACTACTTTACTTACCTTCATAAACACCATCTCTTGCCCACAATTCAAAGAAAAGTACACACACACAGACTAGTCTTCCTGTAGCATTTTCTCTTTAATGATCTAGAGAAGAAATTTTATGTGGGGATATAAAAGAGAGTAAAATATTTGGCAAAAGTTTGAAAGCAAGTGATAATAGCTTCAAAGATTCAGAAGATTAGATTAGGAAGTTTGCTGAATGTTTGAAGAATAAAGCAGTACATTAATTAAGAAAATTTGGTTTGATTTAGGAGTGATTTCTCCGCTAAACATGCCTATGCAACTGCATTTCCCAAAGTAGCTGTGTTATTAAGTGAAATCTCTTGTCTTCTTCACAATGTCCTTGAATCCACTTGGCCTCTTTTTAGTTACTTTGGCAGGGAACCTCAAAGATGACCCCCAAAATTCCTGCATCTTGGTTTTTCCCAAGTGTCTCTCTTTCTCTCCTCCCTCTCTCTCCCTCTCTCTCTCTCTCTCTCTCTCTCTCTCTCTGGCTCTAACCAATAGAATAAGGTGACACTGAGGAGATGTCACCTCCATGATTAGATTACATAAGGCTGTGACTTGTTTCTTACTTACAGAATATCTGGTAGCTCCCTTCATTAAGCCACCAGCCATGTCAGAGGGACCCACATTGCAAAAACTTGAGAGTGACTACTAGCCAACAGCCAGATAGGTACTGAAGAAGCACCAAAGTCCAACAGTCTTTAAGCAACTAAATCCTGCTGGTGACCACATGAGTAAGCTTGGCAGTGGATCCTTGCACAGCCGAGTTTTCAGGCAAGTCCCTAGCAGTGAAAGACCCCTTGATTGTAGCCTTGTGCAAGACCACAAAGCAGAGAACCCAGCTAAGCCATGCCCAGATTCTTGACCCTAAGAGCCTATGAAGTAATAAATGTATTGCTTTAAGCCATTAAGTTTTGGGGTAATTTGTTCTGGAGTTAAAACATGCCACCCCAAAACATGGCACATTGGCATACCAAGTATTCTAAGCCAAAGAATTTTGAGAAGGAAGCAAAGGGGTCTCTCTTATCCCACCATCCTCTCCTGACACAGACTATGGACTCTGACCTTCCTCAAAAGTAGATCATAAGACCCTCATTCCAGAGAAGCCTTTCCTATACTGAGAGGAAAGGAAAGACACAGAGATGCAAAGAATCTGAACAAACAGCATTTGCAAAGTTTGCCCAGTTAATTACCCTCAGATCACACATGCCCTTTTGTTCTCCAATCATAGTTTTGCACAATTGTCCATAAAAATACATGGATTTCCTAGTTCTTTGGTTCTTAATTTCTGTAAAACATATGAAATAAATTTGTGTGCTATTCTCTTATTAATCTGTCCATCTGTCTTTTGTTATGCGGGGGTCAGCCATGAATCTTGCAATGGGTAAGAAAAGAAATCTCTTCTCCCCTGTGTTACACACTAAAAAAAACTGATACTTATTTCCCTTTTTGGAAATGTCCACAATATCTGCTATTTCTTATAGATACACATTAGTGTACACTTATAAAATGATTAATCAAAATTCTTCCTCACATAGTATTTTTACATTTTAGTTTTTATCTATAAGAAGACTCAGTAGAAGTAATAATGAACCAGAAGAATCAGTCTGAGAATTATGATCCAGAGTAGGGTTATTTGTACTTCTGAATGTCAGTGGGAATAATTAAGTTATTTTAGGGAAAAGTTCCTACCCAATTTTACTGTACCCAATACCTCTTACCTCATGTTTTAATATGCAAAAAAATTACAATTACAAC
This sequence comes from Xerus rutilus, assembly GCA_028644305.1. NCBI lineage: Eukaryota > Metazoa > Chordata > Mammalia > Rodentia > Sciuridae > Xerus > Xerus rutilus. The sequence goes on from CM053402.1 coordinate 141,486,687, forward strand.
TTCTTTTAGCTTTAAATATGATGGCTTTGTCTCCATTTAAAATGAAACCATCTGGGGCTGGGATTGCAGTTCAGCGGTAGAGCGCTTGCCTTGCATGCGTGAGGCCCTGGGTTCGATCCTCAGCACCACATACAAAGCAATAAAATAAAGACATTGTGTTCATCCACAACTAAAAAAAAAAATCTTTAAAAATAAATAAATAAATAAATAAATAAAATGAAACCATCTGAGAGAGGTAACTCAGGTATATTGTTATCAATTTACATCTGTTTCTGAGTGTATGGGTCAGTTGTTTATTTCAGACTTCTCTGAAAGCAGATGTTTATAGGAAGAAGAGACTGGGTCCCTCAAGAAGTGGAACAGCTACAAGGTTATAAACTCAGAAAACAATTTCAAAATACAAGTGCTGCCAGATTCAACATCAAGAGAAGTGACACTCAGGAGAGATATAAAAACGCATGTCCTCGCTTTTCCCAATTCTGCCATCTTTTACTTTATTTCTACACAACTGAATCAGATTGACAGACATTATGGAATTGGGCCTATAAACTAATGCTCTTTGGTTTCATAAATGAAAGATATAACCAGTTATTCTGAAGGAAGAAAGGTGACTTGGGGTCCATTTTGCTGTAGATGTTCTCATCTGGAGCTTTACTAACACCCCTAGAAACCCCAATGAGCTTGGAAATGGGAGAGTGGTTGTTTGTGCACAACAGGGACTGAGCCACGGTGCTGGGTATCTCAGGCACCTCACGACTGGTCCCTGCAATCACATTGTCAGGGTCCCTTAGTCACCACTGACAGGTGTGACTAACTGAATCTTGGAAGGGAGACACAGACTCTTGCTCCCTTTCATCTCAAAAGGACCCCAGGCTCCATAAACAAATATGTCCACCCTACTTCAGCAAACCTCAAGCTCCATTTATCAATAGATTTTAGGAGAAGTCTTATATAAGTTCCTTCTCACTGAATAACTCAGAACATAAATAAGCAAGTACAATACAATACAAAAGTATTATGGCATCTTTTGACACTAGGTACAGGAGAAATAACAAAAGTACAATAGTACTGATGGATAAAATTTAGTAAGTGTAAAGATCACACGACCAGGAGAAGATGAATTAAGCCACTCGGCAAGGCTTTATTGGAATGCGCGCCCTCGGACCAAATCCCCCATCCATCAGAGCAGGTTGGGAGAAATGGCTTCGGAGATTCCGTGCATAGAGAATTTCAAGAAATCCGGGTCGGGAAGGGGAGGTCTTGGGAACAGGAAGAGAAGGCCAGAGTCCTTTCTGAATGGGTCAGGAAAACTCGCTGATTGACAGGAGGCGTGTCCACTAGTGACGTCACATCTGGCTTGCAGCAGCTCCGCTGACCAGTTTCCTTATTTGGGCATCTTAGACCCTGACCATACCTGACAGTAAGAACTTTGTATATTTTAATGTGCTTGCCATTCAGCTAAGCACTTTATGTATTCCATTAATTTTAATACAAATCCCAGTTCTATGTGAGGAATATGACTAGGATTCTCATTTTTCAAACAAAACCTCAAGCTTAGGTAGAATAAATAGCTTGCAGAGTGTCACAGGTTTTATTCAGGAGAAGCAGACCCTATGATGGAAATTAGCACCCAGTAGGTTACTAGGGATTAAAGCACCCTTGGGATTGATCCCTGAGGACCCAGGAAGCAGGATGGAGAATAAGGAGGAGTTGAGTGGTGATGGAGACTCAGCAATGGCCTCAGCTGACCTCCTGGGGCACTCTGAAGCCAGGATGGCTCTTCAGAATTGTCTGAGTTGGAGGAAGTGAGTCTTCAACCAGGGGGATATAGGCAACCTCAGGAAGGTGACATGACCTGGAGCAAGGCTGCTGTCTTCAACTGGGGTGAATCCTGAAGGGGATTGGCAGCTGAGAACTTTCTGCCACTCCTAGCAGCTGAGAAAATAAATCTTTCATTCCTGCAGCAGGATCTGGGCAGCACATCACAGTATCCACCACACCGAGCTAAGTACAGTTTAAGTCTATTGCTCTGGGATGCTAAAGATTGGCTGTTAGGGGGCTGGGGCTGGGGCTCAGTGGTAGGGCACTCACCTTGCATGTGTGAAGCACTGGGTTTGATCCTCAGCATCACATAAAAACATAAAGATATTGTGTCCATCTACAACTAAAAAAATATTTTTTAAATAAAGAATGGCTGTTAGGAAGAAAATTGTTCTCTTTGGTCTAGAACAACCTCTCTGGTTATAAAAGGAGTGGCCCCTGTGTACTCATATGATTGAAAGAGAAGCAAAACAAAGAAAGCACTGACTTGTTCCACACTAGAAGCAAGAACTTGGGATTGTCCCCTGGCAACTTGGGAGTTGGCAAAGGCCCTGGAGACACAGGGAAGAGAAAAAAAATCCCAAGAACCTGGCAGCAGGTGATAGCCAGGGGTATGTATTACTTAGAAGAGGCTCCAACATGGGCTCAGCCAAGAATACAGAAAATCAAATATTCTATATTTTAGGTGGGTCATTATTCTAATGTACTTTTTCTGAATCCTCCTCTGCTCTGCTGACAAATTCATCCACACAACATATTTTTGTTGTTGGTGCTTTGGAGAAACATAGAAGGTATCTGATGCCTATGGAGAAGTAGGAAGGCAAGCTGGATTCAAAAAGCAGGCTGTTAAAAATTTTTTTAAAAATTAAATTAAAAGTAGGCTGTTTTAAGACTCCCTGAGAGCTACTGGAATGTTGGGAAAGGCATTGAGTCTCAGACTCTGTAAAATAGGAATCCATCCAATTATTTGGCTATTAAGGGAAAGGATTTGCCTTAGAAACTGAAGAACATTGGAATATCCAGTTTATTTATTAGCAAAAGCAAGGTAACCTAAACTTTTCTTGGGATAACCAATGAAGTTTCAGAAAGGAAAAGGACAAGTGAGCTGGTTATTAGAGGATGAGTGGGAGCTTTATAGGTAGACAGAGATAAAGTGGGTAAGATAAAAATGCCTTCCAGGCCAAGGAAACAACATGTATAAAGACCTCAGGTATGATAGAAAATGTACTGAAAGCTCCAGCAAATCTGGAGCACAGAGTATCAAAATAAGAAAGAGACTTTGTATGCCATGTGACAGAGCTTGGATTTCATTGTGGAAGCTCCTGCTTCTCAGCTGATACATGTCTACCCACTGGAGAATATGTGGTGGCCAGGACTTATGGGAAAACATAAATAAATGAGGTTCACCTTTCTGTAACATAAATTTTAAATAAAGATTTGCAGAAAAGGATATTCTTTTTTTAGGTTAAAATAAACATGGCAGTTTTGAAGTAGAAAACAAAATCTGCATGTTTCTTTTAAATAAAAAATAAGGTTTCAAGTAGATTTCCTGATTGATCTAGGCAGTTCTTGCCATATTCTCTGCTCCCTGCTATGAAACAGGAATGTAGGTGCTGACAATTTTTGTGCAAAAGAGAGTGTTCTGTAATATGTTTAATTTTGCCATCTCATATTTTTAAATTTTATATCCATTCCCCCAAGTTGTGTTATAGTTTATAACACTGCAAAAGAAGAAAGGGAGAGTGTGTGATAATGACAGAAAAATGATAAACAGAATACATAAGCTTCTGGCTGGCTGCTCAAGGTGGTCTTCTTGGGATGTCAATCTCTTCATGAAGTTTACAATAGTCTGTCCTTGGTTAGCTTGTTTCCCAACCCTTCTGCCTAAGAATATGGGTTTAATCAGGTCAATATTTCATCCACGGTTGAGCACATCCTAAAGGACCAAGTCACACTAATTAAATCAAAATATTTTTTATGAACCTATTAGCAATATGTATTAGTCTGCTTGGGCTGCCATAAGAAAATACCATAAACTGAATGGCTTAAACAGTAGAAATTTTTATTTTCTTAGAGTTCTGGAGGATGGAAATCCAAGATCAGGATCTCATCATGGTCAGGTTCTGGAGAGGGCTATCTTCCTGGATTGCAGATGGCCACCTTCTCATTATACCTTCATGTGACTTTTCTTTGGTGTGTGAGTTTAGAGATCTCAATGTCTCTCTCTCACTTGATCATGCATGCTCTCTCTCTTATGAAACCATTGATCTTCATCATGAGGGCCCTACCTTCCTAATCTAATCATTCTCAAAGTCATCTTTGGAGGTTAAGGCTTCAATATATGGATTTGAGGGTGGAAGACACAAACACAGTCCATACCACAATATATCCAGTGTTAAGGAGGAATGTCTGAGATTCTTGCATCTTTTCTCTAAATATGTAAAGAGTTTCACAAGTGAAGACATAAAAGGCTTGTCTCTTCATCTCGGAACAAAGATTGTTAAGATTCTAACCACTGTTCTTAGGCAATGTAGACCCACAGTTACATTGTTCTTTCTTATAACATGTCTACAAATTTGATCAGAAGGAAGATAAATAGCATAAAAATTCCTGCCTGAATTGCCTTTGTTTAAAAATCTTAATCCCTAAACTATTTTAGAGAAGAATGACCACTTGGCTTCAATTCTAATGGATTCTGGGATGAGGACCATTGCAGAGTTGCAGTGGGTGAAGTCTAATGGAAATACAGAATCATCAGACAGCAATCACTTCTTCAGAGAAAGTCTAAGAGAAAATCAGGAGTCTTCCTTCTTTTTCTGGAGCTCTGGCTCAGAAATTTCTTACAAAGGCTCAGCCATTGGTTCTAGGCTCTGTTCTATTATCTACATACAAACACCAGTAGGCCATGGTAGATCAGCACTTTAGACACTTAGCTCACTGGAACACCTACAGACAAATCATTGAAAGCACCATGGGTATTATAGTTTGGACACTGCCTTTGAAAGGGCATAGAAAAGCTTATGCCACCTTTCCGTTCATTTTCAACTCCTATGTCCTGAAATTTTCTCCTAAGGTAACTGAAGAATCAAATTATACTCTAGGGCAGGCAGAGGAGAGGTCACTAATTTTGGCAGACCTTGACATACCATGGTTCACCTGTCCTTGAGAAAGCGAACTATGCATTCACACATTTGTATGGTAAATGCAGAATCACAATCAAGAGAATTAGATAATTTATGACAAATTTCTTTCAGACCATAGCAGCAAGGATGACTGTGCTTCATTAAGTGGTTTACCTTTCTAGGTATGTGTTGCTTTAAGGTCGTGCTGCATGAGCCCACTTGACGAGTTGGGGTCCTGAGAGATGAAGAGGGGTCTCCAGGGAAGACAAAATGGGGTCTCCCAGGACAAGGGTGACAGCCTGCAGGGTCACTCTCACCAGACCCCAGGGTGTAGGTAAAAAACTGCTCTGCCAGAGCAAGACGCAGAAACTTCATTTATTCCAGAAAGTACACAAGCTTATATACACTCCTGGACCAATCAGGCCCAAAGTTACAAACAAAGGGGTGCTCTCCATCAAGTGCACAGGCCATTAGCATAGAATGGGGAAGAAGGAAGAGAGGGGTTGAAGGTATGGAGAGTGCTCCTACAGGTATGCTAGTGTTTTAGTCAGGCTTTTTCTCACTGTGACCAAAATACCTGACAACAACTTAAGAGGTTTCAAAGGTCTCAGTCCATAGTCGGCTGACTCCACATCTCTGGGCCTGGGGTGAGGCAGAACATCATGGCAGAAGGGCATGGCAAAAGAAAACATCTCAAGAGTGACAATCAGGAAGCCCAGAAAGCGCTCTGCTCACAATAGACAAAATACAAACCCCCAAGTCACAGCCCCGTAACCTACCTCCTTCAGCCATACCCTACCTGCCAACAATTACCACCTAGTTAATCCATACCAGTGGATGGATTCACTAATTGTGTTACAACTCTCATAATCTAATCATTTAACCTCTGAACATTCTTACTTTGTCTTCCACATGAGATTTTGGGGGACATCTCATATCTAAACCATAACAGCTAGATACAATGAGTCTCTTCCCTTTGCTGGAGAAATATTAATGCTCCCTACTCTTGGCCTTCTCTTTCTAAATAGCATGGAGACTGGCCCCTTTGGTTATAAAATTTCTTTGGGGAAATTAAAATAAGTTAGACCTAATGTTCTTTCATATTAACTGCATTCTAATGTCCGCAGTGAGATCTGGGGAATTCCATTGCCTTATGAACCATGAGGGTGCCATTTTCCGCCCTTTCCTTCAAATTCTGGAGTCTCGGGATCCATATGGAATAATGAAGTTTGTGAACCCAAGGAAGGCCCAGCTTTTCACTAAGGCTGTGTTACAGGATAAGCAAAAGTACACAGAGCCTAAGTCTCTCAATAATTTAATACCTAGTGATTCACTGATACTCGATAGGTGATATGACAAACAGAATTGTCTTTTAGATAAAACCTTATGCTAAAATCCTTCAATAATTAAATCCCCTTGGCTAATACCCAAGCTCTTCCTGACACTGAGCAGAGAAAAGAGCTTTGATTGAGGTCCCAGAATGCCTTACTCTGAAATATCTTTGTCCTTCCACACAATTAACAGCTCTGTGGAGAGGCAATGGAAGAACTATCAGGGTGCCCCTTGACACTGAGAGATCTAACAGAATTTTTTTTCCCTTTTCCTCTAAAATCTGCTGTGATCAAAGAAGACTTAAGGGCGTCAAGAAGAAAAACAAGCTAACACAATTTGTATTGAATTTTGAAAAAGCTTTCCCTGCAGCCATAGGTAACTGGATAAGAAAACACTAAACAAGTCCCTTCGGGGATATTACATGATGGTATTCAATTTTATATCCTGCCTCCTGCATTGGGGATTTCTTCAAGATATGGACAGGCTCTGAGACAGACATATAAATAGAAGCGTTACTCAGTGATGCTTACCCTTGGCTATAAGGCAAAATTACTTCTAAATGGATCATGGCATTAAAAAAAAATAAAAGATTTCTGGTTCCACTTCTGTAAGAAAGCATAAGTATTTTAAAGGTTACTCATAATGTCCCAAAGAGTCACATATGAAATTATATCAGATAGAGAAGCAAATTGGGATGATGAACACATTCGATTTACCTTTTTGACAGAAACACCAAATTTCCTCCTCATGTCTCACACTCATTCTCCTGCCCTGACCTGAGGGCGACACAAGGAATTTTGTTAGAATGGATAGTTTTGATTTCTTGCTGCAACAGAGGTGGAAGAGAAATTTCACATGATTAAAGTTTCCTTCACTGGTGAGTGAGGCTCCCGTGGAACTCTAAAATCAGAACTCCCTCTGTTACCAGGCTATATACTTAATTAAGGTCTGAACTGTCAATGCTCAATATGCTAATTATATGCTTAAGAACACTGATTATAATTTTTAATCTATCACTCTGCTGGATGTGGCACCTTCTGGATATGTAATTATATAGCCAAGGAATCTTAAAATACTCTCAGGTTGCCTTTTCCCAGTCAAGTCACATCATTCATGTAGTTAACATAATTTTTGGCTGTATAACCACAAAAACATATTGGGGCTTTTTCCTTATCTGTGCCAGAAATATTCAGACACATCCCCATTCTTCATCTGAAATAGTCATCTCTTGGTTTCTTCCTCTCATCTAAGGAATTCTTCTTTTCCGTTAAGACAGAATAATGTCCCCAGAGACCTCAGAGCCATAAAACGAGTTCCTCCCCTAGTGAGAATCGAAGAGAAGAAGACTGGCTGGGAAAGGCCAGAGCATCTTATCTCTAGTCTAGACTGTGACTCCCACATATACTAGGATGCCAGCTCTCCCAGCAGAAATGTAAAAATGACAATTAACAGGTGCTATACTTCTTTCACATCCCCTTCACTGGTTTTGTGGTTATATATGTATATATACATACACACACTAAGCAAGCCAGGACTCATCCATTCATATTAACCACTTCATATCCCCTCTCTTTCAAGGACCAGCAATCCAGCGTTTCATTGGAACATACCCCGACTCAGATCCAGGGCTTTGTGAGTCTAGGGAAATGTGAAGTGAACTGAGAGCTCAGTCATTACCTCTGTCACACTCAGAGGCTTCCATTCCCCAGGGAGGGTTCCACCAAGGGAAGCAACATTCTTCTCAAGAAGTCACCAAGGACGTCCAAGCAGGGATCTCTACCCCAGCCAGTGGGAGCAGTGAGAGCAGCAAGACTCTCCTCCATGTTTTCATATCTCTTCTGCTGAGCAGGATGGCAACTGAAACATCAGAGGGATTAGGGATCTGTCAGTCACCAGCTGCTTCACTGGCCACAGTAACAGGAAGAAGCAAGGATTCACACTGGTCCACCTGTGACCCAACTTGGAACTCCCCAAAACTCTGTGAAGGGAAGTGGGGCAAGGAGCCTTCTGAATAAAGAGCTCAAGAGGGACAGGAGCCTTTTGGAAAGGACACTGAGTGGAAGGTGGTAACGTTTTTCCTCAGAATACTAAAGCCTGAAACACTTGAGTTTCATGAGGAATTACAAAACAGTGTGAATGGGGCTGTAACTGAGATAGAGCTCAAACCCCTGGAAAAATCGAAGAGAGAAATAAGGTGAGGAGAACAAGGATTTGTGGAATTAAGGGAAAGCATAAGAGAAAGTAAGGCTCAAGGTAGGAAAAGAAAAAGAAATAGAGGTGGCTTATCAGACTGATGAGGATGAAGGAGATTCCAAGAAAAGAAAGCAGCTTATGCAAAGGCCCAAGGAATAAAGGCACAGAGTGAATGTAGAGAAAGGAAGGCTGTAGGTGTAGCTGGAGCAGTGGTGGCAGAGCAGAGGGGAGGGCATCTCCGGAGAGCATTGATAGCCATTTCATAGGTCCTGGGCTTTTCTGTAAGACATGAGAAGGCATTAGCAGTAATGCAATATGCAGTAATGTACTAGCAGACTCAGCCTTTGAGATTTGCATCTGGGAATGATTGCAATGGCAGCAGTGTGGAGAGAGTGGAGGAGGACAAGGCTGGAGTCAGAGAGATTGTTCAGCTGCTGAGGGAAGGGAGGAAGGTGGTCTTTGCAAGGTAGTGATAGTGTTTTAATCAGCTCTTTCATTGCTGTGATTAAAAGACCTGACCAGAACTACTGTAGAGGAGGAAAAGTCTATTTTATAGCTCACAATTTCAGAAGTCTCTGTCCATAAACAGCAGGCTCCATTCCTCAGGTCTCGAGGTAAGGCAGAACAACATAGCGGAAGAGTGTGGTGAAGGGAAGCAGCTCACATGATGATCAGAAAGCAGAGATTCCACTAACCAGATACAAAATATATACCCCAAAGTCACACCCCCAATTCCCACCTTCTCCAGCTTCACTCTACCCACCTTTAGCCACCACTCAGTTAATACCATAAGGGGATTAATTCACCCATTGGGTTGACTTTCATAACCCAATCATTTCTCCTCTGAACCTTCTTACATTGTCTCACACATGAGCTTTCAGGGAACACCTCACATCCAAACTATAACAGATAGCTAGGAGAGAGAAGAGGGTGCTTCTAAAGAGGAACACTTCCTCCAAGAAGGAAGAATCAAAACATCTTACCTCACAATAGTACTTAATGACTTCCCAACTTGTATCCAGCTCAATTACAGCTGGATCCACACAAACCTAGCCCTTCACACAAAGCCACCCAGATCAGGTGCCAATGGTTATTTACATCTAGAAAGGAATGGGCTTCACTTCAACAGATGAATGGGTAAAGAAAATGTGGTATATTATGGCATTTGCTGGTAAATGGATGGACCTCTAGACTATCATTCTAAGTAAAATAAGCCAAATAAGACTCAGAAAGCCAAAGGTCAAATGTTTTCTCTAATATGCAGAAGCTAGTCCAAAATAAGGGTGGGGAAGAGAGAGAAAGGAAAAAGGAGGTGGAGGGGATTCCATCAAAATAGAAGAAACTTCCATGGAGTAGATAAGGAGGATGGAGGGGGAGAAAGAAGAGATGGTTAAGGGAAGAAGAGTGGAATGAATCTGACCTAACTTTCCTATGTACACATATGAATATACCACAGTGAATCTCGCCATCATGTATATCTGCAAGACATTAACTAAAAAAAAAGAAATAAACTAAAAGTAAATAGCAGAAAGATCAGTAGAGGGAAGGGAATAGGGAAGGAAAGAGAGAAGAAGGAAAGGGACTTAATTAGAGCAAAATATCCCATTATTTTATCAATATACCAATGAATCCTAATGTTATACATAACTAAAAAGAACCAATAAAAAGAAAAAAATTAAAAATGAAATACTTCCTTGAAGTATTTGCAAAATTGGTTATTTTTACATGCATTCAGCTATTAATTTACAATAAAAGTTAAAATAAAAAGGAAATGGGTTCCATCCAGGTGTTTTACTCCAAGGTAGGAAGTTCCCTCCCAGGGAGCCCCTACATGCCCAGGCCAGCCCTCAGCCCACTCTATGCAATGCCTGGCACTAATAAGCTTACAGTTTTGCAAAGTTGATAACCATCCTCAGAAAAGATTGCATGTGATTTGAGGAAATGTGATTTGGTGGCAGAGAGACCAAGTGAAGGGAAGAGTTCTCCAGGAAATAATTATTTTTTCTGATGGTCAGAAAATACTACTCTGAGAGTCATTTTTAAAACAGTTAAATAACTACATTACATGAGAGTTCTATTTTTATTCTGAGTTTTAATTTTTTATAAAATATTTTTTAAATTCGCTTCTAATAATTAATGCCTATTTTTACACATATATGTGATTTGGAGAATGTGTTTACATTGTACTATCCCTAAAAACATCTGGTAGATAAACAAAATAGAAATTAATGCCTTAAATTGTGAAGAGGAATCTACATAACTATGTCTCTTGGAACAGAAAATATTAAAATAGTTAAGTACATTAATAAGTGTTCTATCTACTTAAAATTTGCGTACACAGTGATGCAATGTTCTGTGTTCAACCAGTTAAAGGAGTGTGTTTTACACTATAAACATCCAGACACAACATGCCAAAGAGGAGCAAACAGGAAAGATTTTTATATGAACACATAATCTTTGAAGAAGAAAATCCCCAACTCCCTTGGCTATAACCAAAAAGAAAAAGTGGAGGGGCATTTTCTTCAAAGGAGACTTCCAGGTGACTACTCTAATGTGGTTAGCAGCAGCCCATTAAACCCTGCAGAGTTACCCAACCAGAGCTGTGCTAACTAGTAAAATGTTTCCTTATCTATAGTATAAGATCCACAAACATAAGTCATTAGTGAAAGAAAAGCAAGAGAAACTGCTTAGATCCAGTTAGTAGATAGTATCTGTAAGCAGCTGGTTCCTGTGGAACTAGAACCTGGATACAAGACAAATCCTTTCCCAAGAACTGGCCAAATTCTTTTATCTTAACAATTACAAAATACAAAAGAGAATTCTTTTTTTTTTTTTTCAATATCTTTATTTTATTTATTTATTTATTTGTATGTGGTGCTGAGGATCGAACCCAGTGACTCACGCATGCGAGGCAAGCGCTCTACCACTGAGCCACAGCCCCAGCCCCAAAAGAGAATTCTTGATACCCTAACCAAATCTGTTCTTGCTCTAGTCTTGCCTACCTTTACAGACATTTTTCGATTCACCCTGGTGCTCGTTTCTGTAAGCATCCCCTTGTTTTCAATTTAAACTGATTACAAAGACCCAGGTTCATCTAGTAACACCAAACCATTCTCGCCACCCTAGTTCACAACTCCAAGTGGTCACATCAACTGGGGGGCTGCAAAAGCCTCCCTGGTCCCTCTCTTCCACTCTGAACCTTCAAAACACACAATGAATGTGCACATTCAAATTGCCAGAAGGACTAAGAAAGAGGGGCATGTGCATTGGAAAGAATAACAGAGACTATATTGATGGTCCAGGAAAAACTGGGTATTTTAATTCCGTTACCTTCTATATGAAGTAGGAGTTAGGAACGAGAGCATTCCAGGCAAGAGACCAGCATGTACTAACACCCTGAGGAGGGACATCAGCATGTCTGTGTAATCAGAGATAGTGTCTCTGCAGAGCCATGCATGCAGGGAATAGCACAGTAGTTTATATAATCTTTGAATGCAAATCAGAAATTAGAAATCTTTCAGACATATCCCTATGTTCCTAAGATGAAACCCATATACTAGCATGTCTGGCCCCAGGCTCTTCTCCAGCTGACCTCTCTCTCTGCATCTTGAGTTTTTAACCTGTATAATCAGGATAATATGAACTGTCACATACTTGAAGATGCTCTCTTTTTTTCCCCCTTACAACCTTATTGTACTTTCCAATATTTCTGAGGTTATAATCAGGAAAGAACATTAAGAAAATGCCTATCTTGCAAAGTTGTTAAAAACTACAACTTGCAATTTAGACACTGTATTAATTATCTATGCTGAGTAACAGACTATCCTCCAAACTTGATGACTTAAAACAACATTGATTATTTCTCTGTGGTTCTGGAACTCAGGAGTGGCACTACAGAGCAGTTCTGGCTCAGGTCTCTCATGAGGTTTCAGTCAGAGGCCCCCAGGGCTGCAATCACCTACAGTCACCTATCTGGAGCTAGAGAATAGATTTCCCACGTGGCTCACTCCCTGGGTTGGCAGGTTAGTGCTGGCTATTGTTTGAGGCCTTCAGCTCCTCATCTGTGGAGCTACTTAAGGATCCTCAGAGACTGGTGGCTAGCTTCCTCAAGGCCAGGGAATTCTAGACACCAAGGACAAAAAGCTGTAATACCTTTTCTGACCCAGCCTTTCAATTTACACATTGTGGCTTCCACCCTATTCTATTGGTCATGTGAGTCAGCTTGGATTCACTGGTAGAGCAAACCATATGGGAGCCTGCATGCTAAGAGACAATGGATCACTGAGGACACTTGAGAGACTAATTACCATAGATAGACACTCTCGCCCTTTCACTTTTCTCCTCACGTGATA